>CAUDMG010003323.1:125000-510000 GCA_958450375.1 Homarus gammarus | reverse complement strand
GTCGGTGTTATGTTATCAATGTGCAACTTCCTTCCACAACACTATGACGCCCTATCTACCCTGAACGACCCCCCTCCCTGACCTTCCCTCCCTCACCTTCCGTGTCTCTGTTTGGTGCTTGGTGGCGCTGTGTTGGTGGTCCTGCTACATCGGTCATGCACTTCCGTTCTCTGTTGTGGATAAATTTGTCCCTTTCCCCTTCCTCCTTATCACCTGCTGTCAAGATATTACACATACCCTGTACAAACGGATCTCTCACACACACACACACACACACACACACACACACACACACACACACACACACACACACACACACACACACACACACTCTTATTATATGGACTCTGTTAAGTTTCTACTAATGATGACGCCTTTAATCTGTCTTTACCAATATTTATTTCTTATTAACACTGATGGTTCTCGTCTGACTCAGGTGGCGACCATCCCCACATGTCAACAAGAGTTAATGAGGCTTCTTTCTTTCCCTTACACCTGGTCCAGTAAGTTCTTGCATCGCTCTTCTGACATTTCCTCAACCAGTGAAGTGTTTCCTTGACTGTACTGGAAGGATTTCTTTCTCTCTGTGTCAAGGAGGAAGACAACGATCGCTTCAAGTGTCAAGGAGGAAGATCGGCATCATCTCGCGTCACAGTTCTGGGTGACAGACGCCATCATCCTCACCAAGACAAATAAACAGCCACCACCTGACGGCAGCGTTTAACATAATAAGCGTCACTTGAAGCGAACAAAGAAACATGGCTGTCACTTAGCGGTGACGTTTAAGGCAACAGTGGTTCTAGCGTACCTACCATTAAAACAGCGCCAGCACGAGCAGTTAACAGCGCCTGGTTTAGAGAAGTTCAATGGACTATCGTTCGCCTTACTTCTGCCTACAATGGCGGTGTTTTAAGGTAGGGAGTAAGGTGTGAAACAGAGAGCAGCAGCACTGGAAGGCCTGGCAGCGGGTGCACCACGACACATACCAGCCGTGCTCAACACAACAGCAGTACTTACCATTTCGTCGAGGCTTTTGAGGTCGTTGGTGATGATCTGGGGTTGAGGGCCGTAGAACATCTTAGGCGGCTCTGGAGGAGTCAGGTCGTGCCCATCATGGCTCCACGACTCATCCTCACCGTTGAACTGACCGCCGCTCTCTGCCATACGTTCTTCAGCAAGTCGTTCCTGCTCCAGCTCCCGGTCGATGTCCGCTTCCATCTGCACCAACAGAGGAGCAGCCATCCCGAACCTGTGATCACAATAAGAGTTTACAATACAAGTTCATGATTCCTTCCTATCCATAACCCGCCTATACCTTATGAAAACCCCACGTAAGCAACCGAGTCCCTCCCAGCAAAGTCAGTCTGGTATATCCTTCCTAATATAGTTTACTCTTACCGTAACAGTCAATATTGCAACAAAATCCTAATCATTACCCAAGTCACTTTGATCTTTGACAATACAAGTCACTCCACTGCACGTCATTAATGCACAGACGAAATATCAATTAAAGAACACCCTCCTTCCTCCTCCTCCTGACATCGACACTCCTCTGCACACATCTCAGTTGCAGCTCGTCAATTCTAACACAGTAATGGCTATTGACATCCAATACTAATATCTTTCCTCTCCCTGTATGATGGAGTCCCCTGGAGAGTTGGGGGAGGGGGCTCTCTCTCTCTCGCGTGCGTGTGTGTGTGTGTGTGTGTACATTACCTCTCCACTCCACTGCCTTTCCACGTCACCTAAACATCCCTCCTCTCCCCCACTACCTACTCTTCCAACCCTTTCTCTCCCCACCTGTCCACCCCACCCCTCCCCTTCCCTTCCCTTCCCTTCCCTTCTCCCTTTACCTACAGGAGCTCATTTGCATCATATATTTTACGGGCGGTTTAAAATTGCCGCCAGTTGTAATGAATATGTATCTTACGTTTTTTTCTCAACAGGATCCCGTCAACAGTTATAAGAGGACACAAAGAATTGAAACCTGATTAAAAGGGGTGAAATCCTGATGTTAATTTCTTAGTGGATGTTTTAGTCAGATAATTTATTAGCCTTTCCTGATCGAACTGGTGGATGATATTTGCGTGTGAGGGATGTTGATGTTCGTTTTTAAAGTGATATTTAAGTAGAATGAATAAAGGGAAGGAAGAGTATGAGATGAAAAAAAAAGGATAGAATGAGGAAAAGATGAGAAAAAAGAGATCAAAAATATGGGAGAAAAGAATAAGAGAAAAAAAGAAGAGAAAGGGGAAGAGAAAAAATATGAAAAAATATGAAAAGGATGAAAAAGGAAGACGAAAAATACGAAAGATAAAAAGAGACGAAAAAGATGAAAGTGGAAAAAAAAAAGAGAAACATCAAAATAAAACAAAAGAGACAACCCGAGACTTCCAAATCCTCGTACGTCAAAAGACTTAACATGTAGTCTCTCTAAGTGTTCCTGCAGACGACTTACCCCCTGACCTCACCTCCCTCCCCCTGAACACCCCTGACAAGAGGCCCTCGGGAGCTCTAACACCACCACCACCACCTTCAGGAGCACTGCGGAGCCCTAACACCATCCACCCTCAAGAGTCCTGGGGGGAACTACTGTCATTTTCGGAGATCCTACACTACCTCCTCCTTCTCCTTATTCTCTTCTTCCTTTTCATCCTCCTTCCCTACTTCCTCCTCCTAGTTTATCTTCTATTCCTTCTTCTCTTTTCCTTACCTCTTCCTCTTTATTCTCTACGTCCTTTCCCTTCCCTACCTCTTTCTTTTCCCTATCTCCTCTTTCTCCTTCCCCACCGCCTCTTCCTTCTCTACCTCCTCCTCCTCCTCTTCCTTCTTCTTCTCCCTCTACCTTTCCTCCTCTTGTACCTCCTCCTCCTCCCCAAGGTGCTGTGGCCGACCCAAGAGTATAACACCCTGTCAGAAGTGCGAAATGAACCTGAAGATGTGTGCATGGGCGCTGTCGACTCGGAGAGAATCCCTTTGTCAAATTTCCCATTCACCACAATCCCTTCTGACAATTTCCCACTCACCACAATCCCTTCTGACAATTTCCCACTCACTAAAATCCCTTCTGACAATTTCCCACTCACCACAATCCCTTCTGACAATTTCCCACTCACCACAATCCCTTCTGACAATTTCCCATTCACCACAATCCCTTCTGACAATTTCCCACTCACCACAATCCCTTCTGACAATTTCCCATTCACCACAATCCCTTCTGACAATTTCCCACTCACCACAATCCCTTTCGATAATTTCCACTCACCACAATCCCACTCACCATCGTCTATCAGAATAGTTGTATTAGGGTCTCCATCCCTACTCCCACCAACCCTCTCCATCCGTACTCCCATCAACCCTCTCCATCTCTACTCCCACCAACCCTCTCCATCCGTACTCCCACCAACCCTCTCCATTCCTACTCCCACCAACCCTCTCCATCTCTACTCCCACCAACCCTCTCCATCCCTACTCCCACCAACCCTCTCCATCCCTACTCCCACCAACCCTCTCCATCCCTACTCCCACCAACCTTCTCCATCTCTACTCCCACCAACCTTCTCCATCCCTACTCCCACCAACCTTCTCCATCCCTACTCCCACCAACCTTCTCCATCTCTACTCCCACCAACCCTCTCCATCCCTACTCCCACCAACCCTCTCCATCCCTACTCCCACCAACCCTCTCCATCCCTACTCCCACCAACCTTCTCCATCCCTACTCCCACCAACCTTCTCCATCCCTACTCCCACCAACCCTCTCCATCTCTACTCCCACCAACCTTCTCCATCCCTACTCCCACCAACCCTCTCCATCCCTACTCCCACCAACCTTCTCCATCTCTACTCCCACCAACCCTCTCCATCCCTACTCCCACCAACCCTCTCCATCCCTACTCCCACCAACCCTCTCCATCCGTACTCCCATCAACCCTCTCCATCTCTACTCCCACCAACCCTCTCCATCCCTACTCCCACCAACCCTCTCCATCTCACACAACACTCCTCCTCCATCACTTACCGAGCACCACGACGAGCCACCTCCAGGAGAGACAATATGACATGCTTCTCGTTCTTCCTGAGTACGAGATCGTCAGTTTCAAAAAGCAGGACCTCGTAGATGCCTAATTCACGGCACCACGAGATGAAGTTATGGACGTTATCTCTGGCGAAGAACGACCCCGGGGTGACATCCTGACGGTACACCACATCGTACTGAGGAATCTCCCACTTCGAGGAGAACCTTCGCCCTCCTCCCTGCTGTTGCTGATGATGTTGATCCTGGTGCTGCCGACGCTGTTCTTCCGCCAGCCTTCGCACGTTGTTCGCGTGCTGTAGAAGAGAGGAAGGGGGAACCACTTTAGTTACTCAGGTGATACGTCGGGTTATTGAGGTCATAGCAAAGCGTATTAATTAAGGAACGTATGGGTAGTTAGTGAACGTAGTAATGTGGAATGTATGCATAGTTGGTGGTATAGAACGTATTATTATGGTACGTCAATGTAGTTAGTGACAAAGACCGTATTATTGAGGAACGTAAGTGCCACAGAACGTATTAACGACGAACGTGTGTGTGTGTGTGTGTGTGTGTGTAATTAAGATGACACAGAAAGCAAAAAGTGAACGTCATGTGATAAAGAATATACATAAGAACGCTAAGTGTATCGATAGACTAAGGAGAACCTATGTTAAGAAAAGCAAGTGGGAAAAGTCAATATTTCATGGGTCAAAAAACTGAAGATAAACACTGACCAGACGAAGGTAAGAAATGAGTAAAAAAAAAAAAAAAAAAATTTTATAGGAGGATGTTAACATTACCAACTGACGGGGATGTAAACAAAACAATAAACAGCTGACAAGGATGTAAACAAGTAAACAAACAAGTAACGAGGTTGTAAACAAGTAAGCAAACAAGTAACGAGGTTGTAAACAAGTAAACAAACAAGTAACGAGGTTGTAAACAAGTAAACAAACAAGTAACGAGGTTGTAAACAAAAGGTTAAAATAGCCGGAAAGAGCAAACAAAGGCGACGTAACAAGAGGATGTGTATTATTTCCACGCACAAGAAAACAAGAATAATGGGATGGAATTAACAGTAAATTTACGTATGTGTTTTTTTATTTATTTATTTATTTTTTGCCGCTTCAGGGATAAAAAGAAAACGGGAAGAGAGAACTCAAAAGGGGAGGGGGGGGGGGGGGTGTGAATGGAGATATGCAAATGAGTACACAGGAGGAGTTAATTAAAGGAATTATGGTGAATTGGTCGGGAGAGAAGAGAGAGAGAGGAGGGAGAGGTAATTAAATTATTGTGTAAGTCCAACACGCCCGTACACACACACACACACACACCCGTACACACACACACACACATATATATATAATCCCACTGTTTGGTACCCATTTACAGCTGGGTGAACTGGGGGTGAGGTATGGGATCCAACCAGCTACTCTCAGAACAGAAAAAAGAGCAGTATCCACTCATCCACCGCACCCCCAACGTAACCTAAATTTAACCACCAGAAAAAAAAACAACAATGACCCAATATCGTAGCGTTAATCACTTCGTTAAATATTCCAGATAGGTTCACCTGTTTTACGTGAGGCAAAGTTGTCCATAGCTCATCAAACACCCAAGCTTCATCACTGACAACGTTACAACAACAGGGGTCATTGTGGTTGTGTTATCTGGTACAGCTTCATGCCCAGCCAAATAAAGCCACGACTAACGAACACGACAACTAACACCAGGTCACTCTGAAACATTGTCATGAATAACAACGACGACAAATACAAATGTGTGATGCAATGTTCCCTTTTACTTTCATGACAGCATTACCATCATCTACCTGTACAGTTTCAAGCAATAAAATAAATACAGTATTTTATTTACCATGACTAAAATCATCTACAGTTTCAAGTGACTAAAAGGGGCAAAAAAAATATCTATACTCATCCGGGACTTCCAAACTTGAAGTTATTTTGGCGCCATTACACACCAATGTCAACAATGTGAGGCAACACTTGGGGCACGGAACACCCAGAGAGGAACAATATGTCATGGCGCCACAGAATAAACCCTCACAGCAAATACTGTTACATCATATAGTAAATAACCTGAGATAACTCTACTACTTTGCTTAGTATGAAAGGCCCGTGACTAGCACCAAGCGATGACGTCAAATGTAAACAAAACCAACCAGGCGTTACCACCAATAGAAACCCGACGTGGGGGGGGGGGGGGGTTGACACGAATGACGTCATATCTTTTATCAGCATATTATTTTCCTCTGACGTCATTCGGTGTACATGTATCACTAAAAAGGGACATTAACCTTTCTACAAGATTTTACACTATATAAAAAAATAAATAAAAATACAAAATAAAATCGATATGATAATCTTAGCAAACATTAAAATTATAAATTAAAATGAGCCATCTTGGGCCGTCTCTTCAGATGATATATACAGTATTAATAGACATACCAAAGACATGTTGATGGAGAATATATTTAGACATGAGAGAGTGATGACGGGTATACACCTTGACGAAGATGGAGTATACCGTATATACTGATGGGAGATATACCCCAACATAACACAAGATATATAAAATGAAAAGTCTACTGGATATACTCACAAAAATATACCAAAAATCCATATACACGTGAGGATATATACCAAGAAGTCAAATATTTACTAGGGAATATACCAGTATCCGGGTATACCGTCACTAGAGGAGAATATAGTCTCGTTTGGGATATAATATATACCAAAAGCTATATCCAAGAGGTGATATATACATTGAGGATATTTTTCAGATATACTCCAGACCGTGTGAGTGTTAGTCAGCTTAAAGGCGGGTACCTATATCAGCCCTAAGTGTTGTGGCGGGGTAATAGTTAATGAGATAAAGGGGTGGAGGGGAAGGGAGAGTAAGGAAAGGAGGGGGGTAAGGAGGGGAGGGGCGGGGGGAGGTGATGGTGAGGGGCGGGGGTAGGTGAGGGGGAGGGGCGGGGGGTAGGTGAGGGACGGAGAGAAGGGAGAGCTTATCCGATCACTCTAATCAGTAATGAACGATACCTCAGCGTGTGAACTACTCCACCTTAATTACCTTCTCTGGTGATAGTGTTTCCTTCCTTCCTTCATTCATTCAGGCTTTCATTCTTTTGTTATTTATTTCTCCTTCCATTATTCCATTATTTTTTATTTTCTTTCTCTTTCGTTCTTTCCTTATTTTTTCGTTCCTTCTTTCCTTCTTCCTCCTTTTTATTGATTCTTGCATTCATACGTTCTTTATTTCATTCCCTCTTCCACTGCTTGTGAGAGAAAGAATGAAAGTGAGAGAGAGTGAGTGAGTGAGTGAGTGAGTGAGTGAGTGTGTGTGTGATGGATAGAGAGGGGGGGGGGGGAGAATGGAATGGTTCAGTGGAAAGGTCATAGGTCAGAGAAACAAGAGTACCGTAACAAAAGACGAGTGACAATGCAGGTCAACAGAGGTCAACAGAGGTCAACTGAGGGTAAACTAATACCCTTTCCCCCCCCCTCTCATTTTTTCCCACCCAGCCTCCCCTCTCCTTGCACCCTCTCTCTCTTCGTCTGTTCCTCCTCCTCCCCCCCCCCCCTTTCCTTTGTTCGTCCCTCTTTCTTCTCTCCCTCCCTCCCTCTTTTTCTCTCCTTGTCCCCTCTCAGATTAGGGATGGTGGGTCGGAGGGAATAAAGAAGGGAAGGGGGGATGGAGGGAGGGAAGTTAGCAGGAGGGAAGGGGATGTTAGCAGAAGGAAAGGGAGGTTATGAAGAGGAAGGGGAGCATAGCAGGAGGGAGAGAGGGAAGGAAGGGAGGGGAGAGAGGGCTGAGAGAGAAGAGGAAGAAAACGTACACAAATAAATCTCATGAACAATAATACTGTTCTCCCTCTCACAACACCGTCACAATAATTCACACACTCTGGTTTCCACATAATTATAATGGACAGGTAAATGTAATTATACTCAGGTAAAAAGACAATACCGTGCATAATTTTTCACTTAACACACATCGTCACACCGGATAACACAGTAAATTACAACACAACAGCAACACAACATAGCAGCAACACAAAGCAACAGCAACACAACACAACAGCAACACAACACAAAGAATAAGTACAATAATAAGTAAATGCACTAATTAATAAACGATATACACAAATAAATATACTAATTAATTAAAACATAAAATAGAAAGAAACAAGCGAGAAATAATTAAATTTTTACGTATATAAACATAAACGTCATCAAAGAAATATACGATTACTTGGAATTAATTTGCCACAAGCAGGTGCTCATAGCTGTTAGATGTGATTAATTATATTACAGTTAATAAGAGGGGGGCCAGCCATGACTGTGGTGTGAGGCTGACCCACACTGACATAACACCAACCAGGGATAATTACTTACTCGCTGGCAACTGACCTTCCTCCCTGAGTCACACACACACACACACACACACATATATATATACAAACACAAACACCCACTCTCTCTCTCTCTCTCTCTCTCTCTCTCTCTCTCTCTCTCGGAATATTACCCAACCAACAACACCTCCCCTAGTGGTACCCAGGGGAGCGTTAGGTTACTAAGGCGGGGGGGGGGGGGGGGGGTAGGGTGAGAATGAGGGGATGGGGGGATGAGGGGATGAGGGGATGGGGGGGTGGGGGTGAAGGGTGGTAGTGGGAGGGTTATTTACAGGCAGGAGGTAGGAGGTAGGAGGTGTAAAGTTTTTAGTTTAACAAATTTATTGACAAAGCATGGAGTACAGTTTGCCTATTCAGTCAGGTCTTGACACTGAGGGTGGAGAGGAAAGTTTTCAAGGGAGGGGAGAGTGGAGAAGGGGAGAGAGGAGAAAGGGGAGGGAATTGGTTGAAGGAGGTAAAAGTAAGTGATGGAAGGATGGAGTGAGGAAAAGGAAGGGAAGGAGGGAAGAAGGGAAGGAGGGAAGAAAGGAAGGAGGGAGGGAAGGATGGAGTGAAGAGGGAATAAAGGAGTGAGGAGGGAGGGAAAGAGGATAAGGCGTGGGAGACAAAGGGAAGGGAAAACATGTGGCAATGGTTAACCGGTTTTACCTAGTTGGAGTAACTAGCGCAATGGTACACTTGTTTAATGGTGCGAGAGAGAGAGAATTTTCACACTCTAGGGGGGTGAACGGTTACCTATATACAGATGGACTCTGTAACCTGGGGGAGGTACTGGACACAGCTGGGGGTGTATAGTGGGAGGAAGAGGAGGGGGAAGGAAGGAGGGGGGAGGGAAGGAGGAGGGGGAGGGGAGGGGAGGGGGAGGGAGGGAAGGAGGAGGGGGAGGGGAGGGGAGGGGGAGGGAGGGAAGGAAGGAGGGGGGAGGGAAGGAGGAGGGGGAGGGAAGGAGGAGGGGAGGGAAGGACAGGGAGAGGGAAGACACGAAGCGAGAGAAAGGAAGAACAAGAGGCAGAGATAACGAATGAGAGGAAAGTGTGAAACAGGAGAGGAAAGATTAAAGGATTGCACGGGCAAACTTGTAAACAATATGCAAACATTTCAGGTACCTTAATTATGTGTGTGTGTGTGTATGTATGCATGTATGTATGTGTGTGTGTGTGTGTGTCATGATAGCTACAAAACAATAATACAGCGAGGATAATAACACGTTACAGGTACAGTAGAACACCTATAAAACATATGAACTAATTAAAGCGTCGTCGTCACCTGTACAACAACCACCAAAACCTCTTTACGTCCACTTAACCTCTCTGTAAACACTTTCTTGACAAGGATATAAACTCAACATAGCGTATCGGATCCCTTAAAAACCAACACACCGCCTCTGTTTATGCATTCCAACCCGATAAAAAATAATACTAATCAACAAGTCAGTATAAACGATATAACCTGTTTGAGTTATCATATCAAGGTCATAAAATTGATCCAAATAATCGCTTCAACGAACATCAAATGCCAAATGAGGCGAAGATAAATGAAGGGGAAACATAAGTGGCATTGATCAGGTTATAAACTCCTGGATAATTTCGAATCAACGCCCAGATAAACAAAAAAGCATCAATGGACCAACAAGACACTTCTTTTGGTGATGATTTTTATCCCAGGAGGAACAATTTTGTCCTGAATGAGTCAATTTGAACAGGAACTGATAAGCTACGGCATATGTTTCATAACTAAGTAAACTCATCAATAATATACCTTTTTTCAATTATATTCGATTCATTTTTTTGATAAATTAATCGTTATGGGTTGAATTTATAACAACTAAATCTCACTCGTTGTTTCTCCTGGAATAAAAAAAAAATAGACGCGCGGGCACAAACCAATGACGTCTACACTACACCAGCCCTCAATGACCTCCCAGCAACAACATTCAAGCTACCTGGAGTTACCCACCGTGACAAATCATGAATAGAGTAAGAAACACATAAGAAATAACAGCAGGAGACAGTACAACAGCAACAGCAGGGCCTTATATTAGTTAAAAAGAGATGCTCAAACTCTCTGAGCGGAAATCCGGTTAACATACCACACATACTTGCGTGGCTCTCACTACCACTCCGTTATATTCTCTCTACTTCTCATCTGTTGTGAGTGGTAATTATGTGGTTATTTAAAGGTATAACAATTAACCTGACAATGTTTAACTGGATATATTTGTCTCACGTTAATGTCTGTACGTCTTTCCAACCCATGAACCATATATTGTTTAAATTGCGTCGTTCCAATCATATAAATCATCACATATTGTTCTTAGTGTTGGTCTAATAAAATATCGTTCTTTTGTTCATTTATATAAAGATTTCAAGAACATTCCGTAAGGTTATTTGCGTAAACTAAGAACAAATATCATAAATTTGCTCAATCGTTCAATCGTAAATTGGATAAAATTGAGAGTCATCCAAACACGGCATAACCCATCAACCATAACCGTGTGTGTGTGTGTGTGTGTGTGTGTGTAAGTGTATTGTGTGGAACTGTATTGTGTGTGATTTAACTTAAACGTAAATTTTTGTGAACCTTAGTTGTTGAAAGTTATACTGTATGTACCTGTTGAACGAGTTGACTTTACACCCCCCCCCCCCCCCCACACACACACACGTCGGTGGATTAAAGAAAAACATGACATTAGTTTTCAGTTTATCTTCACCTGTTTTGAGACGTGCAGGAGATATAAGATAATTAGTAATTATTGCAAGACGATTATCAGCCTTTAGGTGCACGCGAGCTGCCAGGCATGATGGAGGGGGGTGAGAGAGGGAGGGAGGGGGGGGAGGGAGGGGGGGATGATGACAGATGTGAGGCTAAGAGACCAAATGAGGGAGGGAGGAGAGGTATTGGAGGGAGAGAAAGAGAGATGAGATGTATTAGTGGGAAGGAGGGAGGGAGGGAGGGAGAGGTATTAGTGGGAAGGAGGGGGAACATCTTTTCTAATAGAGAGAAGAGCAAACAGAGGCAGGCGTCAGTGTGTGTGTGTACAATTGACCAGGACAGCAGGCAGTGTTGTCCCACAGGGGCTGCCTCACCACCACCACCACCACCTCTCTCTCTCTCTCTCTCTCTCTCTCTCTCTCTCTCTCTCTCTCTCTCTCTCTTTCTCTGGATTTTTCTTTGCTATTCCCACTTTCATTTCGTCCCTCTTTGTTTCTTATTTATTTCGCCTCTCTCTCTCTCTCTCTCTCTCTCTCTCTCTCTCTCTCTCTCTCTCTGGGTACAAGAGGGTTCAACCCGCCTTAATTACACATATGTACCCTAGATTCTCACACAACTGAGTAAAAACAACTCCATACTTCACACCCCAGGTTCGTCCTTCAGTGCCACAAATACAGCGAGTCAAGAATTCAGAAAAAAGTACAGCTACAGACACAACGACAGGTATGGCTAATTCAAATTCCACACACTCTATAGGCACAATATTGATACAGGTACAGATTATATTCAAAGTTACAGCAACCATTACATGAGCAGGTACATATTAATAAACATTATAAATAAGAATACAGACGCTTCAAAATCATTACAAAACTAAACAAATACTAGACTAATAAAAAAAAAATACAGAAATTTCATAAATATTATAAGTAACTAAACATATAAAGGAAAACATTAAAATCACAGCCTAAATGTAAAAGAAAAAAGAAAAATGCACTTATATAGAACATTCTGTCATTCTTAGTACACTCACACTGACCCGCTAAGCTTGACACGTATTCTTGACAACACCACGATACAGCTTAAATTCGTCCTTGTAACTTACATATGCTAGTGATGACTCGGTACTGATAACAACCGAGATACTCCACCATAATCCATCACCTTCATGAAAACAAATCTTAATAGACTTGGTATTTTTTTAAATGTCTTTGTCTATCTATCTATCTATCTATCTATCTATCTATCCATCTATCTATCCATCTATCTATCTACGGTAGTGTTAGGGTGTTTTAATCATCAGATACAATAAGCTAGGGTGCCTAATCTTCATGTGATATCTCTCTCTCTCTCTCTCTCTCTCTCTCTCTCTCTCTCTCTCTCTCTCACTCTCTCCAACCCCATATTTTAGCTGTCTCTCTGTCAGGTTAGAGGTGTACCCTGTCCGGCCAGTGAGTAGGGTGGTGGACAGTGCATGACGGAGCAGTGTGCGTGACCTGTCATGACCTGTCGGTGTGTGCTCGTATGGCCTTGACCC
The DNA here is from genome assembly GCA_958450375.1 of Homarus gammarus. Classification (NCBI taxonomy): domain Eukaryota; kingdom Metazoa; phylum Arthropoda; class Malacostraca; order Decapoda; family Nephropidae; genus Homarus; species Homarus gammarus. The sequence continues at coordinate 497,295 of CAUDMG010003323.1, read as the reverse complement.
CGGGACTTCCCCTTCCTTCTACCTCTTAAAACTTGGGGGAGGGGAAGAGGAAGGGGGAGGAAGGAGAGGGGAAGGGCGAGGGGGAGAGGGAGGGGGAGAGGAAGAGGGAGGGGGAGAGGGAGGGAAAAGGCGAGAGGATAGTGGAGGAAGGAAGGAAAGAGGGAGAGGGAAAGGGAGGAGAGGAGGTGGGAAGGGAGGAAGTGGAAGAGGGGAAGAGGAAAATGAGGTGGAGGGGGGAACGGAGAGGGGAAGGAGGGAGGAAAGAAGATGGAAGAAGTTTATTAAGATTTTAAATTGCCTTCATATATCACAAGAAGGAAGGAAGGAGGGAGGAAGGAGGACGAGGAAGTAAAGAGGACAAACAGGGAGATAGGGAGAAGGGCAGACAGGGAGGATAGCAGGCAGATGGAGTTAAACCACAGTGAAATGCTTTAGCAAATACTTCCCCTAATTAATATACAAATCTTGCCTAAATAAACCATATCATAAAACTTAATACACCTCAACTACTTAAAACACAACAACACTCAGCTTCCGATAATAATAATAATAATAATAATAATAATAATAATAATAATAATAAATCACTCACCCATACACACAAAAGGCGTCAACATACCCCTAACTACCACACATTTTCACATACTGGTATATATAAATTACACCTTGATATTAAAAAAACAAACCTCCACACCACCTCATTTCCATATAAATTACCCGTAACATGTTCCCCTTTGGCAGCCAGGACGCCCAATACCCACCCACCCCCACGCCCGCCCACCCACCACCACTACCAGGATTATGAACATCTGCCGTCACTCAATGCAGCAACAGCCTCCACGGGGGATCGATCAACAAAGCATCAAGTAGTACTACGAGATCCACTCATTCATTAATCAGCTGCGCCGCATAATGAATGAACCAGCTGGCACACGTACTCAGACACGAGGGGGTAAACAAAGAGCCACATACACAACATATGAAACACCTGGAGGCTGAGGACGCTTCACTCGTTGCCATGGTGATGTTATCGATGTTTACGGTCTCCCAGTACATGTGAATTGACAACTGCTAACGTAAACAAGGGTGACCGAAGTAAGGACATCAGCGAAAAACACTACCAGTCAGATCAGGAAAGACAGACATTATCACACTGAGCAAACGCAGTTAACAATACACATTCTTCACTCAACATTACATAACAATAAATCAAATGGAAGACATAGGCAAAAAATCACGTAACCTCATCTTGGATCCATTTTCTGTTGCATGTTGATGAAGTTGAGACGAAAAGTAGTATAAAAACCTATATCATCATCTTACGAGTCTTATGCAACATGATCCAACACTACATTACTGTACAGCTGTGTCTAGCCATGAAGTAAATTACTCCTTAACTTCCCACAACACCAAGCTACCTCAGCCAGGCTTATAAAACTATTAGTCACATCTCCGGGACAAGAAAAAATCACATGGTTTTACTAATAATGTCTTTCAATTGGGTAAAACTACTAAATATAATAAGAAACAAATAAAAAAACTAAAATGTAACGTATTATTCTGCCTTAAGGGAGCTTCAATTCAATGGCAACTCACACAGCACCACACTTCGATCGCCTAAACTCGTGGGTAAGTGGGATGGGGTGCTGGTGGTCATTCGCCAATTGAGGAGAGTGGTGAACGTTCCTTAAACCACTACAACCGCTAACTAAACCCGAATCTCTTGAGGATCCTCGGTCGACGAAAGTTTACTGATACACCGCGAGACCATATAACAGACCAAACTAATCACCCAGACCAAAGACCAGAAGCAGACCTGAATTTAGTAAGGTTAATGTTAGTTTAAGTTAGAATTAAGGTTAGTGTTTGGTTACGTTACCTTAAAATGTGATAGACCGAGTTATGTTACGTCAGTTGAGGGATAAGTTAGGTTAAATATCAATCACGAAAAAAACAAAAACAATAATAATAAGAATAAACAATAACAGAAATCACAATAAAAACAATAAAATTCACCCAGGAGACAAAAGACACCAACTTCAGGTACTATGACCATCATCCTTCCCACTACAGTACAGCAGAAGAACCTGTCATGTAGGTCCCCTTTGTATCCAGACTACAGATCAACGCCCAGTGTGTTCCTCGGGCATCACCCTCCTGACCATTGTGTAGCTGTATGACGTGACGGGCGCCATGGGTGGAGGGGGGGGGGGGTATGCCAGGAGAGTAGACAATGTTATCCCACATCATCCCGTGTCCCCTTCAAGATATCCACAAACACAGAGGGTGATGAGTGATAGATAATAATAACTAGATATCCGTATCCACAACTCTAAGATGGTACGCAATGACCTTGTGGGTGGGTGGGTGGCGAGTCTGGCGCCACCCACCCACCCACAAGGACATCAGGGGTAAAGGAGGGGAGGTAGGGTGGCTAATAATTCACAAGAGCAAAGGGGAGTATCAGTACCTACACCCAGACGTATCCCAGAGAGATAAGAATTATGCAAATGATCTTCAGAGGTTGATCGATATACGACTAGGGAGTGTGTGTGTGTGGGGGGGGGGGGGGGAGGGAGGAGGCGTTCTTCAAGTTCCACAGAGGACTAACTAATGCCTGGACCCGGAACTAAACCTGAAACTAATCTAGCATCTTCTTACCTAACGTTATCGTCATTCTCCCCCATAGACAATCTTATTACCATTATTACTATTATTCCTTCTCTTCCTCCCTCTTCTTCCTTTACCTCACTCTCAATTTCCTATCTCCTCACCCTCTCTCTCCTGCTCGCCCTCACTCCTCCACGTCATACACTGTTTCCTCATCATTTAAGCACACCAAATGTAAACAAAAACCATATAAATATACCAAACGCAAGTTCACACACACAGCAGGGCTTCCCCGCCTCCCTCACCCTGACGGTTACCTTGTCGACTTGTCTCACTCTGCATGACCTCATTAACCACTACGTTATGTTTATTGTGCGTTACTAACTTACCACGTCACTTTAATACCACTACTCAGGGTCGTTGGTTAGCACCTGCGGCATCCTTAGTCCACCTACAATAGCTGTGAATGAGTGTCTAACTTTAAAGTTGGGGAGGTGAAGGTGGTAGAATGCAGTGCCTTATACACTGCCTTCTTGTGTATAGCCTAAAGGCTGTCATCAGTGTACTGTATCCGAACTGCCCCTACGAGACCCACTTTCAAAGTACGTTAAGTCACAATAACACTACGGTACGTTAAAACGAAGTTAAGTTTTCAACACACTACAATAATTCTATCTTACGATAACGCCAGAAGACATTTACCAACTCTAGGGCAATATAAATCTAACATAAGACTAATATCAGTGTCCTGTTGCCGTCATTTATGTCTTGGACACGGTGGTATCTGACTGATAGACTCTAAGCTCCGCCTACTTCTGGTTTCCATAGTAACCTTTTGTAATTCGTAGACGCTCATTGGTTGTAGGCTAAGTGAGACGCGGTGTCCATCGACAAGTCAATATTTTTCTTCGCAGAGTTTAACAGAAAAAGATTTTTCAGGCGACACAACCACTCCACGTCGACATATCCTGAACCTGAAGAGGAAGGCAGAGACGGCCAACCAGGACACAAATCCGGAAGCTGGTCGAATGAGAAAATAAATTGAGGTAATATGGAAGGTAAGAAATTCCACCAGAATTACATCAGCTGACGAGGCTTCCCCGAAGCCTTAGAGCCGTCGCCCGAGAGGAAGACCAGCCAGGGCCGTGAGGAAAATCCACCCCAGGGATAATAGAGGAAAACGTTTATCAGTAAGAACAAAATACACCCTGGGATAAATACTTCATGAAAAAGACAATTGGAGAAAAATGGAAATAACTGGAGACCTGTGTAAGGACAACTTTAGTCTGGTTTAACACATGAAGGAAAAGTACAATACAGGTAACTCAAGGACAGCTCAATAGTCGGGCGAAATCGAAGATGCTTAAGATAATGCAAGAGCAATCCTAGTTAACCCCTTCACTACCACCCCACACGACCCTCAACTTACACGAACCCTACATAACCCCACAGGACGACCCCTCTCCAACCCAATTACATACAAAAGACGACCCCAGCGCTAATGACGGCCAGGTAAGCAACACAAAAAAACCCACCAAGATGAGGAAACAATTGTATTAGGTGCATTTGTATGGTAAGTGGGGCAGCGTAGGTGTGACCCGCCAAGCTAACTCAACCACACTACTTCTTACAGGTCACGAGTCACGACTACTTAGTACAGTAGAGCAAAAGATGATATATAATTATTCCATACAGTACTAGAGGTTGTGGATGTGACTAGGTGTGATGCAACTCCCTGTTAAAGAAGTCAACTGCACAAGTACACCTATTTCTTATATCGTTATATATTACGTAAAGTCTCTGTATAATTATATAACCATGGGTCACTTATACTACACGATATATTAAGCTGGAGTATAACATATAATAAAGCCTATACTTAACGTCATTTGTTGCCTGAAGTTTCCCTCCAGCATTATAATATAACTCTGAATACGTCACTTTACAGAAATATATAACAAATATAATAAAGTACCTTCATATGAAATAACATCACCAATTAATGACCGTAATGTTATAATCAAGAGTTGTAAAGTATAACAATGCAGTATGAACAGGTAGGTCTTCCACTTGTACAACACAACAGCGTAATGTCCTCCTGTTTCCACGAGATCAAAGGCACCCTCAGCTGACCTCAATGTTTAGTGTGTATAATATTTGTAAGGTTAAACAACACAATGAACATCAATATTGAAAATCAGAAACATATTTAAAAGGAATCAATTTGTGTATAAATCTTTGAATAATTGTAAGAAACTGATTCTTCCGTGAAAACTTTTAATAAATATAAAAAAGGAATCCTTCAATTAAAAGTTTCAATCAATTTTCACTCCCCCACTAACTTTTAATCTCCTCTCTTTTACTTCTCTCCTTTATTCCCCCTTCATCCTCTCTCTACCCTAACTTTCTACCTTCCTAAGAAAAGTAATTCTTACAAGCGTGTTCGTCACCAGAGCAAAACTTCTAAAGGAACGTTCGTTTGACTGTAACTGAACACCCATCTCCAGATCTGGTGATTTTAAAATATCCAATGAATTTATACATATTTTTACTGCTGTTGAAAAAAAAATAAAAGTTTGAATAAAAATATGGTCTACAAAAAGTGGTATACGATGAAACCTACACCGAAAAACATTCTATTTAAAGTTAGCAAAAGAAAACACGTAGAATTTTACAGATATATAAATATTTTTTTCCATTCGACTGAACACCAGTCCTTTGATCGATCTAAAATCACATAGCTTTACAAATTCTTTTAGTATATACCGTAATATAAAAACTGAGAGTTATAGATATATATGTAGGCCTATATATATTATTTTCTCTAGTCTACAGCCTTCCACCGTTTACCCTTCCCACAAAACCAGATTGCCAACTTGGTGTGAATACTAGAGCGTCCCCCTCCTGCCTGGCGAGAGCTGTGGCAACCAGGGATATTAATGTTACACCCACGAGACCAAGTTATACCTAAGTTTTAGCGAACTTCTTGGTGTAAGACTTCCTCACCTGGGCCTTTACTGGTGATATTGGTGAGGACAGGAAGTATAAGACGCACAATTTTACTGGTGTGTTGGTAACTTTCCCGTCACCCCGACAACCATTACCGAGGGTGTTATTACATCACCATAACACAGCTGCTGCTCGGTCTGGGATTACGACTGGGCTCATAAACGTTCTGTTATTGAATCTGAATGCCCATAACCAGCCATAACCCATTGTCTACTTCGGTAATTGAATTTTTAGAGAGTTTCTTTCTCACCAGACGAACGAGAGAGGCAACAATGACTGGATATATATACTCGACACGTCACAGGAGAAGGCTTATACTCCCCGTCAACCTCTTATAGCTAGACACCCTGCGGATTCTTGGCCGTCGTAAATCACACTATATAAGGTGAGCATCGATGTCCTGAATAACAAGCACTATTGTTAAGACACAAGACTTCCCCCTGTGGGCTGATACTATCGATATATTTTGGTGCCATATAAACACACTGACAGAGGAACCACCACCATAATCCCCGAACATCAGATAGTGGTTATTTACGACAGGTTTTGGCTTTGTTAAATTATCTAATGGGTGATCTGACTAAGAATAATTATAAAAAAAATAAATGAAGTATAGGTAGATATAGAGATATTTAGTGAGGAATGTAGCACCGAACACGAAGCAGAAGATATAGGGTACACTTATTCAAGAGCTTCATCCATTTACAGGGTAGAAAATTCCTTCCACATACAGCGACCATTGACATATAACCTCGCAAATGAAACAGCCACTAACGTAAGTGTGACCATAACAGCGACAACTTTTTAAATAATCTATAAAAAATATTGAAAAAAATCTAAATATATGAAAATCCTTGGTTACTCTATAGCTACAGCCGGGGTTAATAGCAAGAGAAAGAAGACTGTGTTATTATGTATCCTCTACGTAACCTGCTACACGGGGTGAATAATGTCTGTAGAGCATAATACAGTATATTACCTTCAGTAGCTCTAAGCATTTAAGTCCGAAAACAAGTCAAATTATATAATATATGCAAAAAAAAAGAAAAAGGAAAGAAACCAAACAGCTTGAAAAACTTTATCAGGTTATCTAAAGACGCTTAGAGGAAGCCTAAAAAAAATACTGCTTATATGCTATATGCTTTTACCGTGATCCTGTGAAAACATTCGAGTGGAAAGAACAATCTGGCGGGTGGAGGGAAGTCAGTAACCGGTCTGCCTCCTACGTACACAGTGGGAACACAAACAATATGCCGTGTTGCACTACTTGTAACGAGAACGAGAATAAGGCAAGAATATTTACGCTTGCTGCTGATAATAATAAGGATTAAATTGATTATAAAAACAATAATTCAAAGAGGATATAAACACAAACAGAGGGGAAGGGAGTGGTGACAAAGGGTATTAAGACCTGCTACGATTCTCTCAGTTGGCCGACCAAATATAATGTATCCTATACCCCCACATCGCGGCTTACGACCAAACTCCCTTTCCAAACTCAAGCAACAAACACATGGGAAATATTTAAATCGACTCATATTTTTGCATTATGTGTATCATTATGATCGAATATCAATTTCGTAAGTCATATCAATATTTTAACATTAAGAGTTATTTAGAAAGTAATGATTTTGTTTAAACAGACAGGCCTAAGAGCTGGGCGACGGTGTGTACAGTTGTGACCGGGTCGTGTGAATGTCTGACCGTATTTGGAAACGTGAGTCATACCAGTATTCGGTTGGCTGAGAGCCGGGAGAGTAATCTTGCCTCTCATTTACCATGTATGTCTCCCTCATAATCAACCACCCATGAGCCTTGTAGCCTTCCTTCCTTTTTTTTTCTGGGTGTTGTATGTGGTGAGCGCACGCAAGGGTTGTTAAGATCACACACACACGCACGCGCATTCACTCTTCATTCTCGTCTGTCATAAGTGGTGGAATACTTATTAAAAAGTCAGCTTTCACCAACAGCCGTAAGATAATCCCACAATCTCGTGTACTTTCGCTTTCCTTAACGACTTAATCCATCACACAGCTTCCTAACTCACGCCTTGATGATTCGGTATAAAATCACACAAAGGCGCCTTCTCGTACCAGTACCTCACCATCTCACACCACCGCCTACACGGGTTGATGCCCTGCCATCCCGCCCCTTTTCACACCATGCCTCCGAGATTCTCTGTTACGGGAAATCCCAGTTAACACTCCGTATGTATGAAGAAAACCCGTAAAGAGTAAATTTGGGGAAGAATTGTGAAAAAGTCGGTTTTAACCACTCCCGAGTCAACATGCCATAAGTTCTGATATACTGTACTGTACAGAGCACACAAAGTCCTAAACACAGTCTTTGTAGGTTACTGGACTGTCATCTGAACCTTTAAAATTACTGTTACAGCTGGACATCCCGATGTCTTGTGCATAAATACATTGTAATATGGCTTTGGTAGATAAACAACTTGTGTAGTTCTTTCACGGTCCTTTTTTTACCTAAATTTATCTTTACAATTCCAGTTTAAGCTTTAAACAAACACGCCACGAAGGCAACTGAAGCTGACAGACAAACGAGAAGCCTCGTTAAGAGTTGCCAACACATTTATTCCAGTTGGAGTTGCTCCGCCTTGTAGGGAGCCTTCACTTACACTCTCTGATAACTGCCACTAAGTCATGACGATAACTGCCTGATGCTTCCATCAGTCCCACTCTTTGTTTTCCACAATGGCGCGCGTTAGTTTGATCCGCTCGATTAGTTTTAATGACTTCTAACCCACTGAACATTCGGATATCTACCAGGCGCTGATGGGCGAAAATTCCTTTTATAATAACTTCGTTACATCTTCTACGTTACCTCACTGATAAACTAGTGTTGCAGGAAAGAATGGAATAGCGACAAGGAGAGGAAAATTGTGTGTGTTTTATGAATCTGCAAGGGTATTTTACACATAATGTGTGACGTTACGAGCGTTCGTCGGCTTTTTTTATCGCCATCTATGACTCATTTCTTATCTAGAGTCAATTGTGACATCCCGCACTCCTCCCACTTTCGTTATCAACACTATCTAAACTTGTTTTATTTGTATACGCTTTTCCCACTCTCCCTCTTGACCAGCACTATTCTCTGCACTTTTACTGTACACCACCTCCCTCCTTCGTCCCGTCTTCCGTTGTTGCGAGAAGCGAGCTCCGAAGATAAGAATTCCAGAAAGAGGGATCTCTGTTTTTTGTTTTGTTTACATGATTATCCGGGGGATATCGAAGTCACTGTTTAAGTTAGGTATCTAAAATTTAGACAAAAGTGACCAGGTGCTTTGGCCAGTTATGCTTTGCTTCTCCTCTTCCTCTCTCCTGTTCTCCTTCCTCTCTCAGTTTCTCTGGTAAATTACCCACACCTTCCTCTTGCTCCTCCCCGGCCACTCCAGCACCGCATCACCCAACAAACGCTCCCCACACGAAATATAACCCGAGCAGGTAGGTAGGTAGGTAGGTGTCTGGGTCCAATATCATCACACCACTACACTAGGCACCGCACAACATCCAGTAAAGTAAACACACCACCTTGTCCTCGGTGCATCAACACAAGGAACCAGTTACACGAGCTCCACGTCCTCCATAAAAGTTGGCGAGAAAAGAAAAATCTTCTGCGCAAAGCTTAGCTCATCTTTTTGTTGGTTATTATAGTAGCGTATCCACAGGGGTATATTTCAAGACTAGCGAAGATCGTTTTCACTACAAACATTTACCTAATGATGAGACTATTTTTAAATGTGAAAATATAACAAGTTTGCTTAGTTCCTATACACTGAAGTCCGAAATGTGCAAACTTTAAATAATGAAAAGAAGACGTACACACATGTTAAGAAACGTGACACAAACAGACAACTGTACAGTAAAAACACGTGTTTTAGTATACCAACATCAGGAAGACGACTGAGGTACTTCCTTGTTTTAAGAAGAGAAGAAAAAAAAACAAGTCAAATTGGGAAGGTTAAAAGTTTGGAGAAGTTACAAAGAATAACAAGTCGTTAAGGCCTGAGAAACCTGACGTGGCTGGGTCAACAAAGACAGCCATAGGTCTCTGGTAGCTGGTCCCGACTACTGCACCACCCGAGGGAAACCTCTTTACTTTCCCACAAATAACCATAAATCAGAAGAGGGAAAACCACTGAAAGACTCCACATAATTAAAGATAAACAAAGGGTACATTAGCACACGTTAATGGCAGGCAGCAAAAAATACCAACGGGGGAGGTTTGGTATGAACAATGGAACAGTAATCGTCTACCACTAACCTATCTACCGCATAACTAAATAATCTATTGACATTACGAACACGACCAAATCAACACAGCCTACAGTACAGGTTTTATATACACAGTACATATTAAACATCGAAAAGCACGAAGCCTAATTTCTACCAAAGCTGTTTCTTCCTTGATCATAACCCAACTAGCGAAAAACAAATAACATCAACTCAATTTGTTTTATTTGATGCATTTTGTCTCGGTTAAATACGCTGGTAACTTGTTTTTGTTATCATGACTCCTAAGATAACACACACTCCCCACACCAGGATTAATATAATATCACATGCTGGATATAAAGTAATACATTAAACACGATTATTATTCCACACAGTCGTCTGCTCAAGGACACCACATAACTCGCCGGTCTTCCTCACGACGCTGCGACGCTTTGACCAAGTGAACTCCCTGACGCCATTACCTTATGACCAATCCTCACTTAATATCCCCTTTTACCACCGTCGTCACCTCGAGTACTGCCCTCTCAAACTCAAGACTAGTTTAACTGCCCACTTGAATCAGCCGGAGTTGACCTGTTGACCTTCACCACGCAAGGTCAGGGAATGTAGTTGTTGTAGTTGTCAGATTGTAATTGTGGAGGTCATTACACGATATATTTATTAAGTACTGTTGTAGTTCAAAGACTGTGCAACCGATACAGTATTTTTTTTAGTAGCTGTCAAGTGTTTTTGTGAATATACAGTAAAATTCGTTTATAATTTGTTTTGCATTTTTTTTCATCGTCTAATTATCAAAAATATCGTAGCCTATATATATATTATCTCTCGTCAAAAGATTAGTTTCACCATATTGTTGTAAAACGAAAACTGTCAAGATCTGCCAGTGACATTCTGCATCCATCCTTGTTTATCATCATGAGAAGCCTCCCCTCCCTCCCCCCCTTTTTCGCGACTATAAGCTACAACATAAAACTTGGTGGTCGAATATATCAGTTTCCCCCCAGAGGTTCTCACATAATATATCAATCACAGCCAGATTGCGATAGACGGTATTGGTATCTTATCTCGGTGGCACCTCAGACTCAGGAAATCAGGTTACCTTACGACTAGTAGAGAGAGAGAGAGAGAGAGAGAGAGAGAGAGAGAGAGAGAGAGAGAGAGAGAGAGAGAGAGACCGTATGTATAAGCAGGCTCCAAGTCGACTAATTTCCCCATACACAAAATTAAGATAATTTTTTTTCGTATGGTGATGTTTTCCCTGAAGAATATTTTGTGATATATTGGTCACTTATACTTTATTACAAGGAGGCAAAATGCACTTAAAATTCCCATAACATTCACCAACCGCACTAAATACTCATATCACGAACCTGGGCTAACTTTACGACCAATAATTCCAGTTAAGGCTAAATATGGTATGGACTGACAGACGAAAGGCTATCGTCACTGCTCCATGCTTCCTCCTCTACCCAAACTTTCAATAAGAGAGCTTGAAAGGAGCCCAAATAAACCTAGTTGAAGTCAAGGTCACAAAAAACCGATAATGTTAGAACGCTTCAGTTAACTCCCGTGACAGGAAAAACGTAAGCAAACTCATCTTCAGGTAATGGATTAAAACGCAAACTTTACAACGCTTCAAAGAGCTGACAGTCACGCCCCGCAGCCACCCAGGTGAGAACGTGACCGACACACTGGGCGGGAAAAGCAAACTATACTGTAACAAGAATTCCAAGAACTTATTTCGTCTGACTTGAATTTCAGCATCACGAGACGTAATATTTTGAAAACCTGCTCATGAGTTTTCTTTCTTCTCGACTGTTATCACATTCTTATCTCCCCAGGGTGCAAACAAATGTGAAAATAAGAAAAAAAAATATCCTGAATTTCATGAGTGTTTGAGAGGGAAAAATGTTTATACCTTTCGTTTGGTTTTCGATATTCCGAGACCGTACATTTGAAAACAACCCCCGGCCCGTGAGCCTCAATATTCTTGCATTATTTAACATCTTATTATCCGTCAATAAGGTAAATAAGGTGTGGATTGAAAGATTAAAATACAAACCAATTTTTTTTTCTCGGGAATCCAGTAAAGTAAATATTAATAGCAAATGTGAAACTGTTTACCAATGATCAACTTTTCACCACTAAGCACAGCTAGTCGAGCAAAGATCCGATATCAAACTATACTCGTGTTGGCAGATGCAATTTTACCTAATAACGAAGACATCAAACAAATACCTAGATAGTGACTGCTCTTGGTGCATATAATGAAGAAAGAAAAGTGACAAAATGAGAAAAATAAAGAGGCAACGAATCCCATGTAAGCAACCACAAAAAAATTCTGCAACAGTAATAAAAAAATGAAAAATCCAATAATAATAATAATAATAATAATAATAATAATAATAATAATAATAACTAATAATAATAATAACTAATAATAATAATAATAATAATAATAATAATAATAATAATAATAATAATAATAACAAATAATAATAATAATAATAATAATAATAATAATAATAATAATAATAATAATAATAATAATAATAATAAGACAAAACAAATACGGTACCTGACTTTCATTCCCTAAATGCGCTTTGTAATATATAATAAAACAATCAGCTGTATAATCAACATCGTCTCTGATAAACAAGGAACTTACTCCTCCCTGGAGACTCATACAACCTCCTCACATCTTTGGGCTGATCAGGTGGGCCCCAACCTAACCATTATTTGGAACCTTGTCGAAATGGCTCTCAATCGTAATGGGTCCCAAGCCTACTGGGTGGCCTAAATTTTAATGGGTTCCAATCATCCTAATGGTTACGTTAGGTTGGGACTGTGGCACACTTAAACCTGCCACCCTTAACACACACACATATGCACGGACACGCACATATGCACTGACGGACACGCACATATGCACGGACGGACGGACACACACATATGCACGGACGGACACACACACACACACACACACACAGCCATGGCCATGAGTGTAACCCGACGCTGGCTCAGTCTCAAAAGATTCGCTCAGTGACTTTTCTTTTTCTTCTCTTAAGCGGGGATCAGGGAACGTTTTAACTCCTAGTCACAGTGCAAAGTCAACGCCATTTGGGACACCACCACAGCGTCAAGCCTTGATAATGAACCACTTATAATGCTCTCCTGTATCTCAAAGTCGGCAAAATAATTGAACATACGAAGCTTTTGATAACTTGGCTTCAGGCTTCACAAGTCTCCTAATTGAAGGTTTCCTGCGCCACCCAGCTCATGGCTTCGGGTTTCAGGGACATAATTGCCTCCCATTCAACTTGATGATTAACCTTTTGCTTCTTCAATAAAGACATATAAACCAGACTTCCATCAGGGTGATATAATTACTCTTAAGATTCAGTATACAAGCTTTACTGTATATACTACCTCAGTCGTTATAGTAATCCTCTAAGGGTATACCGGTATATCTATAATTAAAGAATGTATTTACTCGTTTAAAGGGTAGTGTAACTTGACCGAAAGTTAGAGTATAATTTATCAATTAATGTCAAAAGAAATTTATGTATTGTGTCCTTGTGGGGAGAGAGAGGGGGGGGGGGGCATACAAGCAGAATGTTATACGGTTGTTTCTAAACGAGCTTAAAAATATGAAATAAAAAGAAAATTATAGGGTGGCCGGTAACGTAGGGGCGGGAGCATGGGTGATGTGTTACCACGGCCGCGTTCTGCTGGCTAATGTTAACTTCTCGCCTCACGGCACGAACACCCAAACTTGCTCACTCACCTAAGTATGATAAATTATTACTATTTTACTTAACATTTTCATACTCATCATTTATATTTATTATTTTGTTCCCTCGTGTAAGTTGGTTAGGTACAGGGGAGTCCCAAATACTTCCCTGAATATTGTCAATTTATATGCCGGAGAGGATTGGCCATAAATGGGGAACCATAAGTAAAGAGAATAAAATAATATGCACCTTTTTTATATACAAACACCTTTTAATATGAAGCTGTATTAATCGTTAAATCATATGTAGGAGAAGCTTCACGACCGGACATTAATATATCAAAGTTAAAATCGAGGATAATATTGTATGGTCATTACATACAGAAGATCGATCCATAACTATACAGATACAAGAGTTAAAAATAATCATATATATATATATAAATGCTATCTTACTGAAATCGCTTAAATAAACTTATCGAGACTTGAGGGATTATTTATCTGTAGGAAATCTTGTTAAATCCTGACCCAAAGTAGTAAACAACAAATACAGAAATAAGAGGGAGGAAAGGACAAAGCCCTCTGGAACACCTCTACGCTTCATCGGCGACGAGATAAAAAAAAAAAGCAACAGAGGAACGAAAAAAAAAGAGTACAGGGGAACAGTATACCCCAGACTTACCCTAAACACCCGTCGTTCACAATAATTATCGAGTTCGGTGATCATCCACAACTAACACACAGACACCGCATTAACACATACCTACGGGAGTTTATGGTCAAGATCTTCAGAAGTCTGCCATAATCAGCATCTGAGTAGCTTACCACCAATTAATTAAGGGTAGTGGTAAGGAGAGTGTGAGGATATCAGAACAATGACAGCAGTCTTAAAATCACCTTGACAAACATGCAAACTCTCCTGTTCAAGAAAAATAAATAAATAAAATAATCACCGTAATTTCTTCTCGAGGCGTCAAAAATTCCCGCCCCCTGCAGTGGTATCAGAAGCTAGTGAGTAATTCCGTGACGGCACATTCAACACGATCAATACACACTTTAGCCTTTCGCTGCTCAGCATGATAAAACGGCAACACCAGAACTAAACGTTATGACCCACACGAGCCTGGTCAACCACGGCACCACTCCGCTACGCTGCCCCATCATCCCTCACACCCATATCAATTTCTCGCCCACTTACACCCCCTACCCCTCCCATCCCCTCCTCTTGCCCTACCGTACAGCACAACTCGTCCACTGCCACCGCCTCCTTCTCTTGCCATTTCTCACTACCACAACACCTCCGTAGCTATTTCTTTCATTCATATTATCTTTGTTCCTCTTTTACCAGTTCATCCGGTTTATTCCACTTTTCCTCAATGTTTAATTATGTCATTACCAACACAACTGAACTTTTATTATTTGGTGTAGCCCTAAAAAGGCTCATCCACGTCAATATTGTCGTTACTGCTGTTTACATTTGATCAGTAAATTCTGGCTATATAAACGTTCAATGTAAAGTTCAAATGGTTTTTGTTTTCTTCTCCGCCTGCACCACTGACCCCACCTACCCTGGTTCCCTCCCTGGACTCCTTGAGAGTGTCCGGGCATCAAGCGTCTGAGACGGGTGCTTGACCTGGCCAACACCTCGGCAAGGGCGTGGAGGGAAGGGGTGGGGGGGGGGGGAGGGTTTGGACCTGACATCATGTGTACCACCAATACACACACACACACACACACAGTGATGGGTACAATGTGGGCAGATAACGTGTGCTTCACTACCACACCAACGGAGACTAACCACACACACACACACACACACACACACACACACACACACACACGGGGTGTTTGGGCAGCAAACCACTTCTCGTGGGGATGTCATTCATTCTCACACAGACGTGATTCACCCACTTGCCTTCACAAAGCCTATTTATTTTTCATGGTGGAGTTCGAAAGGGAAAAATTGCTCGCCCGACCACTTTCACATTTCAATGTTCTTGCGAGGTGTAAATATTGCCTCAAGGAACATTTAAATGAAAATGATAACTAACAGAAAAAAAGTACCCGGCAATATGATTTTAAGTGATTATATACCAATCATTATGTGAATATAGGTGTGTGTGTGTGTGTGTGTGTGTGTGTGTGTGTGTGTGTGTGTGTGTGTGTGTGTGTGTGTGTGTGGTTTAAAATAGCGAAAGATCGAATAAGGAGAAAAAAATCGAGAAATGAGAAAGAAAAATCTAAAATTATATAAACATACACAGAACTTATACATACATCCACCACAGAACACTCCCACCTACCCGCTCACGACTCCCACCCACACAATACACCAGCCCACACCCTCTCTCCCACCTTATAACTTTCTCTCACGGTGAACCAGCTGGGTGAAACAAACAGCATCTCCCTCATATAATTGCACACCACTACTACACAAGAGGCCATTACCTTGCCTCCCGGGGCCCACGATCTACCCGCTGGAGAGACCGACTGGCTTTACTCAAGAGTTAACTTTGAGTTCAGTTTTAGTTCGTTTGTTTAGCTTATGTGTTTAGCTTGTGTTTATGTGTTTAGCCAAAGTTTAACTGGACTTTAAATGAAAATGATCTGTTTATCCCCGCATTTACTGTACTACGCGTTGACACGGAGTTGAATTGGAGTTTACCTTACCTTTTAAATTTACGTAGTTCTGGTAATCTTTTACACGCACACACACACACACACACACACACACACACACACACACACACACACACACACACACACACCACTAAGCTATACTGATAAACTGAAAGCCTGTCAAAAGTATGCCATCAGTCGACTTCACATCCTCTTAAAATGTTCTCCCGGAATCCGTAATTAATAAAAAAAAACATTAAAATATCACTATGTAAAGGTATCCACGGTCGATTAAACCCTCTTTGAGCTTGTAGTCTGTGTATGCCAAGTTTTATAAGATATACTTACATATATAATTATTCTGTAGTCATGGGTATTTAGTATAATAACTGACAAGGCGTTATTTTAGTCAAAGTAGCACGTGTTATATCATAGGTATTGGTTTAAAGTACAGGAAGAAAGAATAATAATAATAATAATAATAATAATAATAATCCTGTTTAGGCTGACCTTTGTAATACATGCTGATCACTTGAGATAACCACGCGCTTAAAGACCTTAATTGTTAAAAGCACAATAAACAGTTTAATACGTCACGTTATGAAAGCCGAGTACACCAGCACCATGACAAAATGCAGTAATTTCACCATAACAGAAATTCCAGTACTTTCATGTCATTGAGAGCAATATACAATGGAAAAAATATAAACATGAATAGAAAATGAAAAAAGTGGCTTTTGAATAGTGGAGGAAAACAACAATAGTGGACACAATCCGCGTCGCCCCCCACCCCACCTCCCCTCACACCGTCCCCTTCAAACCTCAAATACAGGTCAGTGTGGCGAAAAACGGTCATATATTTTTACATCCAATCACGGAGGGAACCAGCAGCTGTAGCCTCACGCTGGGTAACACTGTCGAGGAAATAAGTTATTTCTGTAATTATCGTTTTTGTAAGTGTCAAGTACTTATACTAAGCGAAAACTCCCTGGGGGGGTTTCCCGCGCTCTCGTAAGACAGTCCAGGGCTCCGTTTCACAAAGGTTTTATACAATACATTTTTTTTTCCACAACTGGTTGAAAGAATTCATCTCGTTACAGCAGAGCTTCAGTGTGATTTCGCAGTCCTATTGGCTAGGCTACAATCTGTTTTACTCCTGTATCACACAACAGTCAACCTGGCCTCGTGATTGGCTTCTGTTTTATGGGAAAGGGAAAACAACTTCCTTTTATCTAGGAAACCCGATATTTATATATATATATATATATCCAGGTAACCACGAAGCCAAAGGTGTGGGAGGATGTGAAGTTCTTTCCACGTCATTAAATATTCCAATTATGTTCCCGAGCTATTAACAACCTCAGCTGGTACAAAAACTTGTGCCTGTTTGACCAATACACAATACAGTGCCACCCAACCTTGGCTTACATCATTAACGAGTTATTGTTAATTAGATAAAGTTCGTCTTAAAACAATGTCTCCAGTATGATATTTCATCGAGAATAAATTCTACTTGTATATCGTCTTTGTACAACAATAAGTTCATTTTACATAATGTATTCTTTCATCAGGGTTAAATAACTTTTACATTAGCCCTCTTGCACAACCCTGAATTAACAACTGATGGTACTCGAAGCGTTAGTCAACTGCCTCTGGTCCCATCCTATACAAAGCAATATTTCCTCTGCCAATTCAAACCAAACAAGTTGGGCATGAAAATCAAACACCTTCAGAGAATTCTAAACTCTCGACAAATCTAAATTAAACATGTGGTCGGCGAAAATTAAATACCAATGCCTGAGAAATAAACGTCTTGCAAAACAATAACAAATGATCAGGTCCCACTGCTCACCATTACGAGGCGCCTCGTCTCGCAGTAATGTGGTGACAACTTACATTCCTTAAAAAAAAAATAAAAAAAATAAATAAAAAAAAATCGTCCATTCCACACAATACCACGAGACCGCTAATACAACATAATTATGAAAACTCGTCGAAAATTACCCAGTGATTAAGTGCATTTAACTCATGTACAGTATTCGTTGTTGCACGAGAAACAAAAATTTTAACGTGTTTTTCGTAAGTTTAAGGAGTAGAAAAACAAAACTCTTGTTAAGTATTCGATACTCTTTGACCTATAGGTATACAATGTTAAAGCTGACCTGATACTATCGATAAACTCTGATCAAGTCTTAAATCCATATACTAGACTGGTGACATGTTTTTGAAAGCAACATCTCAGGAAAAGGTTGCATTCCTACACGACACGAAGGCGAGATATTTCAAATCCTGGCAATTTTTACGGTGAATGAGTGACCTCTGGATTTTAGTCTTAGTTCTTACTCCTGATTCTCTAAATATTTCTAAGTATTAAGAATGAGAGCTGATCTAGTTGCAGTATAGTCTCCATAATGACTAGCATCATTATTATTCTCATACGTAATGCCGGTTAAGAGAGAGTATTCTACCATACGAATCTTTGAGAACCCGAGACGTATATACTTCCGAGTCCTCCTAAGTTAAACTGGAGATGAGGGAACGAATCCAAATGACTCGCTTAAGCTACACCAAAAACACGATTAAAACTAAATCGAAATAACCGCCGAGACTACTGTAAATGTGTTCTACAAAGATCCCGAGTTACGAAGATCCCGAGTTACGAGGATCCCGAGTTACGGAGATCCCGAGTTACGAGGATCCCGAGTTACGAGGATCCCGAGTTAGGAGGATCCCGAGTTAGGAGGATCCCGAGTTACGAGGATCCCGAGTTACGAGGATTCCGAGTTAGGAGAAAAATTACCGTACTGGTCTTAGAGAACCCCAACTCGTGACCTACCTGAGAAGGGTGTGGCGGAGGCTCATATGAAAAGGTGTTAGTCAAATGAGAATATTCACAGGAGTAAGCGTTCAGGTCAACTTGCTAACCTGGATGGCTTTACGCTTATGTAGACGGATCAGTTGGTTATTGCGTAGTGTATTTATGGGGTGGACTTGATATTGACTATGTGGGAGGTAATGGTGGTGGGGGGGATAATGATGGTGGTGTGGATGGTGGTGTGGGTGGTGATGGTGGTGGGGGATAATGATGGTGGTGTGGATGGTGGTGTGGGTGATGGTAGTGGGTGGTGGGGAGTGATGGTGGTGGGGAGTGATGGTGGTGGGTGGTGATGGTGGTGGGGAGTGATGGTGGTGGGGAGTGATGGTGGTGGGGAGTGATGGTGGTGGGTGGTGATGGTGGTGGGTGGTGATGGTGGTGGGGAGTGATGGTGGTGGGGGGTGATGGTGGTGGAGTGATGGTGGTGGGGAGTGATGGTGGTGGGGTGAGAGTTGATGGGGTGGGGTGGAATGAGGGTTGATGGAGTGGGGATGGAGTGAGTTGATGGGGTGGAGTGGGGGTTAATTGGGTAGGATGGATGGGAAATGATAGGGTAATTAGGGGTTGAAAGGACGGGAGGTGTAGTGGTTGATGGGTTACTCAATATATAACTGATGAGGGTGAAAGAACTGACTGGAAGTGTAAAGAGTTGATAGAGGTTTGGTTTGGTTAGGTTAGGTTAGGTTAGGTTAGGTTAGGTTTGGTTAGGTTAGGTGGTGACAACGCTACGGTAATGACTAGAAGAACAGCTGAAGGTTTAATTAAGAGGGAGCAGGAAAGACGTGAGAAGTGTGAGGACATATTTCTCATCCTGTCAACAGAAGAAAAAAAATCAAGTTTCCGAAAAAATAACAAAATTCCTTTGTCTATTTCAGAGCGAAGTTTATATAAAATGATTTCTCCAGATAATTTAGAGGGGACACTGTGACAAATAGCAACTCGAGTTTCTGTCCAATCTCTTGAAGGTTTTTCGCCGAATTCGATACAAGCATTTCTCCAGAATACAAATCGGATCTATCATGGCAGTACTTAAGTTTCTGTCCACTCTATAATCTTATCATGGCAACGAAACCTTAATATCTGGCACCTTTGAGAATGTTTCCTTGTGTAGCAACGCCAGTCGGGCAGTTATACACTTTCTTATATCTCCAGTCAGGGAAATTTATATATACAAAGCTTTTGAAAAACCATCTTTGTGTCGCAGCTAAAGTGAGTCGAGTCCAATACATTCTCATATAATATACAGTGAGAAGAAATTTTTAACAAAGGAACCATTGGGAATTCATATTTGCGTCGTAGCTTCAGTGAGCCAGTTCGAGGAAATTCTAACATACGAAGCTTTTGAGAATCTGAGCCCGGATCCATTATCCCGAGGAGCGATTATGGGCGTGGGGCCTTCACGTCACATGAGCCGCCCTCCTGTCACACCACCCTCCCTCATATCACACCACCCTCCCCTCCTGTTACACCACCCTCCCTCATATCACACCACCCTCCCTCATATCACACCACCCTCCCCTCCTGTTACACCACCCTCCCCTACTGTCACACCACCCTGCCTCCTATCTCACACACACACACACACACACACACAGGTATTTTTGGAAACTTCATGCTCGCTTTCATTTCTCCCGATTTTATCCCAGCATGAAAAAAAAAAACCAAGACAAAGAACGTAAAAAAAAATAGTGAATAAAAACTTACACTAATAAAATAAAGATGGAAAATGATAGAAAAATACAGAAATAAAAAATGGGATAAGCATTTAATTATAAAAAAAAGGTACAAATAAATAGCGGTCTCACCACAACTGTTAATTCACATGTCCTTTAATTCCGGTTCGAGGTGAGGTGAAGTGTCATGGCGGTTCACCAGAAGCTACCGTAGGAAGAGAGGATCCCAGGCTCTGTAATTATTCGTGTTAATAACCTTTCACGGTTTACATACCACTCCATCATTCACCGCCGTGGTTTAATTATTCTGTAATGTATGCGTGGAGGGTATTATCAATGCGTTTTTAATTTAATATAGGTCGTAGCGTTATCAGTACATGTTTACATTCTTGTTCCTATACGCTAAGGAATAACCGATACTGTATCTGTTTGGGGCTTCACTAATTTTCAACATATATTCCCTTTTTTTTTCGCTCTCAATCATTATCACCGCTACCTGATATCTTAGGCTGAGAGTAAACCAAACCCCTTACTGTCAACCACAACCACCACACCACCTCACTCTCAACCACTACCACCTTCTAAATCGACTCCACAGCCATCCTACACCTCCTCCCGCCCTTACTCTTGAGCAGAAAAACGAGCAAACAAACATTCTGATAAAACTCATTGACAGATCAGAGTTGACATTTTGGTATTTACAAGACAAACTCAACCAAGGTCATCGTGTCTGTATTTTGTCTTACGATTTTTCAAAGGTTCGGTGACAAACCTAGTCAGTTTTCTATACGAACACATCTTTGCAACCTTCGAGTTTTTTGCACAACAGTAGATTCAAGAATGCAAATAAAAGTTTTAACCCGATGCTTGCAATTAACTTTACATCGATAGACAAATATCAGTGATAAAGGAAATTAAGGTATGAAAATAGTATTGGAAGCGTTAGGCCTAGTTTCAAGGGAGGTTTTGTACATGTTATAAACGGTTCGAGGATGCCCTAACTCTCTTAAAATTACGGGTTACGCCCAAGTTAGGCTCATCAACTTGGGAGGGTTGTGTAAATAGTGAAGAAACCAAATACAGTTGAGGTTCGTCAAAATTACAAATAAAACGTAACCATTTTTTCTTTCGAAGCTTCATCGTATCATTTTATCATTAGATGTTGTAAAATCAAGTTTGTAAGATAAAAACAAATATCAGCACCAATTTAACAAACGAAAACAACATTAAATATAACGATCTGACTCTGTGATATGCAGGAGAAGATTCATAAACACCCAGAATCTAATAAATCCACTTTTTATTGGTAAGCCAGAGTCCAGCCGCTCCAGCCCTCCCAACCAACCTTCACTGCTGCAAACGACATTTATTTCTCTCATGCTGCTATACCCTGCGGGACTCCCATATTTGTAAACACACTACCCACGAAAATATTCCTCGACAACTACGCTGTAACACAAGAATTTTCTGTAATGAAGTTACAGGTTGTACAATCATTTTACGCTATAACAATAAGGTTAAGCCCTTCATATTTGGACATTAATGAAGCCTGTGACTTATGCTTCAGAAAATAATCTTTAAGTGTTACTGATGATTAAATTCCTTTATGTTCGATACAAGTCAACAACCTAAGTATAATTGGATACCTACAGTACATCATTCGGCTAAGAGATATTCGATTATCAAGCTCTAGGAGGCCACTGGGGCCCTAAACAATATCTACAACACAAGTTAGAAGTCATCCAGCCACAGTATGTTTCAGTTTGATCTGTTAAGTGACCTGAGAAACATTTGCCCAAAGCACAGCATAGCGTCATATTGATGTGTCTTTTTATTTAATATACGAAAAGAAATATCCCAAGTATTAAATGGTGGGCGGTCATAAAACGAATAGTAACCGTTCTGATTTACTTTCAATTAATTTTGCCGTCCACTAACGTTCAGGCAGTGGTGGAAAGATAATGACGTTATAACTTCTATTGTAACATCCTTCATACACAAGTGACACAGAAGATCACAATAATTGGCCTCATTCTTTTTATATAATTATTGAGTGCTCGTTCTATTCAATTATCTACCTGGAGTGTACAAGCGTGATTCAGACACTCACCTGCCAGGGAGGTGAAAAAAACCTTCATTAGTATTCAATATTTGCGTGATAATTAAACATGTTTCCCCCATTCAGTCCCCAATCCCTCAAGTATACGTTTTCTAGGGTTATTTTACCTTTGGTTTATATTATCTATAAACAAGACAAAATAAAAAGAGGCTTGCACGTATTATATCCAATTTTACTGATCCAGAATTGAAGGAATGAGGATTATCAATTGTTTGCAAGAGGAAATAAAAAACAAGGAAACCGGTAAGACTGACTCCTTCCATGGCGAGTCAAACAGAGATTTCCAGGGCGTTATTATCGTATTTCTAACATACAGAGAACACGTCTATACATGTTAAGTGTTTATATTACAAATGATTTACATAATAGACGGCTCAAAACATAAACAAAGAGACGGTTCTGGGACAGTCAATTCATCAAAATTAAATGTCCTACTAATTGTAGGTTACACAATGATGTAACTCTACACATAAATGATGGGTATTAGTTGAGGACAGATCATGGCTAGTAACAGCTGTCAACAAATTATCTGCAAGGAAGAGCAGCGTGGTTCTTTGACAATACTTATAGGCTTCGATATTACGATCCTATAAATCGTAAACATTACAACGCAAATCTTGTGTTAACTCACCGCGCACAGGACTTCACCAGTGTCAAGACGTTCAAAGAAGTTGTCTACGTTAATATCCATGCTGTAAAGGTTATTGAGCCACTCAGCCAGATCCTCCTTCATAGCATACAGGTACTCTTCAGAAGTCTTGAAGGGCCTGAAGGGTCTAGGCTCCAGCAGCATGATGGACTCCCCGTCAGTAGCATCCTGCGTGGTGTCAAGTGCCGCCAGCTGGGGCTTGACTCCCTCGCCCTGCGACAGGCAAGTCTCGGAAACAGACATAGTGAGACAATTGGTCGGCCTATCTGCACACTAACTACTACTCGTCTTTACGATGCCACTAGCGACTTAATACCTCAGCTGGTAGTTAAGGTCCCTAGTTACCAAAAGAGTAGGTTATGCAGGAGCCAACAAGTACACGGCAAGGTCATCCAACATGTTTGTTCTTGCCCGTGGGTTGTTTTGGCACAACTTGGTTATCAGGCTCTGGCGTACCAACTGGACTAGACTGCCACCGCAATCAATAGTGTGGGCCTCCACCTGCCGCACATGGAGTTGGCACCATCTGAGTAATACTGCACCAGCTGATGTAACTTTTTAGGCCTGTTCTTATATACACGCACTCAAACATCCACGGTTATGTCTTCGCAGCCAACACCAGGTGATTTTGGAATAGCACTCACTATGTAGTCCCGGTGTGTTTATTACTTAACTGAATATTGAGACAGGAAAGTCTTCAACCTTGGCACCAGAAGCCTCGGTATTAGTCACGAACAGTATAATTAAGACGTCTACCAATACTCCAGCAAGTAACACTTGTCACTCATGCGGTGAAGTATTACACTAATATTGTACAAAATCACCTTCAAATGAAAGAAAATATTGACTGTGCGTAATTAGTATACTACGACACTAGTCACTATGCTATGGGCTGGGTTATATTCTTTCAAAGATTCGATTGGATGTTATGGGTGGGTCGAGTTAGCGACGTCGGAGGGCAGACTGAGCACCTCCTCTCTCCACACTCGCACAAAACACACTGCTGATATGACTAGAGTCGCCGCCGTCTGAGAGTGAGACCGTCATCCTTCACCCATGGCACTGTTGCCACACGCCGCCACCAGAATGCCACTCATGGGAGATTCTCCCACATAATGCAGCATAAACTTCGAGAATACATTGCGTGTGCCTCAACATTTTGGTCTAGAATTAAATATTTATATATCCGCATAATGATGAGTTGGTGCCGTCACATTCATAGCTTGTCTTTCATTTTAGTGATATTTAACCATTGCAGAGTGAAATAAATTTATACACACACGTGACGCTCAAAAATAAATAAATAAATAATGTAAACAATATTGGGCAATAATTCAGATAATAGACCAGCGGAGGATTTTAGCATTAAAAACGGTTTCACAAGACAATTTTTGATGCTGTATTCATTGGAGATATTCCTTTTTTTTAGTGAAATTTTATTTGGATTATTGCTAAATGTTGTCTTACGTCTATTCATTTAATTGCAATATGTTGGTAAATGTTAAGTTTATTTTATTGTCTTGATTCATTATTGCACATATGAAAATTGTTGAACATATTGCTACTACCCATGTACATTTCAGGAACGGTATGTATAATACAGTATATTCTAAATATAAAGTTCGTGATTATTTGATTTATTGTATGCAGTAATACACATGCACGTTTCTGAATTTCTAGCTCGTTTTCTCTAAATGAATATCTTCCCTTCTGTTTAGCTTTTTTATGGGATTAGCCCACCTGGGCACATCAGGGCCTGGGGGCGAAACAACAACAACAACAACAACAACAACAACATTATTATTATTATTATAGGACGATAAATAAAAAATAAATGAAAGATCAATAGTGAGAAAAGATATATTGAATGTATGTTGTGTTGTCAAGGTAAGAGAAACAATTGAAACCCTGCAAATGTATGTAAATGAGGCAGAGAGTCAGATGAGCAGCCTGGGACTTGGTCACAATTTTCGTGATGCCATATGGCAGCAGGGTCTACCATTAGACAACACATTATGCTTCCAATATCTTGCCAGGCGGTAGTACCTCTCTGTTTGATAGCTGCCTACTACCTAGCCGTATGTATACTATAGAGTATAGACATATCTATACATATTGATACATAACTAAAACCCTACCCGTTCAATTGATCGACAACCATGCGTATATCCCGCTCGTGTCCTTATGCCAAATAAATATAATATAGCATTTCCTAACAAAACCTAACATGGTTTTTCACCTGTCCTCCTGACTGTTGCTGCCCCCAGCACCATCATCACAAGGGCAAGGCTATATCAAGTTCTATCTCCTCTATCCAAACAAGCAATACAAATTTGTCGAAAATTAATAAGAAAAAGTTACAGCCATTTTAATTATGCATTTCACCTCATAGGCCACTACAGTATATCGCACGTAGAAATATAAACAAACCACGCTCTTACTTTTCTCAGATTGGTTTCCGACATTTGTAATTACAAATATGAAGAGATAAAAGTTGTTACAGTATAAAGTCATTTATGAAGTTACTCTGAAGCCAGGTTCGTCTAGGTAATGATTTAATTAAAAAAATTAAAAAATTAAATTTCCAAAGTCCAAGGTCTACTCGTATATATAATCCTATTCAGACCTTGCCCAAAGTCATAACATATAAAACCAAATAAGTTCTGTTGATTTGTTCCACAAATGCTTTCACTGGAGCATTAGATTTAAGAAGTACAGGATTGACCAACCAATTTCGTTGTCTGCTGATTCAGCTTAGTCCTGATTACCATAACACCGAGAGGGCAAATCAAGAAAAGATAAATTCAAAAGTACTGATTAATTCTTAACTTAACAAACAATAATTTATGAGCTAACAAACCCTAACTCAAGAATGGTTATGAACGTAACATCTTAACTCGGTATATATAACGAACAGTAAGTGGGAGACACAGACATACTGTAGGCATAACACCCGACATAGAATTGGGGCCAAAACTCAACATTGAACACACTACATAGAAGTAAGGCCCGACATAATTAGGGTGATACAAGAAAATTGATAAAGATTCACAACACTACAATACTCACGGTTAGTGGAGATTTCGGTTAGTACTCGGTGACTGCTCAGGTTCACAACGCACGAGTTCACAAGCGATTCATGTCTGGCCTCTGGACGATGCGAAATATGGTAAAGACTGTCAGGTTCGTAGATCAGCCAAACACCGACAAGGGGCTGGAGCTCACGGTGTAACAGGCGTGGGGTTGGTTAGCTTGTTGAGAGCACTATCTCGAAAAAAAAGACTGGATCGAGCAAGCCATTGTTCTCGAGTGCGTAAAGTTGCAGCCAACAAAATTTGGGCAGCGCCATATTGGATGGACCCAAAACTTACCGCTGAATGTAACACAAATATGGCGAAAAGGGAAACTCAGTGCTGTGCTTTCGGGTGCAGCAAGCGAAGAAAATTAGGAAATGAAAGAGAAAACGTTCGAAGTGATAGTGAAGGGACTGAAGACGAAGAAACGAAGATGAAACGTAAATTTCCAAGGACTTTTCATGGGTGAGTTATACATATATTGCTGCTACTAGCCTTAGTCTGGGAAGTTATTTAAGAAACTTTTCCCTCAGTCGATCAACTTTTCCTAAGAAACTCTCAAGACACTTTGAGTACTCACATAATGAGAAATTGAAAATTTTAAGAAACTATAAGTTTTATGGGGATTAGCCCATCCGGGCACAGGTCACTGACCCACATCGGGGCCTGGGGGGCGAAAATTTAATAATAATAGTAATTCATAGTAAATAAAATTTATAATAAAAAGTAAAATAAAATAATAATAATAATAATAACAACAACATTGTAATAATGATAATAAAGAAAAGAAAAACAATAATCAATAGTGAGAAACGCTATATGTAGTATGTTGTGTTGTCAAGAGTAAGACAAACAATTGAGATCCTGCAATTGTGTGTAAATGAGGCAGAAAGACAGATCAGCAACCTGGGACTTGGTCACAATAATCGTGATGCCATATAGCAGCAGGGTCTACCATTAGACAACACATTATGCTTCCAATATCTTCCCAGGCGGTAGTACCTCCCTGTTTGATAGCTGCCTGCTACCTACTACCTGGGTCAAACTCTAAGTTTCGTATAAAAAATGTGTGTATGAACTTATGAACAAGTTAATTTGAACTTTTATACTGGTTGTAGATATATAGGATTTTAGATTTAATTACGTTTTTGGAAATTTCTACAGTTAATTAAGATATTCTAGATAAAGATGGATGAGATTTAAATAAATTTATTAAAAAAAATGAACTTATGAACAAACATTGAATTGAATCAATATTTTTACTGAAAAGTCTGGAAGATACCAGAAGAAGTATGTATTATCTAATGTGTAACAATTATGTGTCTGAGCTTAACTTGGCCAAACATACATGTAAAACCTTTTTTAAATCTCTGCTGATAGACATCTTAGGTTAGGCTAGTGTGAATGTCTGCCTTGTAGTTTTAAGAATCTTGTATCTCTTCATTGCTAAAATATGTCCATACCGATCAATCATAAACCTTGAAACTTGTGTTTTCTTTCATTATTCTCTGCTCTGTAGGACATTTCAAAGACAAAAAAAAATTGTCATAGAGCATACATAGATGGGCCAGTCATGCCTGCTCTAAAAGTAATTCGCCAACGTCGTCTCGTTCTCTAGGCCCATCCTAGTCTCAAATCACTCCTCTTTGTCTCCTCGAACAGTTATATGACTGCAACGCCGACAAGAAAAATATTATCCTGGATTTGCGAGCAAAATTTGGCATGATAGCACTCACTGATTCAGCCAAATCCGCGTAAAGCGTGGTCGTGGATAAGGGTCTGTTAACAGGAAATGTGCTTCTCATTTGTGTAAAACAAGCAAATAAATACAACTAAAACTACATCCAGGACTGATTCTTCTTTAGTTCCACTGCACAGTGCCGTTCTTGGCAGTAAAAATATAAGTTGTCTTTAGTTATTCAGATATTCTCCAATACAAGGGCTACAGTGACCTCCGCAGCTTTGTTTACGTTTTGGGTCCATCCAATATGGCCGCCAAGATGTCAACCTGGCTGAACTCTCTAAACAACAGAAGGTGGATCCAGTCTTTTTCGAGATCAGTGGTTGAGAGGAACAGCTCACAAGGACGCAAGTTTGTACATACAGTAGGATACACAGACCCTTCCTATAACAAAGTACACTTAAACAAATATATGAAAAAGAGGGGTTACTCGATGGGTGTTACCAAACAATGAAGTTCATAACAAAATAACAAATAAGAAACATGGCCAAGCATCCAACTAATAGGATATTAATTACTCCTTTAAGATTACTAGTTCCTTATAATATTCCTTGACCTACACTGTCTATATTCATGCTGCATTGCATAACTGCCTATTAAACAGAAAGAACTTACTAAATGATGTAATTTTACGTTTGTATGGACGTGAGAGAAGACACTTCACACCGACTGGACCGTAATCAAAACACTGAACGGAGGACAAAACCTAGGAGCTTTAATAGCTAACGAAAGAAGAATTTGTCCCCAAAATGAAAATTATTAGTGTTATTATTATTATTATTATTATTATTATTATATAATAAGTTGACGCAATTCATGGCTTATTATTATTTAACAAGCTGACACCATTCATGGCTTAAAGTAAGTTTCGCATACGATTAGGCTGCAAATACATTTTCTTTGACGCCTGATATTTGTCTGAGAAAATACACGAAAACTTTCTATCCTGATATATAATGGGGAAGTTAGTTTAATGGTCCTACTCAGATATTCTTTAACACTTAACGGAAACACCTTTTATTAAGTTTGTTTATAAATATATTGATAATTCACAACAACTAATAATTTAAGAGGAATTTTGATGTTATCGGAGCACCTTTTGGTGTTGTGGTCGTTACAAGTTTCAATCATTGATTTCTGACCTTTAGTGCGGTAGTGTTGGAAGGGCCAGGTAGGTTCAGGCTGCCCCGCGAGAGACATCTCGGGCCCCTAGGGTTTATTTATGTATAGTTTACAGGCCCCTTAAAACTCAAGATACCATCACCACCTCCTTCTGCGGTTACCTGCCACTCCTCTATCATCCCCATGCTACCATAGCGCGTGGTGTACAAAGATATCTAATCTAACAAAACCTAACCCAACATGACATGACATGACCTTACCTAACCTGACTTGAACTTAACCTAACTATCGTGTAGACTGCACGCTATAGTAGCGCCATCATCCCCCTGTCCACAATATTTTAAAAAGTTTTCTCCAAGAAATACAGTACCTGCATAATCTACCTAAAATTTAGTCTTACCACATGACGATCTTCAATGCAGCACAAACTGAGTGCTGGTGTGCAGACAGTGGCCTTTCATGGCTTAGTTATGATGACTAGTCCTCTTGTACTCGCATACCACTTGCCGGAGAAGCACCTCATTCCTACCACCCTCAGGGACTGCTGAAAGAATGTACTGTATTTCCATCAGGACTGTGCTTGACTCGCATTATAGCTGAGAAAAAATGGTATCCTGTCAAGATAAACTATAAACACAACAAAAGTGAAGTATAAAGAATAAAAGAGCCACATTATTCAAAACAAGGCAGTAGGTTCAATCTTGACACGCAAGCAAGGTATCACATTGGTCATGAAGTTATTCAATCACTAAACATGTTAAGTGCAGCAGATAGTGAGGCAACTGAGGCTGAATGTATTCTTACAGGGTTTTCAGTAGACTATGCCCACAGTATCTAACAAACTTTGCAAAGACTAGGAATATGATTTGAACCAGCAGGGCACTAGAGGAAGTGAGCATACTGTTATGGTGCTTGATGTCTGCAGTTAAATGAAAAGCACTTTCTTCATTACATTTACTTCTATTCTCTTCGCCACTGATCGACTCGTTTGTCTTGGGTGGTCAGTCACATCTCTGTTGCGCACTGTTGGCAAGTACTGGGCAGGAATTGGCTCCTGAATGTATCGGAACCTGCTCCAGTTTTGGTTAAGTCTGGCCTTGAAAGTGCTCACAATTGGTGTAGTTACAACGCACTCTGGCAGTGTTTTCCAAGAGTTCACAATTCACACTCCAAGAGAGTTTGCCCTCACTGTTTCCTGGACTTGTCGCTTCTTCAACCTTGAGCTGTGACCCCTTATGGGGCGTACGTCTGTCAGCTCAAGGTATGTATATTCGATCGAGTAGTGCCCTCTGAGATGTTTATACACTTCAATTAGGTCTGTAGTATAAGCTAGGTAGTTGCAGGCGCTCCAATCTCTCTGGGTAACTGAGGTTCCGTAGAGCAGTCACCAGTCTGGTGGCCCTCCTTTGAACATTTTCAATCAATTGACAGTTTCTAGCATATCACGGGGACCAGACAGTGCTCCAAACAGGGCAGTACCTTACTCTTGAAGATTGTAACGAGGGATGGACCATTGCTATAACAGACTGGAACAAGTTACCATGTCATAGTCACAATAGCATGGCTAGTCTGTTCAATACGTAAGTATTCATATTATGCTACACAGCCCACAAAACGTGTGAAACTGTTGAGTTCCCCAGTTGAGACGTCCATGCTCTAACCGCTTCAGGAAGCCCGAGTCCTCCGTTTTCCCTTACGACCGCAAACTCTGATATTTAATACCGCATATTGTGTTCACAGATTTGAAATTGAGAGAGAACACAATTAAAATGTATTCCATTAGATATGTATGAGTACAGATGAAACATTCAAGATCCCTTGTGAGTGATGTTGAAAGCTTTAGCTATGGTTACTATTAGTAAATTTGTCAGTAAGTCAGTGTAGTCTACTGCAAGAAATAACGTACCATACTATCGTCCCTAGGGATACCCTGAGTCTCCAGATTGTTATTGAAATTAGATAACTTTGATTCCCAATCATCAGAGGATATGAGGTTTGTATTTAAATTTTTAAAAGCTTTGCATTTTAGAAAGTAATTAGTATTCCTGAAGGGATATGTCAGCCTTTTTATCTTCAAGATCTAATGGTTAACTCGCACTGCTTCTCTGTTCTGAGCTCCACCCACACTGTACTGCCATTCTGAATACATGTACTTGACATCAGTTTAATTCTCGCCTTTGAGAGCTCGGGCACGGACTAGTTTGAAAAGTTAATCTTAGGAATTTAATATATGCCAGTAGACTAATTTTCACAAAATGACGTGCACAGTAAAGGAGTGGTAGTTCGGGTTGTAAGACGCGTGGCTGGGAGACGGCGAAGCAGATGCCCCGGCCTCATTCTCAGCCACGAATCCTCTCTGAATACAGGTATGTTTAATACTCCGTGCCCACCCAGTGAAGATCGTGACGCGGGATGGACCATTGCTAGAACAGACTGGAACAAGTTATCAGACCACATTAAAATCAGTTATGATATTAAGAAATTCAAAGCTAAAACAAAGAAATGCATAATAGATGAAGCTACAGCAAGAGAAGAGAGTTTCTATATTATTATACCCCCAGAATGTACTATTGTAGTTCTGTATGTACTGTGGTAGTGATCTGCCAGCTCTGGATAGCCCCAAAACAACGTAATACTTGTGGATTTCTATCAGATAAACTTTCAAAAATATCCTGTTAACATACTATTACCTAATTAGAAATCAAGAATAAGCCTAAACAAAGGACCCTCCTGGAAATAAGCACCTGACAGCTTTGTCGGCTATCCTTGGTCAAGTTGCCTTACTGTTTACCAGCACACAGGAAACTGTATACTCCCCACAGCCTACCTACACTAATCATTTTCTCCTTAATTTTATTTTATGTTCACAATTGCATGCACTTGTAGGAAAAAAATACAACAAAAAAAAGGTAGTGAAATAGGAAAACAAACCCTTACAATGTACAGTACACAAACTGTGAATCTAAGTTTCCTCAAGTTTGGTATATTCTTTTATAGTACAGCACTGTACATATTTCCATAAGCTTACCCTTGCATCCAAAGCTACCAAACCACATTATCAACCAAAAAATATTGTAAATTTAGAGGGTCAGGTACAACTGACATACAGTACTGCATGTACACAGCAATATTTTGCTCACCTTTGCAATAACAGAAATACAAAGTTTATATTTACAACAATTTTATTTTTAGTCAAATACAGTACAGTACATCATTTTGTAAATGCCTGTTCCACATTTTACATTTTATTTACAGTATTTAAGTATTTACAAACTTAAAACGGCATAAAAATGCATCCTTCAGTCATTCTTCAACACAAGAGACTAAGTAGACTTAATGAACTGGAACACTGCAAGGTGGCCAATGTTAGAACAATACTGTGAACAAAACTACACAACCATTCATTTGGAGCAGTTGACCTGAACCTTTGAACTTAACTTGATGATCCTAGTGTAATTTTGGTTTGGCTGAGAAATTTCCCTGGTTCATGTCGGTTGAAAAATGTAGTCTATTTTTCAAATTTTTCCATCTTAATGACTATCTGTTGGAACATTTAAATCATCAAGCACATCATGTAAACACTAACAATAAAAATCAAACCTGAGTGTTTCTTGTGGTAATGAAATCAACATTCTCTTTTCTCATGAAATTTATCTTGTAATTTCAAAACCCAGTTAAGTCTGATTGTCTGACTATACAATCGTTATGCCTACCAAAGCGTGTTATAATTGTACAGTAGTCAAGAAACCAGACCACTGCACTTAACAACACCTTTTCCACTTTCTCTGTTAAAAGGGAATCACTTGGTCCTTTGGTACAGTTGGGGATAAAATTCCTTTTATGCTTTTAGCAATTTCTGTTGTCTACTTAATGGTCAGGTTAGTTCTGTAGTAAGGACTGGATGTTTAACAAGTACAGTACAGTATTTAATGTACTCAAGTATTTTCATTAGTTAAGTAGTATGGACTAGGAGCTTAACAAGTATTAAATTGTTCGGTACTCATTTATTTTCATAGTACTATCCTAATAATATGAAAAACACTATTCACCAGCTATAAATCAAATCTCATGTATAACTTACACGTAGACGTCAGATATTGACAAAATTATCTTAAAAATTTTGGCTATAACTGTACATGGAATAATATGGCTCCTGGAATATGGACAGGGTGGGAAGTTATCATGATCTAACAGGACACAAAAATTTTAATATAAAACATTCAACTGGGTGTACCTGTATATGTTGTAGCGCTCAGTATATATTTGTCCAGTAATCTAAAGGTTAAGAAAGCAGAGACAATCTTGAGTGAAAAGCCAGACAAATATACTAAGGTGCATGACACAGTGAACCATTACGGATAAAAAAAAAGAAAGAAAAGAAGATAATTGGTGACAAACTCAAACAGTTACTGTATACAGTATAAAAAATCACTTTATTGCAGTCAGTAACATATATTAATGTATAAAAAGGACACTAAATTCACTCATTTCTAAAGTAGAAAAATTAAGTGTTGTGAAGGGAGGGAAGAGGAAGTGTAAAGCAGAAAAGGAGAGAAAACAACGAGCATTCAAGCACGGCTTTGAGGACTGATCATGCTTGCATCTGCTACAGTACTAGACACAAAGTTTTGTTTTAAATCTTACAATTTATATCATCAAATACAGGAAGACATTAAGCTGAACATAAACTAGAGTTCTGTTATTAAAAAAAAAAAAAAAAAATTGACCTTCCAGGCATTCTGCTGTAACTGAACCTAATATGAACTGAGGTTTCTAAAAGCTGCCATCAACACAAAACGAAACACTGCAAAAAGAAATTAACTATGACGGATTTTGTAGTTCTGCTCAATACACACAAGACACTGAGCTGATGGTGTGATCTTTTACGTGACCAACTGGTGGTAGTTGTTGGGTGGAGTATACTGTACACATTAAGTACAAGGCAGTACTCTGCTCTGGCCTGTGGACTGCATTAAAAGACTTTTTAGATAATGTTGGTAAATGTATACAGTATACAAGTTTGGTCAATCTTGTAAAAGGAATTGTACTTTTAAGTTTTATAGGGCATTAACACAGGCCTGAAAGAATTTGGACTGGTTTTATTCCCAATTTTTGCAAAAATGCAGTGGTGCTCCCTTCACCATCTAAAAATAAGCTGGGTACTCATCAGATTAAAAAGTCTGGGAACCCCTGACATGAGGTGAACCACACCCACTCCTTTCCCATAAAACACTTGCAAGTTGCATCTCTTAAATCTCTCTTTTGAAGTCTTAAGTTTTTTACATTTCCAATGCTTTCCTTTGACCATCTATCTGCAAACTCAATTATCACCATCATTCACATATCACAATACAGGTACAATATCCTTAACTTTTTAACATAGTGCAATAATATTGCACTTGTATTTTCATTTCTGTATACCTGTATATCTTTTATCACCATCTCATCAGCATACAGTATACTGTACATTGTCAGTCTTTACAAAATTAGAAGTTAAACTCCTGTAAGATTGAAGTGGCTAGGATGAAGAATTTGAGGCTTTTATGTGATTCAAACCCTCAAATATGGAATAAACTTTTGACCCCTGATGAAATGAAGAAAATTATATTTACCAATTAATGAGGTTGCATAAATAACTTTCTTTCATATAATTGAACACTAAAGATATTAGTTGAACCTGTTAATTTGGCTATTACATATTCTAACCTTACAAAGCTAACAAACTTGCCCCTGGTCTTTTCTCACATGCACACACCTGTGCATGCTCCTTGCAGTTTTTCCTGATACATTATACAATACCTGTACTAAAAAAAAATTTAATCCCTTTCCCATTGACTATAAAAATTTTGGTAAAATATATCTTCAAGATTCTCACAGTGAACAGCTGATCCACAAATTGCCTTCTCTTGATACATCCAGGACCCATACAACCTTTCAATTAATCCTTGATCTAGATATCTCTCAATTGATCCAAGATTTACGGCTTCTTTCAATTAATCCATCTGTGGTATCATATAAAGCACAATTTTTTATCCTCATAAATGGTACTGAAAACATGACCACCACATTAGCTCTACTGGTTGAATTACTGAAATGGTGTTGAATGACTTAAACATGATTGAATAATAGGGTGAAACAGAACATTCTCAAGGAGTAAGGCCTTGAAATAAGGCCTAAGTTATGGCATCAACCCTTAAGCCCTGGGTTAGGGTGCTGCTGGCAGTACCCCCCCCCCCCCCCCCCACGGGATAAATCGAGAAAAAAAAATTAACTTTTCCAAAAATAATAATAAAAAAATTAAAATAATAATAATAATAATAATAACAATAATAATAATAATAAAAAAGGCGGGGAAATAGGCGGACGTTCTGGAACGTCACCCGGGGCCTAAGGGTTAATGCTTCACCAACATACAACATAACACGTTTTATTTTATTGGGTATGGGTATAGTGGCTAAGACTCTTATCAGCTTGAGATTCAGAGAATACCTATGTTGTGGTGGTGGTGTTGTAGTGTGCAGTGTTAAAGATGTTTTTGCCTGATGCACATGGAGATGGAAAATATGATGCCTAACCTGGTATCATCAAAATTTGGGTGATGAAAAATGGTCATCTACATAAACTTTGAATCTAGTGGAGCCAATATAAACAAGGACCTGTCCTAAGAAACTTACTAAACCCATTTATAAATGCCATAAACACTGCAGCAAAAACTCAAAACTTTAAAAATTACAAACAATCAGTAAGTGCATCATGACTTGAGAGACAAAAGTAAGTAGAGCTTTGCAATACACAAAAGTTAATTAAACAATGCACGGTCCCCCCAAAAAGTATCGTTAGATTTTCCGTGACTACAATTTGAAACACTAGACAAAATATTTATATTATGAGGTAAGTGGGGTTAAAAATGATATTTCCATACTGTATATCCAGAATTGTGATGTTACACCAGTGAAACCAACAATCAAGGGATGTCTGTTGTAAGATGTAAGAAAAGGTAAAGAAAGTACACCATTTCACTCGTACAATATTGGGGCTCTCGCCAGATATATTGGTAGTACAGTATACTAAAGAGCATGTGTGGAGTATTTCTCTTGGCTTGTCTTGGACCCATCATGTCATTTTCTGCATCACTTTCCCCTATTATTTCCCATTTCTTTTAACTTTCTATACCCCTTGATTTCTCAACCTTCACACAAAAGAAGACGACAAAATCGTCTAGAGGCAATGTTATATCTTCATGTGACAACTTTGCCTTTCACATGCCAGACAGACATTTTAAAAGAGAATTCATATGGTAACAATGAATACCACTTCCCTTGATATATTTTAAAATCATTTTACAGGTCCAGTATTGTACCTTAAGAAATTCTGTGGTATTAGCCACTAATTAATAGAAATTAAAATACTGATGCAGATATTCACTGTCTGTTGCTGCCTAATAATAAATATATAGGATATTCTTTGTTATGCATGAAATCAAAATTAAACTGAACAGTTTCTGAACGGTCAATACAGTCAACCACAGGTAGGGATATTGGTATATACAGTTACTGTATCTACTATGTGGATCAAATTATATGGCAACACTATTGTACAGAGAACTTCCAGAATATTAAAATAACCAGTAATTTACTCAAAAGTTTTATTCCTGCAGATATTTTATAATTACTATACACATCCGGTAGGTTGTGTACAGTATATTTGAATACTGTACTGTACTGTTACCGACGTGGGAAGCAGGCATACCAACATACTGTATAATGATGTGCTGGAAAATACATCAAAGCATTTTGTCCAGTGTTTCAAATTGTACAGAAGGAAAAAGTAACTACACTTTTTGGCGGGAGGACTGTACATATTTTTATCACCAAAAATCATTATTATAGAAGGTATTAATTCATGTAAATATAAAGTTATCAAGCATACAATACTGAATAAAATTATGTACTATTTCACTGCTTATTATCTGCCATGGTTTGGTCCAACTTCAAAATACAACTGGGGTCTCTGCTCAATAATTAGTGTCACAATGTTCACATTTCAATTACAGTACTGTACCACAATTTCTTCACATCAATACAGTATGTACAGTAGCTAGAAAAAGTATCTGTGCATGCTATGTGAAACAATAAGAGACCACGGACGATTGGTATTAGGATAAGCGTGTTGTCTTCTTACACTCTGTGATAATAAACACTTAACCGTTTATTTTATTCCTATACAGCAACTCACTCCCTGTGTTGGATACTGAATGGCGGTGGGTGAAGACACTCGTACCAACCCTGCCGAGACATAACGAGTTGGAAGTATAATTTCGGAAGTCATCGGACCCACCCTGTCAGATACTTTTTAGCTACTGTACAGGCAAATTAAATTGAGTAGTTATGTAATGATCTTGATAAATAATAATAAAAAAAGAACATTTCCAAAGTAGAGGAAATAATGTAATTTGACAGAATCACTGATAATAAATGATGACATCAAAGAACTGTAATATCAATTTACAATGTTAAATAACCCCTAGTATAGTATCTCATGGTTTGTAATCAGCAGTGTATCCCCAATATTGAATTGAACTGATTTTGCCTCCTGAAATCACCCACAATGGCTTCATAACTTAGAAGTTGCAATGACCATTATTAATAATCCCATAGTCTGTACACTCACTACAAAAAATATCTTCAGAATTTTTTTCTAGACAATATGACAATGGAAGAAGGATTTTGACAACCCTACCAGGACAACAGGAGTCGCAGTGTTCATTTTGACATCCATCGGACCCCACTTTGCAGATACTTTATGTAGCGAGTGTACATCTGCAAGTGAAATGTTGAGATAAGTTATTAAGTTCATTTCCAAATAATAAATTTTATGGGCTCTACCAAAATAAATGAATAATCAGAATTTTGTTACTACTGTTGGGATTTGTTATTATTCTACACTTTCATTATGCATTTTATTTTGTTTCAGAAGCTAAGAATTTTCAACATACCCTATGTAATCACTTGTTTTCTTAACACTTTTCAGAATTAATTAGGAAACCCTTGACAACTATCTCTGTGTTTACAAGGTTTAACTTTTTGAGTTACTCCAGCCAACTGGATACAGCACTCACCTCATGTCCTAAAAGCTTCTGGTTTGTACCCAGGGCACACTGTCCATCCAGCTGTAAATGAATACCTAACCTACCTCCTTGTATTACTAAGTCTTTCATTCAATGTGCTGTATTTGTACTGCTGATGGGACCCACTTTCACTTTGTCAATACATTAATCTTACTATACTGTACTGCATGTGATTTATATGAGGAAGCAGCAGTGTGCATGAATTACTGGATACCTGGAATCAATAGGTTCATGTCTTGGGGTTTAACTGCAGAAGGAAAACACAATATCAGAACATATGTGCTATCAGAGAGAATGAGTGACAGTGAATGTGATACGTTTGTTCTTGGTTTTGGCCACCCTGCATTTAAGTTCGTAATACTGTACATGAGGAACCTTCTAAAAAGGCTATTTGGACTTGATAATGTTACTGCATATCTTGACTGCATACAGTATGTCCTGACTTAACTAACCTTGTGTTGTGTTAGTGACGTCAATTTTGTTGCTGGCTTCAAAACACCTTCCTCATTAATAACTCACTATTAACAATGTAAACTAATGCAACAAGATAACCTCCAAAATAATGACACAACACAAGATCACCAGAAAGAACTTTTAGTAATGAGTACATACCCGGTATACTGTATTAAATAAATTAGTTGGAATGGTGAATACTTCTCCAGTTCTAACCAATCAGTAAAAACCTCATGGCTAAGGGGTAAGGTTTAATTAACTAAAATGATGGTATAAAAGCCCTCATTCCCAGGTTAGTTAGCAAGAGCTTCACTAGCTACAATGTCAGATTTTAATAGGTATGTAAAATGTAATTTTTCTTATCACAGTTAAAAGAATGGATAAATATTGGGCAATATATCAACATCTTTTTTTAAAAATCTATGTTTATTTTTACCAAATTATATTATGGAGTAAGAATAAAAGCACACTGACATCTTAAAATCCTTGAGCAGGGCATTCAATAGCCTAGGGATCTAGGTTCCTAATACACAAGAATTTTTTTTAGATGCACTGAAGTTTAAATCTGCAGGTTTGACAGGATGCATAGAAGTTTTACTGAAGGACCCTATAATTATGGAGATTCAATGACCATTGAAGAAATGCATAAAGGCATACAATTCCCCAAGATTCATTTAGGATCAACTTCAAAAAGTCAAAAGGAACTTACTCACAACCAACCTGTTTAATGTCAATAATGTTGGTCCTTTGATGCTTTGAGTGGGGAAGGTGAAGTACAATCTAGTCAACACAGCAGCAACTTTTGGGGAAGATCTTCATCCAATTCATCACTTCAGAATGATGAACAAGACTGGTGCCCCACTTAACCTTATACTGTACTGTACACTTGTGATTAAAAGTTTACACTATTTTTTTTAGCGTTAATAAAACACATCTTTGCTGCTTTGCATGACTATGTTGTTACAAAATACTGTACTTGTTTAATAGAACATGATGGATCCAAATTTTTTACCTCAACTATTGAGAATCCATTGAGACTCCTGTAATTTTTATCAATAGGTCCAAGGCTCTCCAAATTTTAGGCTACTAAATGCCCTGCTTTGATTGCAAAAAGTATATTTGTGGTAATTTTGGGTGATATTTTGATACATGTAGTACTGTGTCTAAAGAGAACTGCACTTACTGGTACAGGCTCTCTCTCTCTCTCTCTTTTGCTTTCTCTTAAAAAAATATACTGTAAAGATATCACCAAGCAAAACCCCAAATATTCAACACTTATGTTTCAATGACTGTTAAATGATACATGAAGCACAGGAATTACCTAGTGAAATATCAAGGTTACAAGTTACATACCCAAGAGGAAGTTGAAGAAGTTCCAGAAGCTATAGCTACAATACATAACCTCATGTTAAATTTCCTGGCATATCTAGTGGTGCTATCCGTAATATCTCGACCAATGATGGAATTGTGCAATTTTCACGCCATACAACAATCATAACCAGTGTCTATCAGCATATGTTAGAGAAGTGATTCTACACATATACTCATCCTCCTCTTCATTAGATATCACCAGCCACATATGCAAGAATTGTGCTAAGTTTTCCTCAAAAATTACATTTTACTTTTTGTGATTCAATGCAATGTACTCTTGAATAATTGAAAGTTCACTTTTTTTTTTGCCTTTGTTTCCTTATTCCTGTAACATTTGTCAAAAAAATTCTTGCCAAGTATGAAATAAAATGCACAATCTCAACAACAGACTCTTAAGAAACTCCTTATAAAAGAAAATTCTTGGAATTTATTGTGCTCAAAGTTCTGGATGCTTTTGTGCTACTTCACTGCAAGTCTAAGATTTTTTCTAAACATTATATAACACTGACACAGATGATTTACACACACACTCTTAAATATGTTACATTTTTAGAATGAGGTCTTGTTGCACTATCATGACATGGGGTAGCTGGAGTACTGGGTTCTTATGTACATGAGAAGTTACACACTGTTGTTCTTTCACACAAGAGTTACATAAACTCACATGTTGAAGGAGATCAATATATACACTAAACTACCTCCTTTCATTCTGCCGGAGAAAACAAGATTTTTTTTTAAATGAAAAGTGGATGATATTGTTTCTTTGTTAACTTTTTCCTGCAAACTGGGCACTGTTTCCTCTGTTTTACAACCTCTTCAATACAAGCTGAGCAGAAAACGTGACCGCACACAGTCGAGCATAAGGTACGTGAAGTATTTTGTATTGTAGCTAAAGAGTCTAAACAAACGAGGCACGAGATGGTTGGTTGTTCTGGTGGGGGTGGACTTGGAGGTGCCTGTGGGACTGTCATCTGTGCCACTCTGTTACTGTGTTCCTGAGCTATTAATTGATTTGCCGAGAGGGAATTTTCTGCTTGGCCAAGGATACGAGGTGGAGGCATCCTACTCTCTACTTCTGTCATGAGCTCGTCAAGGTCTCGAAGGAATTCAGGTGTCCGTGGCGCATCTCGAGGATAATCAGGTAGTTGCGGCGATCTGGATCTGCTTCGTTGACCTAAGAAGATAAAAAATACAGAAAATAAAATTCAGTACAGGGATATTACAAAAGATCTACCCTTATGATTCTAGATTCAATTATTAGCATTATAATAATAAATGTAAATGAATGTGTCTTTGCTATATGATGCTTTGTGGGTGGTGAAATGAGCTGTAGGTGATGAGAAGGAAAGACTAAAATTCCAAAGATGTTTACTGTATACAGTATATATATTTTCCCATTTGTACAAATTTACTATGACGATGGGTAGCCAGGCAAGTGCTGGTCCCATTACAGTAATCTTAGCATTCAATAACTACCCAACTCCCATGGCACGGAGCTAGTCCACAGATGGAATTTTCCATCTTTGGGTACCAACAGTGCATGCATTTTACTGATGAATGTGCACTGGCTAGGGTACAGGGAGTGAATCCAGTCCTCCACTACAGCCGGGAACCAAACCTGTAGAACAACCGACTGTAGCTTGTCAAAACATTGTAATAGTATCTATTGAATGAACACAAATATTCCAACAATTGTGCAATGCTGGATATTTTCTGGCAAGGTTATTAATGGTGACTGTATTGACAGCCTACATATGCACTGAACCATAGAGGCAAAGTGCCCCAAAACACAATTGACTGTACTACTCCATCTGGAAGCGCACTTGGCACACTGCTCTTTAATAAAGTAGGGCCTGGCTCTATACAGAACTCCCAGGTTCAAAAAAGCAATCTCGGCTAAATTTTTGATAAAGCTTGCCATGGTGAGACATGCAGTAAGGGTCATGCCTAAAATCTAAATGCTGCATGATGAAAGGATGACAATGTTGTAATTTTGTTAGAAACACAAAAGGAAACTATGTTAAACTCTATATCTCAATTTCTTATTTTCACTTTCTCATTCTACCGCTATTATCATATGAATTTCTTTAAATCTACTGTAGTTTTGTATGAAATGCTGAAGCAATTCCTGATCCTCTTACAGTCATGTTTCCTGAAGCATTAATACCATACTACAAACAAATGCTTCCAAAATGAAAATCCTAACATGCACTAAATGTGTGTCAAAAAGTACATTACTTGTACTCAGAGCCGCATCAAGACAATCTAGGGCCCCGGGCACTTTATCGAGAGGGGCCCCCCTTACCCCATCCCCCTACTTTTTCAGGAAAAAGAAAGACATTGTAAATTTCAAATAAAGGTAGTTTATTTAATTATTATTTTTTTGTGTGAATTCAACTTATAAAATAATAAACTATAAGGCCATTTCAAGTGTTTTCTCTTTAAGTTTTAAGTTGCATACATTCATCACCAGCAGTCGTACTTAGATTACTCGGAAAAAAAAATTACCTTTCAATAAAATAAAATCTGACAAAATTGTAGTAATCAGAAGGACTGATTTTAATTAATTTATTGGAAGAAACAACCGTATCTAGATGAAGTACTTTATCGATGTATTTAACTAAAAGTTGGCCTTTCGAGCTTTCATAGCAACAAACTGGGAAACCACATCTTCAAAGTCAATCACACATGTTAGATCGCTTTCAATGGACATGATGGAAAAGGCAGTTCAGCTTATCTTGGTTCATTGTAGCACGCCTTTCACTTTTCACCAGTTTCATTTTTGAGACGCTGCTTTCTGCTTCACACATTGTGACATGCAATGACAGAATTATTCTCAAAGCTAAGCTTTGTTTTGATCCGAGAAACATTTTAGAAATGCAAAATCATCTGCGTGTCCTCTATAAGCTTCTTTGCGGTGTGCAAGACAAGTCCTCAGTTTATCTATGATTAGTGTGAAAGTTTGCACTCTGAACATCTGTCCTGAGGATTCTGTGACTTCTTCATCTGGTGATTTACTTTCAGCAATATATCTCTTTCGTTTTCTCTGACGTTTTTCTTCATGTTGATAATGTTGGTTTACGCATGGCATGGTGTTCTTTGAATCATCTTCAATCTCGTCAAATTTTTCACGCATTTTCTCAGTGAACTCCTCTAAAGACTCAAGCAATGATGTGGCTGTCAGCAAATCCACACTTTCTTTATGCAGAGTTAAGCTCACTTTATTGAACTGAATAAGTATTTATTCCACATTTTTGCCACGAAACCTGTTTCAAGCTTCTCTAGGCCATCAATTAATCCATTTGCCTCTGACCTCATAGATTCAGGTACATCATCATTAGCCACAAAGTCTTTCATGTTTTCATATAGGTCTTAGTAGTTCAGGCACAATGCTTTTGTAGCATCAGCAGACGAGGTACTACAGTGAGGCAAGTCTTTTTTTTCTCATTTTGGTTTACACTAGTATATTAAAAAAGAAGTCGTAACTTTTCTTATTTTTTTTTAAGTTCAGCAGAATACTGTTGTTGTTTTTGTTTACTGGCTTTGTGTTTAGCAGCTCCATTTTAAACCTTTGCCACTCATTATTTTAATAACTGAAACTGAAAGCCTGAAATACAGAATAGAATATGATAAATATCATAAACTACCAAATTTAATGCATAGGTAGACTGGTAGATATTTGCAGTTCCTCAAATTCACGTTATACAGTACCATAACTCCAAAGCATAGAATCATATTCACCCAATGCACAGTAAACTTAGTAAAGACATAAAATCCAATGATAAATATGAATCAATGAGTGTCACGCCGAGCAGCTCTCACACAACACACCCAAGCACGTACATGATGGTCGAACGTGAGCACGAGACTGAATGAGTGACTGTTGATGCGGAGTATTTCTGCTCCAGGTGGGTATGGGGAGGGGTGTGTGCACTAGCATTCATATTTAAACAAAAAGATAGTGAAAACTGAGAAATACCAGTATATATATTAATTAGTAGTATTACTAATATAAATAATAGCTCCTCCCCCGACTTATGACCACCTGGGCATACCGCCTCAGTCGTACCAAAATTTGTCAAATTATGTATTTTCGAGTCCCAATTTCAGTGATTGCG
The DNA here is from genome assembly GCA_958450375.1 of Homarus gammarus. NCBI lineage: Eukaryota > Metazoa > Arthropoda > Malacostraca > Decapoda > Nephropidae > Homarus > Homarus gammarus. Next base: position 452,746 of record CAUDMG010003323.1, on the reverse strand, counting down.
CTGTGTACTGACAAAATTTTCGTTTGTAATTCACTTTAAAATGGCTGGCAAGCTTAAAAGTGAGTTTTGTGGTGCTGAGAAGAAAAAGAGACACCCATTTTGGATTTTCTATGCATTATTTAAGCATTTTCGACTTACGACCTGGATTTGGGTCCCTAACCCCGTCGTAAGTCAGGGAGGAGCTGTAATGTGTCCTTATACAATACAGTACTGCAAACATTTACTCTTTATGCTGCAATGAATGGGCTGCAAATTTTACATTATTATTATTACTATTATTATTATAACAAATATTTGCAAGTTCAAGGGCCTCCCCAGACCCAGGGCCCCCAGCCAGGGTTCACGGGCACCATTGTTAATGCGGCCCTGCTTGTACTGGTTCAGGAACAATGAACTGTGGTGTGTCAATGACAAAAATACATAAGGTAGACACTGCCTGGTCCACTGCTGAGAGCAAACTACTTACAATACCTAAGAAAGTTACACATAGGTACTAATTTTAGAAACTATTTTATAGTAAAAACTTAAAAATGACAAGGCAAAATTCTCACCCCTACATGGTATACCGTACATATCAGTAATTCAGTCCTTCTTATTATACAGTATAATATTAAAGGAATACTAAAGAAAAGGAATAGTAAGAATTTAAAATTATGTTAATAACTGGTAGGTATGAAAATGACAAGTAAACTATAAAACATATACTGTACAGAAAAATGATAAGGGCCACATAAAAGAACTGATAAAAACATTGAGACGAGTAGAAACAGAAGAAAAGAGGAGTAGATGTAGGTGAAAAAAATGTCAAAGATAATATTGCAAGACTAAAATAAGAGCATCTGTGTGTCAGAAGAACAAGTACACGACAGTAAAGTACAAGATGTGCCATCACCGGAGAGCCCTGAAAAGATCTACCATAACTCACCATGATAAGAACAGTGGAGGAGTATGTATCTTCCAATACATGAAAAAGATAAAAAGTGAACAAGTCTGAATGACTGGATCTGCAAGTGTGTGTGTCAAGAATACGTACGTCTCGTGGAAAGGCGCATTTCTCTCGGCAACCGTGGCATAAATAGGTTCGGTCTAGGGCGTGGGTTGTGGTCATCAACTGTTGCCACTGGTAAATCTTCAAGAAGGTTCCCGAACAAAAGGTTTGGGTTATGAAAGTCTACAGCAGGAGGCTCGAAATTCCACTGATTTTGTTGCCTCTCTGCTGATATGGCATTATTGTTACTATCGTCATTACTATCATCAATGGCACTATATCTTTCTGGACGAGTTAGGTCTTCAACTTCAGGAGGTGCATTATTATCACTTGTATTTCGCCTCCTTGAAGATATTCTTCTCTGTTCAGTCCCCAAGTACTGCAATACACATTAAATTCAACAGAACACAATGTACAAACACCGCAAAACTCCATTAAGTAATAATTAAATTAAAATCTACTTAGCTAAATGGTGCACACAAAGAAGATGGATTACAAATATAGTACCAACCTGTTATACAAAACAAAGCACTAACAAGGTTTCACAAATCATCTTTATTTTCTATCATATCTTGCACAGGGATTTTCCATGGCCACTTTTATCTCCTTGGAGCCAGCACTTCATAATTTTTTTATCACTGTCTAATGCAAGTAATGTTGATTGCAAAATATAGTTTGAGATTTAAGAAGTCAGGCCTACTTCATGGGTAAAACATATCTGAAGTTTTCTATTGGGAGTCTTTCAGTTCAAGAAGAGAACTTGTATATACTGTACTGAACATGGATAAAAAATTCACGGCTTTATTATGACATTGGGCATATGATAATCCTGGCTCTGGCTAGAAGCTACCAACTTGTGAACATAAAGTGATGCATGGCTGACTTTGTCCTAGAATTGCTGAACACACTAAACACAGTTGTTTCAACTGAACACTGTGCTGTAAGTTGGAAAATACAAGTAGATAACACAAAGGGCTGGACTGGACTGGCTACTACATTTAAAGATACAAAACTGTATACAGTATTTGATTATGTACCACAGGAGCATTCTAGGACAAGTTGTCGAATGTCAAACAATGTCAGGATGACTTCTTCCATTATTCATATTTTTTTTATCCAATATACTTTTTATCATGCACACAAAAACAAGAGGTTATTTAGTTTTAGCTCCAGTTTGATTGCTATTTCAAATACAGACCCATGTCTGCTTCAGTCAGGTGTTGATTTTCATCATTGCAAAAGCCTGGAACTTGAGTAACTATTAACTAGCTGCTGTCCAAATAGCCATTAATGTTCTTAAATTAGTATGTCAAGGATTCCACAAACACAAAGACTGTAGTTGAACCAATAGTCAGGTGGCTTTCAATACTGCTAACCAATTTGGGGGACTTGGCCATTACACCACACCCATATTTGCCAGCTGGGAGTTGATCTAATGATAGCCCATCCCAACCACCATCCTCAGAAAAGAGAGGTTAGAAACAATGTTTATCCTCTGGAGGCAGGTCCAATTAGTGCCGATTTACTTGGTCAGTAACTCGCACCACGCTGACAGGTTGCTACCTTTTAGGGCCAGCAAACAAACAAACTTTACCAACTGATAAAAATAAGACCTTATATTGATCTTACTTGCGTGATAACACTTACAACTGTGTCAGAAAAGAGCCTGACACTAAGCCTTTGCAATACAGGCAGACCCCAATTTATGAATATTGATTTACAAAAATACAGTTACAAAGAAAAGTTCCACACTTTAATTTCTGAACAAAACCCCCAAAGTTATTGAGACGGAATCATTATGAATACAGTACAGTAATGAAATATGCCGATCCTCAAAACTAACAAAATTTTTATGATACTAATATTTATCTTACACTGTATACGCATAGTAAAGAAAACACATAAACCTAACTTACAATAACTGGTTGTTCTTGAGAGACAACCTCAACAACATCATCTTCATCTTCACAGGTGAGATCCACAACACAAGGCTGATATGACTCTACATCAACAACCTCCTGCTCTGGTGATGCTGGAGAGCTGGTAGGTTCTTCATCTTCTGCTGCTGCGGCCGTCAAATTTGGTAGGGACTCATCAAGATCCTGTGTTGAATCAGGCAGAGCATCTGGAGAGGCCATGTCCGATGTGTGTGTACGCAACTTTGGATGCGCACTCTGTTAACAAATTTAACATTGTTTTACTTGTGTAAAATACAGCAATTATTCATATAAAACTTGTATACTGTACTACTATACAGTACTTGTAAAATTGTCTAATTATGGTCATTCTCCTAAACTTCAGAACAAGCACATGACAGGTACAGAGGTATCTGTAAAAAGTATTAATTCAGTGACTTTTTTACATAAAATTCTGACTATGTAAAACTTAGATTTAGCAATCCCTGGTGAAAGAATTATGGAAAAAAATGTGTTTTCAGCATCTTGCAAATCAACCCATGCAGTGCAGTGTTGCCTTCTCATACACCACTTACAACTGCAAATTCAACCAAGAAGCAAGATTAAATAACTGAACACTATAAGAGGTTAACAATCCCTTATATAAAATCATTAGCTATTTAACAATGATGCAGTGATTGAACTCTTAATACTGTTATGACAAAGACCTGCAGAGAGACCCTCGGCCAGACCAAAAGAATACATAAGGATGATAAACGAGCAGCTTTTACTGACTGGCAGAACAACCCTCAGTCTCGGACCAAAGCTGACACCTTCAGTAAGAAGAAAGCGGCAGCCCAGGGGGAACTACGCAATCTAAAGAACGACTGGCTTAAAAATAAAGTATGTGAAGCACAAAAACTTCCAGATCAGCACAAAATGTGCAACCTTTTCATTTCCACTAAAACATTTTATGGGTCAGTCACTCGTAGCACAGCCCCCCCTCCGCTCATCTGACGGTAACCACATAATTAAAGACGACGAAGGCCTCCTTCAGCGCTGGAAAGAACACTACCATTCATTTCTCAACCAAAACAGCGTTGTAAATGTCCTGACTACCGAGCAGGTCCCTCAGCATCCAGAGCTGACCCACCTCAGCTATGCTTCATCCCTGGATGAGGTAGCTACCACCATCAAACAGATGAAAAATAACAAAGCCTTAGGGTCTGATGGAATCCCAACCGAGGTGTATAAAGCAGGAGGACGTCTGCTTACCAGCCGTCTCCACTCTCTCCTGGAGAATATATGGGAAAAGGAGGAAATCCCCCAAGCTCTTAAAGACGCTTCCATTGTCAATATTTATAAGAACAAGGGAGACCGGTCAGACTGTGGCAACTACCGTGGGATCTCGCTGCTCTCCGTAGCTGGCAATATTATCGCCAAAGTCCTCTGAAATAGACTTCTTCCTGGCATGACATGAAATGCTAGTGACAGGGGGGAAGGAGGTTCAGGGGAAGAATAAAGGGAGGATTGAAGTGAATTTTAGGAGGAGAGAATAGGTGCAGTGGCTAAACACCGCTTGCGTGAGGGAGTATAAGTTGGAGGCAGCAGCAACTCGCCCGGACGCAGCCAGGAGGCGACAGGACAGTCAGGCTAGCGTCAGGTCAAGCGTCAGGTGCGTGTTGGGTTGGGCCATGGATTCTCAGTGCTTGGTCGATTTGATTGTGTGTGTTGTTTTCTTGTGTGGAGGAAATGTTTTGGTCTTCTGTCTTGGTATTCTTCTTAGCTTGATGTAGATTTTCTTCTAACTCTCCTCCTCTTCTTGCTATCTTGAAGTGTCCATTCATTCGTGTTTGGGTCTTGTTGCTCGTCTTCCTCGTGTCTTAAGTCCTCATAGGTGTGGAAGAAGTTGGAGACGGTGAGGTTGACCACGTGGGCTTCAGCTCCACGGGCCTCGTGGTGTTCTTGATTCTGTGTGGCGGGTGTCTTTTCTTGAGTTTTCTTTTCTTGGTTTTTCTTTTCTGGTGTCGGACAGCTTCTTCACAACTTGGAGTTGCCCCTTGAGGAGCTCACTCAACTCTACTTGGTCCACGTGGGCAATTTTGGCGTGGGAGATTACTTCCAGCTTCAGGTTGTCCCACTTGTAGGAAATCATTTTAAATGGAATGCCGTTAAAGACTGGGATCTCCGCGAGTTGTACGGGCATACCCTTCTCGGCGAAGGTGATCTTGATGTCATCATGGAGCTTCAGTCGTTCCACCTTGGTGACCCCCACGATCTCAATAGTTTCAAAGAACTTCTTGAGAACTAGGAGGTTTAATTTCTTGGGGCAGGTCGGCGTATCCGGACGTATCTGCGCCACTGACACGATCTTTGCTGCCCGCCAGATACAGGAAAAGTGCAGAGAACAGAGTCGTGACCTGTACATGGCTTTCATCGATCTAACCAAGGCCTTCGACTCGGTCAACAGGGAAGCCCTCTGGTGGACCCTCAGCTGTTTTGGCTGCCCACCAATATTCATCACCATTGTGAGGCAACTCCACGATGGCAGGAACGGCAGTGTCCTGCACAACGGCACCCAGTCAGAGTTCTTCGCCATCCAAACAGGGGTTAAACAAGGGTGTGTACTGGCACCAACTCTCTTTTCCATCTTCTTGGCTGTCTTCCTTACTCATGCCAGTGCCAGTACCAATTTAGCCAGCGGGGTGAACATTGGCTACTGGGTGAATGGGGGTCTTTGCAACATAAGACGACTCCAGGCAAGAACAATGGTGTCGGCAGCTTCCATTACCGAGCTTCAGTATGTAGACTACCTCACCCTTGTTGCTCACACTGAACACGACCTACAGGAGATCCTGAACAGCTATGCAGATGCGTAGCACACTTCGGCCTTGAGGTGAATGTACATAAGACTCAAATTCTCTTTCAACCTGCCCCTGGTTCACACACACCTCCACCATCAATCCAGCTTAATGGTACTACCCTCTCTAATGTTGACCACTTTCGGTATCTTGACTCCCACCTGTCCACCACTGCAAACAATGATGAAGAGATTCATTATCGGATCAGATGTGCATCTCAAGCCTTGGGTGGACTCCAAAATCGTGTCTTCAGCTGTAAGGAGCTGAAATTATCCACAAAGCTGCATGTATATCGAGCAGTGATCCTGCCCACCCTACTATATGGCAGTGAGACATGGATAACATACAGGAAGCACCTCAAGGCACTTGAAAACTTTCACTAACGTAGTCTACGTTCCATCCTCCGAGTTCGCTGGGAAGACGAGAGAACAAATGCCAGTATTCTTACTGACACCAACTGTAGGAGCATTGAGGCTACCATTATCCATGAACAACTACGTTGGACTGGCCATGTTACCCGCATGGACGACAGTAGACTGCCAAAGCAGTTACTTTACAGTCACCTAATTAACAGTAAACGTAATGCCGGTGGGCAATTGAAAAGGTGCCAAATCAATGCCCTCACCTGGAAGTCGAATACTCCACACCGTTACGCTTGGAGAAGCACCACACAAGAAAGTGTCAAAGCTTTCGAGTTAGCCCGACTGCAAACTGAGGCAAACAAGCGCCAATGTCGGAAAGACGCTGCCACCGCCCCTCCCACAGTAGATGGAGCCCTCCACAGGTGCAACGAATGTGGACGACGCTGCGGGTCCCGTATCGGCTTCTTTAGTCACCTTAAAACTCACTAACCTAGGTGACATCCCTAATAACTCATATCATTGTATCATAGCTGGATGATCGTCATACTTGATTCCGAGTGACGGCAAAGTAGTATATAGAAAACACCAACTCCTTGACCCAGTGAGACACTGTCTTTATTTTTTTGATACTCTATACACCGGTCATAACAATTTCTTGTGCAAATGCTTTGTTTTATTTTTTAATGAACATTCTCCTCTTTCAATACCCACAAAGTAGGGAAGTCTTTAAGAAAGCGGGAATATGTGGGGTTAAACGACCTAAAACATAGCACAGTATTTTCCTTTATTTTTATAAATTTGGGGGTTCAAGTGTTTCTTTCACTGCTGGCACCAGTGTTATAAACGGTGAATGGAAATAAAGTCACAGGAAAAAGTCTCGTTACTTGTACACATTGACAACACAATATATATATGATGGCATTGCACGTAAGTTAGGTTAGGTTTTTCCAGGCCTTTTTTTGTGACTTTTTCTTGTGACTTTTACCAGGATTCTTATAAATATCCAACCTCTCCAATAGAAAATTGTGGCAGTTACTGACACTAACCTGAGCTAAACTAACCTAAAATATACAAACTAAACCAACCTAACCTAATTTACAGAATTAGAGGAAAGGGGTCATAACTCAGAAATGAAGCAGCTGCACAAGACACAAGTATTACCAGTGGTTAGATAATAAACTAAAAATATCTAGAAAAACTCATTCTTACTCTCATGTCCAACAAACTTAGCAATTAGCAGCCTCGGTGGCAACACACCTCACCAGGTCCTACTAAACTACCGTTAAAATGCAAACAGACCTTATTTATTAAAAATTTATGATAAGTTTATAAACACAATTCCTGAGATTAAAGCATATTTCTGTGTATCAGTGTTAAGGAGGACCCTCCCCTCTCAGCTCTCATACAAACTTACAATATCCTTTTGTGACGCCTTCACTCTTGCCTATACTTGCACTAACCTGTAAAATATCACATTTACCTTATAGTAGGCTAAATAAGCCATTGTAGATGTCCTCTCAGCATAGACCACTGTAGCAGATTAAGGTTTAAAATCTAACGTAGTCGGTGGAAGTAAAATTTGCATTCGAGGAAAAGCTCAGTTAGATCAAACCTTCATAAGTACACGTAGTCTGCCGCCTAAATTAACCACCTCAACAACAAGCCACTGAACAATTTATCAACATATATTTTACAATGCTGCTCCACTTCGAAAGGCAACCTGTAACGACTGTATCAGGAAAAATTCTTTGATTATCGTCAACTCGAAACAACGAATCTGGAGAGTTGTCCACGAGTGGATTTTAATCTCCTTTAATGTGGCGTTCTGGAATTTTGAAACCCAAACTAACAACACTTCACGGATTTAATCACTGCTGCAGGAAGTATATAAGTGTTCTGACTAGGTAGAATCTTCCTACTCACCTCTTCCATTGTAAATAACTTGCGACAAGTATCAAAACACGGCACAGCTGATTCTTCTTTAACGTCAATGTTGGAACATCGACTAGGAGGGTCATTAATATATTTTATTGGTTAATAACTTAATATATTGCCATATAACTAATTCAAATAATAAATCCACCACAATCAAGTTAACAAGTCTCTACGAATTATGCTAAACAACGTTGAACCGACTGCAGCCTGCATCTGAAGTCGAGGGTTTGTCACAAGACACCTTTAAGATCGAAATTTGTTTGTTCTCACAGTAGCAACACGTTAGGGTGCTTCAGTACACACCTCACCACATAGATAATGTATAAAATATATCTATTTTCAAAATATAAAGTCAACTTTGTTCCTTTATCAGCAATTTCCGAAGGCACTCTCACTAAGCAAGCTCGTCCGTTAGTTTCGCAACGCGTAACTGACAGCAGGATAATATGTGTATGTACTGTGTTGTATGTGCAATGTGAACCAACTTTTCCAGTAACTATCTGACCGTATCACTAAAGAGTTATGACATTATAGTTATTAATGTATACTGAATAGTGTTCAAGATCATAATATGATCTTAAACACTATTCAGTATACATTAATAACTAGATGTCATAACTCTTTAGTGATACGGTCAGTACTGGAAAGCCTGCTTCACACACACACACACACACATACTGGATACATACATACATACTGGATACATACATACATACATAACTTATCTCTATTCATTGTATATTTTCAGCCTTCGGTCTGCCATGTAATCTTAATAAACCGTTAATTATTATTATTATTATTATTATTATTATTATTTACATAATAATAATAATAATGAATGCCCCATGTGTAACGAGCATGGCCGGCCCAAGGGCCTTCTAGGCGTGAATTTGTTTAAGGTGTAGAAGCAGTCGCCAACACAACAACCACACCCTAATTTAACGAGTTGCATGACCCAGTGTCAAGGAATAGTCCGAGAAGACCGGACAACTCGCCAACTGCACTGGCTAACCATTACCCTGGAATACGATCCGCAAATCGATTAACATCCAGGTCCCCAATTATTGCTAGGTAGACAGGCAAATGGCGTAAAGAAACTTGCCCATATATTCACCCTGCCAGGGGATTGAACCCGGGTCCGCTCGCTTGCGAGGCGAGCATGCTGACTATTACACCACAGGTCGAATTGTTTACACACACATACATGCATGCATGCATACATACTGTTGTAGTGGAATTCTCCCCTACAAACGCTGTTTGTCGCTGCCTAGCCGACCCCACCAATTCCCCAGTGTATGCCTCGTGGTCTAGGTCAACCAGCGCCGCCATACACCACGGAGCGGGGGTCAACTGCTAAGCCACGCCTACCCCCGCTATTTAAGACCTGACCTCGTGGTGATCACTCTCTTTCTACCTACACCAACCAGCCAGCAAATCCTCCTCATCCTCCTCCGCCTGCCTGGCGGCCCTCTCTCCCGCTGGCGAGCATGGCGACCCACAAGCTGTCCTCTGAGCGTCCTCACCAACCAGCTCTCTCTACATCACGCTTGTAACCATGCTGCCTTCCCAGCACCAAGCTGCACTGTACATCCAATACAACATGTATATAGAGAGCACATTGTGAGTTTCCTTTCTCCATTCCATCCTGAGTGTGAACCAAACAAGTCAAACCCCACACTGTACATACATGCATACACACGTGCATAACTGTACAGTCACCCAAAAAAGTCCTGTCGCGAACCACGATTCAGACTCGTGAACCCGAAGCAGTAGACACTGATACATTATTCTGTCCATAAATGCTTCGGATTCAAGAGTCTGAATCGTGGTTCGCGACAGGACTTTTTTGGGTGACTGTACAGTACATACATACATACATATTCCCACGTAATAGGTACAGTCGGCCATAGGAATAAGTATACACACTGCAGTTGCAAGGTCCAAAAATGATCTGGTAACGTTGAAACTGCGCATACAGACGCATGGTGAAACTCAGCTCCTCCCACCTGTTATCTCTAACTATTTTATGTTTCCCCTTCTTTATTCCTCTATTTACTCCTATTCCTTCCTTTACTAATCCAAACATCAGTAAAAAAAAAAGTAGGGTAAGAGAAAAAGTGGGGGAGAAAAAGGGAGCTGTACGATAACTGCAATTCCATTCGGCAACAAGTTTACCACCATTGGATACAATATATTACTTGTAATATAAACACAAGACACTAGTAAGACATTCACAACAAATGTATTTATAACATATATGTAGGAATAAAACAAATTACAGGTCATTTTGTAATTTTGTCTGTTCTGTTCAGGACAGTGTTACCAGATATTTTGTCACATGGCTGTATACTTATTCTTGTGGCCGACTACCTCTCATTAAGTTTATATTGCTTTACACTTACCATATATATTTGTCGTAATTATGAACAGTGTTACGATGGATGACCCAGTAATGAATTCAGTGCAAAAAATGTTGAAATGACAAACGTGTAAGGATTCACGTGCAAGAAGGCGTCATTAACCCGTTCCTTACATCTCACTCTCTATTATAGAAGTAAACAAAGACGGCGACAAACAGATACAGTATGACATTGTATTCTACCAACAGTTTTCCGGAATCCCACCACACCCGCAGGCTGGTGTTTACACTTTTTCTCCCACTCTATTGCACATACGAATGTAAATGGAGAATATATGAATTGAAATAACATATTTTAATTCCTATCCTTAAAATAAAAAAAAATCTCTTATATGAAAAGAAACTGGGAGGCTGGAGTCGTTTATGTGCTGAAATTTTCCTGTTTCCGGATTTCATATTGTATTGAATTGTTGTTTCAAGACTTCTTATCAAAGATAAAATACCAGTGTAATTTTGATGACATTTGGGATTGAGTTAACCTGGATCACGCGAGCAGCCTGGATCACATGAACAGCCTGGATCACACGAACAGCCTGGATCACACGAACACACCTTAAAAAGCCGTCTAAAACTTTCTTACATTAGTCTAAAATAACAATCTAAGTACTCGGAAATTTTATAGAATTACTAGACGAGTACTGTACTGTCATTCCCACTGCTGGAAAAACAAAACACAACAAAACATGAATATATATGAATCTATATCGAATTGGAGCATCTTTTACTTTGTATTTTTCTCTCGCCGATAAGACAAATCAAGTCCAAGAAGATACCTATAAAATTGGATTATTATTGGCTGTGTTAATATGGAAGGCGCTTGGATTTCGCTAGCATTGTGTAACTACTGTATATATTGTTTCTGCAGGGATGGTATCTCGCTGTGTGTGTGCGTTGATCAGACTGCTGTTCATAGGTTTAGAAAGGCAGGATAATATATTAGAACGAAAAGTAATGATATTCCTCCGATCTTGTAAACGATACATTGGATATAAAAAGAATCCATAAGTTTTTGTAAATATGACTAAAGTATTACACAGTAAACACGTCTATCCGTTCTTATTATCTTATCAACGTCGCGTATGTTGATGGTGTTGTAATTTTATCACTAATGACGAAATGGGCCTCTCCCTCTGCTGGCAACATTAGAGAGAGAGAGAGTGTGTGTGTGTAATAATAATAATAATAATAATAATTAACGGTTTATTGAAGGAGCTTGGCAGCCAGAAGGCTGAAAATATACAGTTACATATTTGGGGAATGGGTTACGAATTACAAATAATATACAAGTAACATAAGTGACACAAATAAGACATATAATAACTTAGATGGGGAAAAGCTCAAACTACAGTTCATTTCAACATAGTGACAGTGTTACAGTATTACAAGTTGTTGATAATTTTTACAATGGTTGGGACTGGGCTGTTCTTATAGCGATCAGTTCGTGCACGTATGGGCTGGATGCGGTTGTGGTGTCGAACAGCAATTCTCGGACAAGGGATCTCAGGTGGTAGTAGGAGCCGGTGTCGGGGATGGTGTAGAAGCTTCTTACCAAATTTGCAGATGAGGTCGTGGTGATGGTCAGTGAGAGTCGAAAGGGTCAGTGTGTTGAGCGCTTCTTGATATGTGGAGTAGGAGGGGGAGAGAATAATCTTGCATGCCCTCTTTTGTACTTTTTCTAGGTGTTTACGTTGTGTGGCATTTAGGGAGGAAGACCAGGTGGGGGAGGCATAGGTGAGCTTGGGAAGTATGAATGTTGTGTAAACACTGAGGAGCTCGTGTGCAGGAACTCCGAGGGACTTGAGTCGGCGGAGGAGGTGGAGACGGAAACTGGAGGATTTGACAACTTCATTGACGTGTGGTTTCCAATTTAGTTTGTTGTCTATGGTGACGCCGAGGAGCTTCGTGGAATCTACAACCTGGAGTGTGTTCGGACCTAGAGTAATGGAAGGAGGTGGGACAATGTCGGAGAGGTTGATGTGCATAACCATGGTCTTGGTATGGTTGATGGTGACATGGTTGTTGGTGGCCCAGTTTTGGAGACTGTTCAATAAATCCTGAAGGGCGGTATAGTTGGGAGCAGAATTGTTGACGCTGATCCCAATGGTGGAGTCGTCGACATATTTCCAGCGAGCAGGGGTTTCTCTTAGGGCATCATTGATGAGCATAAGGAAGCAGAGTGGTCCCATCTTGGTGCCTTGGGGGACGCCACAGGTGAGTGACTGAAAGGTGGAGACAGCCCCTCGGAAGCGTACAGCTTGGCGTCGGTCACTGAGGAAGTCTGTAAGCCATGGTATGAGGCTTCTTCGAAGCCCGAGGTCAATAGCTTTGTTGATGATTATATTGTGGTCGACTAGGTCGAACGCTTTAGTGAAATCAATGAAGGCGACAGCTACAGACGTTTTTCGTTTCTCGAGATGGCGGTATATGTAATCGAGAAAGCTGACAAGACAGTGAGTGGTGGAGGAAGTTTTCATGTTGCCAAATTGCTGAGGGTCTACGACTCCTGCAATATCAGCATAAGCCCAGTCGAACACAAAACTTTCACAGATTAGGCTGGGTATTGGGGTGATTGCAATAGGTCGTAGCTGATTTAAGGATTGTGGGCTGGTTGACTTGGGCACTGGTGATACATAAGAGGTCTTCCAGTCAGCTGGGCATCTGGCTTGACTGAGAGAAGCATTGATGATGGAGCAGAGGGGTTTAGCAAGCTCCGGGGAGAACTCCTTGAAGAGTTTCATTGGTAAGTCAATGGGGGTGGTAGAGCGTTTTAATTTTAGTTTGTCCAGGCGTTTTGCTACTTCAAATTCTTCTACTAAGTCAGTGGGAAGGGGGGCTGGTAGGTAAGCAGGGAGAGTTGTTGTGTCAAGCCGTGGGAGCGTCTGGCATATAGTAGCGAAATGGTTATTTGTTTGCTCAGCTGCGTCAACACTAGTGAGATGGCTAAGGAAGGGGAGGGGGTGTGTCTTATTGTTTAGTCCACAGAGTTCTTTAAGCTTACCATACCATTGACTGATGTTGGTCTGCTTCAGGTGTTGTAATTTGGTTGGGTAGTGGGACTTCTTTGCAGTGCGTATTTCGCGGATGACTCGGTTACGAAGGGACCTGTAGCGGATGTGGTCATTGAGATGAAAGGCTCTGTCTCTCTGTTGCATAAGTCTTTTGATCCGAGGTGTGATCCAGGGCAAGTCAGCTGGGTGAGACCTGACGGACTTCTCGGGGAAGAAGTGGTGGTGAGCTTGCGTGGTGGTGTTGGTATAATTTATCCATTTGGTTTCCACGTCATCCACGCTAAGTACTTCAGTCCAGGGATGGTGAACTATCCACTGCCCGAATAGGCGCACTGCAGAGTCAGTAATCGGCCTGTAGGTCTTGATGTAGGGTCTCTGTACTTGAGTGGGAGTGGCAGCCGGGGACCAGAGCACTGATAAGTGTGTGCTACACCCGATAGGAGGCATTGGTTGAGGTGGTTGGTACTGGTCCGCTAAGTCAGTTAAGATAAGGTCAAGGGTATTTTGACCGTGTGTGGGGAAGGTCACGACTTGTGATAGTGATAGCTGGTCCTGGATATCAGTGGTGTCAATTTCATTTAAATCCCCACATAATACTAACTTGGCACATGGGTACCTAACTCTGAGGTGGTCTGAGGTGGTGATGAGATGATTGATAAGAGTGTCTCTGGTGGGTGATCGAGGCGGATGGTATGCCACACAGATTATGATGGAAGCAGTGTTGCGCGGGTGGGCCCGTAGCACGACACGTACCCATAATGCTTCCACATCTGCTGGGACTTGAACATCCAGGCGTGACGGGCGTAGGTCATCTTGACAGAAGAGGGCAACACCTCCTCCGCGTCTTTGTGAACGAAGGTGATGAAAGAGTTGATATCCCTCAATATGACACGTTTCAGGCACAATTTGCCAAGCCTCACATATGGCAACGACGCTCGCGGCGGTTGACCTGACTGTAGTTGCCAGCTCGTCGAACTTGTTAGCTAGGGAAGTGACGTTGGATAGCAGTAAAGACGGGAGATCATACCATATCCGTGGAACTTCAGTGTGGTGGTATGGTCTGTCAGGGGTGGGTTTCTCCGGTTTCCTAGTGGAGGTTACGGTTCTAATGGGCTTATGTGCATGACGGCCTTGTCTACGGCTACGCGCGTGGAATATATTCAGTGACTTGAGTAGCCGGATAACACTGCCATCAGGATAACCGTTCCCACGCTTTAGATGGTACAGAGTGCGTCGGGAGTAAGTGATTGGTGGCCATCTGTTGATATCTGTTGTGGGCGGACGGTCACTGGCGGCACTTTGAGGGACACTGACACTGGTAGACATCTGTTAAGATTTGTCAGTCGTAAAGACGGTGGTCTTTGTCCCTGGTGCTTGGGGTCGCCGACACAGTTATCACGATATATGTAAACACCGCGGTGGTCCTTGTCACTGGCACTTTAAAGGTGACCGATAAAGACGAACACCACCTTAAGTATTTACACACATGAAATTTCAGTTCTGAGGTAATAAGGCTTACCGTTTCAGCCATAAACTTACATCATCGATTTTGCTCCAGATTTCAATTCGTGTACTCCTGAACATGCTGATTGCTCGTCGCCTATGGTTTTTCAAGGTCAGTTTTTTTGGTGTTTGTGTTATTCTGAATGTTCTCACCAAACAAGGTTGACTGTAAGCTTTGCCGTAATCTCTGGAACGTCTGCGGTTTTTACCACATCTCGTAACACTCACTGATAATGACCTTTATATTACTACATACATACACAAAACTACGAGTACTCATAACCAATGCTTTATTCACTCCCCCCCCCCCCCCCACACACACACAAAGTACTGAGTAATGACACGTGCAACGCCCCATTTAGGTACAGGTACTGAGTAATGAATGTTAGTTTGAAGCGTAAAATAAACCGGTGGGTAATTCTGTTTCTTGGTACAGATAAGAGCCTGTCAGTTATTATAACGTTATGTTATGTACCCTTATTACATGAAGTTAAGGTCCTCCAACACAAGTGATTTGAGCGATTGACTGACAAAACGAGGTTATGCTCTGTGGTAATGGAATTTAAGATAATTAGTGTGGGAATATAAGCTTTTAAATTCCACACTGGAAAGAAATGTATCACTCCAGATAATACTGACCTCCACGCAGCGACAGAGGACTTAATTCTAAGGAACCTACTTAAACTGAACTCCTACAAGAGCAGAGGTATTGACAGCATCCCAGCCAGGTTTTTGAGGGACGGTGATACTATATTAAAGATACAAATGACACATCTAATTAATCTCTCCATTAACACCAATACTGTATCAGATGAGTCTGTCAAAGTAACACCTAAGGCGACGGGTCTGATGTAGGTAATTATAGGCTAGTTAGTGTACTGTCTACCGTTTCCAAAATTCTTGAGAGAGCAGTGTATGTTCAGGTGGAGAGATGTCCCCCAATCAGGCTATAGGGGTCTCACTCAACTGAACTTATTATCTCCTAAACTGTCGAGGGAAATTACACAGGTATGGTAACGATAGACTTGTAAAAAGCCTTCGACACAGAGGATCATGATATACTATGTGAAAAACTGCAGGCTCTTGGCATTGGGTCTGTTGGTTGGTTTAAATCCTATCTTAACAACAGGAAACAAATAGTTGGGGCACATAACACCGAGTCAACATCCATGTTAATAACCTGTGGAGACATTTGCTCTTCCTGTGTTGTGTAAACGACATGCCTAATGTGCATTAGTGTTGTAAACTTTTGCTGTATGCTGATGACAATGCTCTTTAGTGTCAGGTAAAGATCTAAATGATAAGGCTAACGAGTTATCATCTGAACTAGAGACATGCTAACAATGGCTCATAGATAATAAATTATTCCTACAACTAGGAAAGACTGATGCAATATTATTTGGATAAAAAAAAAATATTGTACTGTACTATGTGGGAATTAATCGTAGTTAATATAGTTAAAAAAGGAATATATATATATATACTTCATTTTTAGTCCATTTAACACGCGGACTTTGAACATATAATCAACGACCTCACCAGCAAGGAATCGAACCCTCGACCTACTGGGTGTGACTAGGGAACGCTTACCGGCTAGGCCACAAGGACACTAAAGACAGTTCTAGACTCTGTTATATTTCACACAAAGCCTGTTCATCGACCTTTTTTTAACTATGAAGATTTTACTGAATACATATCTATTTAAATAAAACCATGTGGACAGAATGATCAGACCGAGTCTAGCGAGTGTACAAAATTTATCTCCAGTGTATTGTATAAACATCTCAAAGGGCACTACTCAGTCGAGTGCCCATACCTGGAGCTGGCGGACGCCCGTCCCACTTCTTAACTATACCTTGCCCCAAATATCCTTGTTCACCTCAGAGCCACGGCTCTCTTATCTCGGTGTTCTGACTGATTGACGTCCTGCAAAGGGTCACAGCTCAAGGTTCAAGAAACCGCAAGACCAGAAAACTGTGAGGACGAACTTTTTCGGAATGAGAATTGTGAACTCTTGGAACAATCTGCCAGTGTGTGTTCTGACGGCGCCGAGTGAGAGCTGTTTCAAGACCAGACTTGACCAACACTGGAGCAGGTTCAGATGCATTCAGGAGCCAGTGCATGCCCAGTACTTGCCAACAGTGCGTAGCAGAGACGTGACCGACTGCCCAAGCGGCTAACGAGCCGATCACTGGCGAATAGAATAAAATAAAAATCATAATTCATTGTGTTCCTCATAGACATATAGTTATTGCATGTCTAGGCCATTTACTAAACATCCAAGAATCAGAAATAAATCTCGGCTTTATGAATGCCATCTATTTCGGCCACATCCTTTTAGTATTGTATTGTATTGTGGAATGCACAAAACAAAATTTGTAGTTGTATTTTCGAAATTGCAGCACTCTCTTGTGGAAAGTTACAGAGAGCTCACTGGCAACTTACCTTATAATCCACTGAATTAATAGTCCAATGGTCAGTTTGTATCGAAACTTTGAACAAATAAGCCGCTGATATATACAGCGTAGCACCACTGTCTTATTAATTCAAAATTTTAGTTGAGAAACAATTACAATATATTACGAAACACGATTGTATTTATAGCTTAGTTACCCATAAGTAACTTATAACTTTCTATAAACTAAAGAAAATGACAAAGCTATGTATAACTAAAGAAGAAGTTTCGTACAGTATAATGTTAAACCAAAGAAAAATCTGTTAGGCTTATACAAATCTTAATTAATTTCATATAAATAAAGGTAAATTTTACATTTTAACCAAATATAATGCATAACAAATATATTTTTATTCTTCAGGAATTGACTTTGAATAAATCACAATAATCTTAAGCAAACGAAAACTAATGCATACAGTACACAATAACAAAAGCGACAGTACAGCTTTCCCTGCTATTAAGCATTGCACGCTTAATTAATTTTGACTGTCCTTTAGACAATTTTTAGCTTTGACACGGAGTAAATAATTTGTTAGCTAATTAATTGATAAAAACAGCAGACATGTTAAAAAAAATACCACACGGGAGATGAAATTAACTACGATTCTTAATATACCCTTTAATATTGATATGTTTAACTTAGCGACGTCAAGTCAAACCCTAAGATTTTCTACAATTACAATGAATCGAAATTAGAGACGAGTGTGGGCATATCAGATCTGGGATTAGAGGATGGTAGTACGCGGACTCCTATCAGGACAAGGCAGAGGCGTTTAACCCAATTGTCAAAGCTCATTAGAGTCCTGTCCCTGATAGTGTGCATCCCAGAGTGTTAAGAAAGTTGTGCAACAAGCTCGCAGAGCCTCCTTACATCCTGTTCTGCAGATGCATGGATGAACAAAAAGGTCTCTAGAGACTGGGAAATGGATGTGAACCTATATTCAGACAGTGTGATCGCCACTACACGAACGATTACAGGTCGGGTAAGTTTGACGAGGAAAACAACCTTGTTGAGGAATGCCAGGACGGTTTTATGGCCGGACGCTCCTGCTTGAAGAAATAACTGGATGAACGGACACAGATTTGGAGTAGGTGACAAATTTGACAATACAGTATCTACTTTACCTCGACTTTGCCAAGGCATTCGATTAAGTACCTCATGAAAGGCTCAACATTACTGTAAACTGGAAGGGCACGGGACTTGGGAACATCTTAGCATAGATCAGACTTTCCTTATGACCGCAATCAGTGTGTGGTGATTAATGACATGAAATAGTCATGTGTTCCCGTGACAAATGGGGTACCTCAAAGCCGTGTACTGGGACCGTTGTTGTTTGCTTGTTTCATAAATTGTATGCCAGACGCTATTCACTGCATACGAGTGTTTGAGAACGAAGCTATGTTCTTCAGCGAAATTAAGAACCAAACGGACTGTGTAGAGTTGCAGGAAGACCTGCAACGTCACAAAATGCAAAAGGTCGCACCTATATCGTACCAAGAGTGAAAAGGTATTTTACGTGTCGCAACGTGAAGAAGAAGCATCAATCAATGAAACCAAATGTGAGAAGGATCTGGGTGTGCATGTCGAAAACGAAAAATATTCTTGGACGATTGTGAGAAGAAGATAGCCAGAGTGCAGAGCCAGACGAGTTGGTAGTGTGGAAGAGTGAGTCAACCTCCAGCCTCACGACCGCCCCCAGGAGAGTCGCACAACCAATACATATCAAAATATCTGACCACGCCCCAATAAAGTGAAGCCAGATGTACCGCAGATTATTTCCGGTTTTAATATCAAGTACACAAACACTATCCTCGAAGAGAGTGGAGTGTAAACTTAAAAGACTCATCAACCCGCTGTAGTAGATGTTGTGGAACTGTAGTGTAAGAACAGGAAGAACAACCAGGAGTTTAGTATCAATGGGTACGGCTCATTTACAAACTTATCTGTAAATGACGTGTGGTTATTTATATTAGGCAGGACTTCAGAGCCAATCAGCTGAGTCAGGTGAGGGTGCAGAAGAAATTTTTTTTGAGGAATCGAAATGGTGAAAAATAAACTGAAGGGAAGAGAGACACTTCGTTGAATGTATTTACAGACACGAATTTTAGTTTATTAAACCAGGTCAAGTAGCCATACACGGTGAGCTGTGGAGGTCAATTATAATAGTTGATAACGTACTGTGGAGGCCAGGAGGAGGGATGGGGTGTTAGCTTACTGAGGATTGAGGGCAGCAGAGGGTAGTGGAAGGTGCTATGAGCTGTGGGCGTGTGTGACTATGGACGTCGTGAGACCGTGGGACTAGGCGCCCTGGTCACTTTGGCCTTAGGTGTGGAAGCATCCTAGAGTCCTAGACTACACAGGGCTGCCAACACTCCCTGCATCACCCCTCCCAACCCTCCCCCCTCCTCGTCACCTGCCATTCTTCACCTGTGAGAATTATTTCCTCTATTTATTATCTCTGTTGCCATTTAATTCTTCTATACATGAGTTACTACCGAAGAAGGCATCAGATAATTCTCCCATACAAGACATTTATTATAATCAAATAAAATCCGAGTTTGGAGGCATATGTAAAATAGTTCAACCTTATCTGGCATCTGTACTAGACGCGCGTCGGTTTGTAAATAAAATTAACAAGTGTACTTTACTTTCCCCACAGAGGGTCTTATTAATGTTACTTTCTTTCTGAAAATATGACCAATAAAAATCACGAATAACAACTGTTTTATATATATATTCCAAGTTTCTCAGTAATTGGCATTTATGTCACTAAGCACCCGAGGTAAATATTTGGTCATGAGAAACTCACAAGTAAATATTATCATAAGAGACAACGTTATAGTGTAGAAGGGAGTACTATTTTGACCCCGACGTAGATACATACTGTAAAGTTCCCGTTAGCGGAAACATAAAACATACAAAATCTAGCTTATTCAAGACGAGTCAGGTAATAATACTAACTGGCAACTTTAATACAGTATCCCCAGGTGCATTCATTCATTCCATATATTTGGTTCCTCGAGTTAACGTAGGTAATATAGTTGAGTTAACTTGTTTAATTATTTTGTATTTCTTGACTGTACTAATAATCCCAGATAAGGCAGGCTAGTATCAGTCGGCACCCTCTCTGGTGAACTGGAGACGCCGCGTCGGAACAGTTGACTCACCTGGCGATTAGAATTCCGAGGCAGGTGTGGTTGTGTCCGTCAGTGAAACTTGGGGCGGTGGCCATGGCGGTGCTGGGAAGGTAGTGTGGTGCTTCCCGCCGATACTTGCTTGTATCTTGTGTGTAGTGCTCGGTAAACAAACCCTCACCATGAATATATTAAAACGAGGGATGGTTTTCATAACCTTTTTCGGGTGCTGCTTCGCCATAGCGCTCATGGCAGCGGCGATGAGCACCAAGTTTTGGCTGGAGGCGGAGGCCATCCAGCGGAGGATTAACCCAGACAACAGAATTGAGGTGCGCCCCAACTCCACGGGGCACGTCAACTTTGGGCTCTTTAAAGGCAGGAAATCCCTCAACGTGGGCTTCGGGACGAGGCTTCACCCCTTCGACGGTGAGTAATACTTAATCCTGGTGACTCCAACGCCGGGAGTGACCGACCCCGGGGCACATAACACCCGGGGCTCACTCAGCTCCTACAACGCTGTACCCACGACAACTCAGAAATAAATGTATTGTAAGGAGATTCTCGTACAACAGATGAGGAATATTTGAGAGATTTTTGTAGACCAGTATTACGACAACCATGAGAGAACGTCACTTGCCTCAGAACTTGAAGGAGTAATGTGTTCCATGCAGCCTCTGCTCTTGACTTAGATGATGTGCCTCGGTGCACCTCAACTTGTTATTGATCAACGGGAACCAGAATGACTTCGTCTTCTGTGTATTGATCTGTTTTTCCTCCCCACCGCCTCTCTGCTCAGTAATTCCTTGCGGTGTTGTGTGTAGTGTTGTGTGTAGTGTTGCGGTGAGAGTAACACTGTGGGAATATACTTCAGCAGATTATTCACAAGCGAAGGTTATCAGTTGTATTCTAATGAGCTAGGTAGAGAGAGAGAGAGAGAGAGAGAGAGAGAGAGAGAGAGAGAGAGAGAGAGAAATACCCTTTTATTTACTATTCATGTTTAAGAACAGTTATAAGGCATACAAGTGTAGGTCTTCAAGTCAGTGTCACCTACCGCTAATATTGGTAAGGAGGTTCAGGTAGTGGCGGGGAAAATTACTCTCTGACTGATGTTCACCTCCCCCTCTTACCCTCCTTCCTCCCTTAACCCCCCCCTCTCTCTCTGTCACCCCCCCCCCTGGTTTAACCCCCGTTTACACCACTGAAGGCCATTCTTTGTATATGGTTTAATAGGATAGTGGTTGGACACTTTTAGAATGATGGTTTAACTTTAACCCTTCCAGGATGGCGATTTAACCTACCATTCTTTGAAGGTGAAATCATTATTCGCCAGTAAACTAATATTCTAATTATCCTGTCAGACCATCCTCCTCAAAAGTGTCACCGAGTTAAACACACACACACACACACACACACACACACGAGAAAGAGAAAGTGCACCTCCAAGACACCGTAGGAGGAGGGGCAGTGGTCATATCTCACATTATCAGACCCGAGAGCCTCAGCTGGTTGGAGTCTCTCACTAGGTCAACACAGGTGAGAGGCAGAGATAACTGTGTCTGTTTGTTTGTTTACATCAGCGGTGACCTCTTGCCCTCTTCTTATCTCTCCACTTACCTCTCCCATTCCATTCCATCTTTCTCCTCCAGTTCACCTTCCACTTCTTCAATCTCCACCCCCATCTTCCACCTTTACCCCTCCCATTTTTATGTCTTAACACCCTTTCTTTACTAATTTTTGAACTCTCTTCTCTTCGTCCTATCATTAGTCATTTTCTATCTCATGTTTTATATCTCTCACCTTCCACTCTCCTCTCTCCCATTTGCCCCTTCCCCGTTCCATTTGTACTCTTCCACCTCCTCCTGTCAGCTCGCATCAAGGCTTTCACCATAGTACCTCCACTTTCCGTTCCCACGCCCAGCTGTCACCCTCTTCCTCTCTCTCTCCTTTCTCTTCTACTTCCTCCCGTCACTTTCCTGCCGTCTCTGCCAGTTCCCTATATCCTCTAATACGTCCCTCATAATTCCTCTTTCTTACCAGCCTTCCATCTTCTACTGCTATCGCTCCTTCTCCATTTTCCTTCCTCCCTTCCCATCTTCCCTCCCTCCCTCCCCCCACCTTCCTTCCTCTCTCTCTCTCTGAATCTTCCCTCCTTTCCTCCCTCCCCATCTCACCTCCCTCCCCTCCACCTTTCCTCCCCACCTTCCCCACACTAAAAATGCACCACCAGTGAGGACTTCAACCTACCCGCCTGTTACTATTTGCAGTTTGTAAGACGAGGTTTCGCGAGACGCACTCTGATGTAACATACAAAGCTCTCTGGCGGTAGATGCAGTCAGGGTACGATGCGATTTCTTCTGCCATGTTTCCTTTTGCTTCTGACACATGGAAATAGTTAGAACCTTACTGAACAGAGAAATTATGATGGGAATATTTCTGTATTTTTTTTTTCGGAGGTAGATAATTTTTTTTAAGACATTAGAGCCCACGTAGTAAACACCTCAGGTTATTTATTTCAACTGATGATTGAATACAACGCAAACCTAACCTAACCTAACCTAACCTAACCTAACATTACCTAACTTCAACATAAACTTACTATATAATGTAACCTAATCGACTCCCCCCCCCCCCTCCCCCTCCAGGTAGCGTTAAGGTGTTTAATCGCCAAGTTAGATAGGCTGGGGGGGGGGGGGGGGAGGCAATTATTCACATAATCCCATTCAAATTATATAGAAAATTAACAAAGGAGAGAAATAAAACTAAAACGTAAGATGATTCTATAAAGATGAAAGGTATGACCAAGCATTAATCACCAGATACGTTTGGTACAGTACAGTCACCTTGAAAATACCTGTCGCCTCTCCTCCTGAACCACGAACCCCGAGATTCAGACTCAAGAACCCGAAGCAATAAACATTAATGCTCTATTCTGTCCATAAATGCTTCGGATTCACGACCCCTGAATTTCGGGGTTCGTGGTTCAGGAGAGGAGGAGACAGGACTTTTTCTTTGTGGTTGATTGTACTCTAAAAATAATCATCCCTCACGAAGGTTTAAAAAACATCCTTATCAGTTCGGTTGGTAAAGGCTGGCATTGAGAGTTGACTAAAGGGAACTAAACAATATCACAAAGTTAAAAAGAATAGCACGGCGCACGATGCTCTTTTATTTCCGCTGTAAAAGTGTCTCAATAGGCATGATGAGTGGGGGAGAGACGAGTGAGGAAGGGGAAGGGACAAGTGAGGGAGGGGAAGGAACACGTGAGGGAGGGGGGAGGGACACGTGAGGGAGGAGGGGGAGGGACACGTGGGGGAAGAAGGAGGGGGTACAAATGACGCCAGGTGTTGTTGATTGCTCTCATAGCATCGCTTCTCACCTTTATACTATTGTCCTGATGTTTACACTATTGGAGGAAAGAAACTATAGTTGATTTTTATGGAGGAGTGAAGAGGTATGGGTGGGTGGGTGGGTAGATGGGTGGATCGGGATATGTTTTTCAACTCTCATGGTCCAAAAAGTCAAAGAGGTAACTGCTAAAATTGGCTCAACTTTACAACCAAATCTATCGAAATTGATAAAAATTAACTACAATCAACCCCCCAAAATTGCTTAACCACCTTTAAATTCGATAAAATTCACTAAAAGTTTGTATAGAGAGAGAGAGAGAGAGAGAGAGAGAGAGAGAGAGTTATATACTGAACAGAGAAGGAGTGAAAGTGGAGCCTCAAACTGAACTGAGATTGAGAGTGGAACATTATACACTAGAGAGAGAGAGAGAGAGAGAGAGAGAGATCCCTTGACTCTCTGCTCACATGTGTATTAATGGTTTAAAAATAATCTGTGAAATACAACCAAGAAAAAAAAATTAGACTAACAAAAAACAACCTACAAAAAGATACAATATAATAACAAGCAAATAAACAAACTTGAAAATTATAATAAAATAACCCAGAAAATTGTAATTAGTTAAAAATAATATATAACATTATTTACGGCGGACATAAACGATAAGACTAAAGATTCCGAAGACAAAATTAAGATGATAAAAAGGTAATAAGTAAGAAAACAAACAAAAAATATGAAAGAAAATGAATAAATAAGTAAATTGGTGAGTAAATAAGTAATAAGGTATCATCAGGTGAAACTACAATCAAACTTAATTAATAGGGAGGAAGATGTTTTCACCTGGACGGCCGGTGAATGAACTCTCAGGGAAGGCTGTTATCTCTCTCTCTCTCTCTCTCTAGTATATAAGGCTCCACTTTCAATCTCTACCTTTTGTTCACACACACACACACACACGAGATACCAATATATTCAACCTCTGACCCCACAAACAACAGAGGTTCAGCTAACAAGGGAAGAAAAACGAGAGGCTATTACTAATGGATCTTGATGCCTTGGTGTAAGGGCCTGCATACTTAAGTGTTGGGGGGAGTGTTGGGGGGAGTGTTGGTGGAATGTTGGGGATGGTACGTAGAAGAGAAAGCGAGATATGGGAACAGAATATAAGGAACATCTCTCTTCTAACATTCACACGGTGTTCATTTTTACTTATTAGGAGATATGAGAAAGCATTTGTGTGTGTGTGTGTGTGTGATTGCAACACTTTCTCTGTGTATGGTGTGTCAAGCGAGCCATGAAGAGGGTTCTGATATCTATACATAAAGGGATTCTGGCATCTATGCTTAAAAGGGTTCTAGTGTCTATATTTAAAGGGTTCTGGTGTGTATATTTAAGAGTTCTGGTGTTTATAGTCAAAAGGGTTCTGTCATTTATACTTGAGAGTTCTGGTATCTATACTTAAATGGATTCTGGTATCTATATTTAAAGGGTTCTAGTACGAATATTTAAAAGGTTAGGTTAGGTATGAATTATTACAGTAAAAAGAAAATAGGTGTGTTAATCATTGTCCATCTAATATGGCTTTTCATTGTCTACAAATATATTATATAAACATAAAACAAAAATTTCATTGACTATAACACAACAATTGTGCCTAAATCTACGCCCCCATCAGACCCGCGTTAGTATGGGAGGAAGGGGGGCGAGAAATTGGTAAGGGGGGAATTTGAAGGGAGGACAGAAACAGGGAAGGAAGGAAGGGATAGAGAGGGGTAAAAAGGAAGAGAGAGAGAGAAAATGGGGGAGAAGGGAAAGTAGGGTCATACCACATTGAGGAGAGATGAGAGAGGGAGGGGGCGCCCACCTTAACAGCTGATTAAACATAAACAAACACTGATAGCTGCCAGTTCGTACAATTAATTTAGTATTGTTCTTCACATCAGCCGAGAAGCTCCTACAATACGCATCTCATTGTGATTATTTTTCATATACAAAAATCTGTTGTTTATAGGAGTGAATTAACTCTGTTGTATCGAGTGTAGATTATAATAGACATTGTTTATTATTTTTGCTTATTATTTTTTTATTATTTTGGTTTCTTTTTTTGGTGTTTTAAGTAGTTTTTGTGGGTGATGATTAGTGATGATGTCTCGTGTTTATATTAATTGTTATGAAACGGAGAGAAAAAAAAATATCAAGTGATTTTTGGGTTATTGTTGTTGTTTGGGTTATTTCTTGTAAGTCTGATGGTAAACAGAGGTCCCCAAGCAAGAGGGATGAAGTCTTTGTTTTTATTATTGTTTCTAAGTCTTGTCACCTCCCTCTCTCCCTTTATTAAGTCTTGTCACCTCCCTCTCTCCCTTTATTAAGTCTTGTCACCTCCCTCTCTCCCTTTATTAAGTCTTTCTACCTCCCTCTCTCCCTTTATTAAGTCTTGCTACCTCCCTCTCTCCCTTTATTAAGTCTTGTTACCTCCCTCTCTCCCTTTATTAAGTCTTGCTACCTCCCTCTCTCCCTTTATTAAGTCTTGCTACCTCCCTCTCTCCCTTTATTAAGTCTTGTCACCTCCCTCTCTCCCTTTATTAAGTCTTGCTACCTCCCTCTCTCCCTTTATTAAGTCTTGTCACCTCCCTCTCTCCCTTTATTAAGTCTTGTCACCTCCCTCTCTCCCTTTATTAAGTCTTGTTACCTCCCTCTCTCCCTTTATTAAGTCTTGCTACCTCCCTCTCTCCCTTTATTAAGTCTTGTTACCTCCCTCTCTCCCTTTATTAAGTCTTGCTACCTCCCTCTCTCCCTTTATTAAGTCTTGTCACCTCCCTCTCTCCCTTTATTAAGTCTTGTCACCTCCCTCTCTCCCTTTATTAAGTCTTGTTACCTCCCTCTCTCCCTTTATTAAGTCTTGTTACCTCCCTCTCTCCCTTTATTAAGTCTTGCTACCTCCCTTCTCTCACTCTCCCTTCGCTATCTTTCCTCTTGCTATATTTCCTCAGCGTTCTCTCTCCCCTCATTACCACACACACACAATCTCACTCTTCACTGTTTTTAATCTCTCTCTCTCTCTCTCTCTCTCTCCTTACTTCCTCTTGCCTTTACCCATCATTCTTCCCTCCCTCCCTCCCTCCCCATGCCGTGTGACCAGGGTTGGCTAAATAAGTAACGCCATATCTTATAGTTACGGCGGGTCTAGATTCTGATTATTTCATCCGATGGTAGAAGTTCCCTCCCCTCCCCTCCTCTCCTCTCCTCTCTCTACCCTCATCCCTTCAACGTGGTGCGTCTCTCTCTCTCCTTTCTTCCCTTCCAGTCCAGTTCTCCTTACCGCTCACTCTTTCTCCCTCTTCCTCCCATTTTATTCCATTCCACTCACTCACTCTCTCTCTCTCTCTCTCCCCATTCCATTCCATCCTCCAACATCCTCCTCTCATCCCCACTTCTTTCCAGCCTTCTATTCCTTCCATTCTCTCTTCCCCACTCCCTCCTATCCTCCTAACAATTCTTACTCACTCTCATCCCTCACCCGTCAGCCTCCCACTCTCTCTCGCACCTTATCCCCGCCATCCTTCCTTCCCCCAGCATCCTACTCCCCTCCTCCACTCACTCTCCCTCCTCCTGCACCCTCCTCCTCCTCTTTCCCTCCCTCCTACCCTCCTCCTCCCTTCCTCCCTCCTCTCCTCCTCCTCTCTCCCTCCCTCCTACCCTCCTCCTCCTCCTCCTCCTCTCTCCCTCCCTCCTACCCTCCTCCTCCCACACTCTCCCTCCCTCCTACCCCCCTCCTCCTCCTCCTCTCTCCCTCTCTCCCTCCTACCATCCTCCTCCCCTACTCTCCTTCCCCCCACCTCCTCCCTCCCTCCCTCCTACCATCCTCCTCCCCCACTCTCCTTCCCTCCTCCTCCTCTCTCCCTCCCTCCTTCCCTCCTCCTCCCCCACTCTCCCTCCCTCCTACCCTCCTCCTCCTCCTCTCTCCCTCCCTCCTACCCTCCTCCTCCTCCGCTCTCCCTCCCTCCTACCCTCCTCCTACTCCTCTCTCCCTCCCTCCTCCCCTCCTCCTCCTCCTCTCTCCCTCCCTCCTACCCTCCTCCTACTCCTCTCTCTCTCTCCCTCCCTCCTACCCTCCTCCTCCCCCACTCTCCCTCCCTCCTACCCCCCCTCCTCCTCCTCCTCCTACCCCCCTCCTCCTCCTCCTCTCTCCCTCCCTCCTACCATCCTCCTCCCCCACTCTCCTTCCCTCCTCCTCCTCCTCTATCCGTTGCTAATCAGGTAAACAAGAATTGAGGTCACATTCCCACGCTGGCTTGACTAAGAAGATGAACAACATACCGACTGATAAAGGGAAAGTCTTTCTCCTCGGGACTTTCACCTTAGAGAAAAAGAGAGAGAGAGATAGAAAGAGAGCGAACCCACTCACTGCCAAGAACAACCCGGGAGCCAGTCTAGACCCACAGGAGAACTGGTTCTTCAAGGGGCCGGTTCTTATGGTGCAGCGTCTGGTGTTTCCTCCGTCTGTATTGAGAGGGAGGATGGTAGGGGTGGGTGGGTGGGTGGGTGGTGGTTGGTGGTGGGTAGGTGGTGGTGGTGGGTGTTGGGTGGGTGGGTGGGTGGTGGTTGGTGGTGGGTAGGTGGTGGTGGTGGGTGTTGGTGTGGGTGGGTGGTGGTGGTGGTGGGGGTGGTTGGTGGTGGTTGTTTGTGGTGGGTGGAGGGGGTGGTAGGTGGAGGGGGTGGTGGTGGTGGGTGGTGGTGGTTGTTTGTGGTGGTGGTGGTTGGTGTGGGTGATGGTGGTGATGATGCCGGTCATAGGCAATGATAGATATTTAAGTGGCAACGGTAGAGAGAGAGAGAGAGTTATATGCATGTGTGTCCAAGTCTCTAGAATCATAAGACGTTTGTTGTTTTCAAGTCTCAAGCAACTCGACCATCAGCATCTGTGGAGGGAAGGAATGGGAAGTAGAGGAAGGAAGAAATGGGAAGTTGGAAGGAAGGAAGGATACTTCAAACACCTAAAGATTTGTTCATTAAATTTAATTTTCGTGACAGATAGGAGCAAAACACACACACACTACATCCTTGACCACCGAAGGGTCAAGACGTACCTGGCGCTCCTCTCGGAGCAGCCAGGTCAACTGTTAAGTTGGCCCATACCAACTCCCTCCCCTGAACCCTCCTCCCCACCGGAATATCAACAAGTTCTCGCCAGAAGTTACAATTTCATTTTGGAAAGGAATGGAACCAGTGTTGAACAGAGGTGTTAGGTGAACAGTGCTTGTCAGTGAGAACAACTCAACAGTAACAGCCTCACACAGTGAGGTCCCAGGTACCCAGTGATAACTGCCCGTGAGACCCAACAACAACCAGTGATGTGTTAATCCGTCTACGATAGGAAGGCCTGGGACCACACCTCACTCATATAACACCATCTGTGAGGGAGTTACTACACCACGCCAGGTTCCCATAACACCATCTGTGAGGGAATTACTACACCACGTGAGGACCCTCATAACACCATCTGTGATGGAATTACTACACCACGTGAGGTCCTTCATAACACCATCTGTGAGGGAATTACTACACCACGTCAGGCCCCTTATAACACCATCTGTGAGGGAATTACTACACCACGTGAGGTCGTTCATAACACCATCTGTGAGGGAATTACTACACCACGTGAGGACCCTCATAACACCATCTGTGATGGAATTACTACACCACGTGAGGTCCTTCATAACACCATCTGTGAGGGAATTACTACACCACGTGAGGTCGTTCATAACACCATCTGTGAGGGAATTACTACACCACGTGAGGACCCTCATAACACCATCTGTGATGGAATTACTACACCACGTGAGGTCGTTCATAACACCATCTGTGAGGGAATTACTACACCACGTGAGGACCCTCATAACACCATCTGTGATGGAATTACTACACCACGTGAGGTCGTTCATAACACCATCTGTGAGGGAACTACTACATAACGTGAAGTCCTTCCTAACACCATCTGGGAGGGAGTTACTACACTACGTGTCTGCTGTTCAACACCTCAGCTCACATGATCTACGTGTGTAAACATTAATCTGTATGTTCACTGTATGTTCCTTCACCTTTCTCTAATGAAGGCTTTTGTTAAACCACCAATGTATGTAATAAGTCATTTATGTCCAATGTATATTTTCAGCCTTCGGGCTGCAGAGTTTTTTTAATAAACCGTTAATTATTATTATCATTATTATTATCATTATCATCATCCACACACTTACGTCTTTGTGCAACTTAGGCGCCATTTTAAGTCGCCACATCTTACTTCGTTATAGTGAACGAGTCGGTAACAAACGCAACCAAATTTACGAGAAAAAATTTAATTGTACGAGTTTTTGCACATGCTCACCCTCAGGAAGGCCAACCACTCCGGGTGTCCTGCCTCTGTGTCTTAAGCAATCCTCACACGACGCTGTTTAGGGTAAGGTGAAGATACAGTAAGACCAATAAGGCTGTAAAAATAATGGGTACCAAGTCAACGATGGTACGGTCTAGGCTATGGTACCAATATCGTCTTATACGGCTGGTGATATTATAGAGCTGAAATACCTAACCCAACCTCAACCCAACCCATCCTCAACCCAACCCATCCTCAACCCAATCCTCAACCCAATCCAACCTCAACCTAACCTAAACATTCCTGCGAAAACCTCAAAGCAACAGTCAAGAACTCACCCACACGTATAGGTACAAAAGACTCACCTTAATATATATATATATATATATATATATATATATATATATATATATATATATATATATATATATATATATATATATATATATATATATATATGTATACATACATACACGTCTATATATACTGGAAGATTTGGTCTCTAGTCAACAAAGGAAGATTACTCACCAACGGAGGGAGAGGTCGGGATGAGAAAGGTGGAAGAGGTCGGGATGGGAAAGGTGGAAGAGGTCGGGATGGGAAAGGTGGAAGAGGTCGGGATGGGAAAGCAGGCTGAAATTGCGGGATGAGAAGAGCTGTAAGTTGGTCGACTAGTGAAGATGTTGTCGCCATTTTCTTCCCTGAGCCTTTGCGTGGTGTCATGGTTGAACCTGTGGAAGTTTTAATGAAGTGAGAAGTTTGTTTTGATCAGGTGAGGACTAACACCCCCCCCCCCAAACCGTATTAGTTTATTAACCTAACCTAACCTATCGGGGATGGGTCAGGAATGGTGAGGGTGGGTAAAAAAAAAAATCAACTGAGAATCATTGTTATGGATCACATCAGGTACTACTAAATAAAAAAAGAAGATGAATATTCACGAACTGTCAGATAAATGAATAAATTTATATATCAAATCCTTTAACGTAGATGAATAAATGAAATGTAATCATCCATTATTGGGTGAAGGGATCGAACCAACAGCACACTAAAGCTGTTTAAATATCAGGTAATCAGATTGACAGCAGGTATAAGCGACACTCCCAGCCAGCCAGCCAATAATAATAATGATATTTAGAAGGTCCACGAAACGAAAAAAAAAAAAATACGGGGAGTTGTGTCTGTGTTTGTCACGACCCAGTAAGCTTTTAAGCCTCGCTGTGACTACATTACTAACGGTGGAAATCTGATAAATAAAAGTGTGTTTAGTGTTTCTGCTTAATTATATAGGGTGCGTGGGTTAGTGGGTAGGTGCGTGGGTTAGTGGGTAGGTGTGTGGGAGTGCTTGTGTGTGCGTGGGAGTGCTTGTGTGTGCGTGGAAGTGCTTGTGCGTCTCCTCTCTCACCCCCTCTGATGAGCGCGTGTGTGTGTGTTTCTTAAGAGTGTTCAAGTGTCAAAAGGAAGTCAAAATAAAGAGTTGGATGGCTAGATAAAGTCAAAATAAAAGAGCGTGTCTTAAGAGGAAGCCAAAATAAAAGACAGGGTGGTAAGAGGAAGTGAAAATAAAGGCGAGGGGTGAGGAGGAAGGAGGAGTGAGAGGAAGGGGGAAGGAGATAGAGAGAGAAGGAAGGGGGGAGGAGATAGAGAGAGAAGGAAGGAAGTAGTATGTTTGGGATCTCATGCTTCCTTGACCCCTGGTGGAGAGAGAGAGAGAGAGAGAGAGAGAGAGAGAGAGAGAGCGTGTGTGTGTGAACATCCTCTCATTTTCTCTTGAGACTCACCACTTTCATTAACTTAGCTCCATAAACTCTCATTCTCAATCTCTCTCTCTCTCTCCCTTCTCCTTTCCTCTCATCTACCATGTTTCCTCTTCCTTCCATCTTTCTCTCAGTTCCCTTCCTTTGTTCTCTCTCCCTCTGTCTCCCGTCTCCCTCGCTTCTTTCTCTCCCACCTTTTCCCCATATTTATTCCCATGTGTTTTATTTTCCGTCACTTCTTTCTTCCTCCTCCTCCCTCTACTCCCCCAACTCTCCTCTCCCACTCTTTCTCCCCTCTTCCTCATCTCCCTTTCCAGCTCAACTTTCCCATTTCATTCCCTAACACAATCCTTTTTTTTTCTCTCTCTCTCTCTCTCTCTCTCTCTGCCCTTCTCCTTGTGTCTCTTACTTCTTCCCCCTTTCTTTCTCACACCTTCTCCCTATCTCCTTCTATTCCTCCTCTTCCTCCCCCACCCTCTCTCCTCTTCCTCCCCACCCTCTCTCCTCTTCCTTCCTCTCTCCTTCCTTCCATCCCACGTTACTAAGGCATAATTGTTGCCATTTTCTCCACGACTTTTGACACTGTAATTAACAATAATAAAGCACCAAGATCATTAGGGCCTCCCGGGTCTATGTCTTTCATTATTAAGTAATTATATTTTAAATTAACTCTTAGCTCTGCAGTTGTCCCGAGGGAGGGGGTGAGAGGGAGGGAAGGGGTGGGAAAGGGGTGAGAGGGAAGGGGTGAGAGGGGAAGGGAGACCACCAGATTCACGGACTGACTGATTTAACTGATAAAACTAAATAACTAACTTCCTAATTGGCTAACTGATTCACTAACTACCTGATTAATTAACTGACTGACTGACTGACCTTAACGCACGAACGAAAAATACATCCATTAGGAAGTCAGGACAGGCGGATAATAGACCGACTGATTACCGACGACAAATATCCCCGTATAATCACATAATTTACGTTCTCTTTCACAACACACGGGAAACTATTATATAACCCCGGATAATTTAAGGTTTATTTTTTTTTAATGTTTTTTTTGTGTCGGGTGGTGATGGTGCCAGAGATATTAATGGTGCGTGGTGAACAGTGTGGTGATTTGTCTTTACTGCCTTGGTGATTTTAGGGTTTTAAATAACACAAGAGAAATGTTTGTGTTTTTATGCCTATACGTATTCAGGCAGACAGACAGACAGACAGACAGACAGGCAGGCACAGGCAGAAGAAAAACACACACACACACACACAGAGTACGTCAGCGTTTCATTGCCAAAAAGAATTTACAGGTTGAAGCCGTCAGCCACCACACTGACTGATGAATAATGGTGAATATAAATGACCCACTGATAGATAATTCACCCTGATGCTTCACAGTGATGAGTGAGCTGGCTCTAACTGTCAATCTCTCTCTCTCTCTCTCTCTCTCTCATTCCAATCCTATATATGTGTATTTCAAACCCATATCTTCCCATTCCAACTCTATATATGCATTTTTATTCTCACCAAAAGTTAGAATCAGAAAATCGTGATTGGGTCGAATCCACAGACCACCATCAGATGAACTGGTCGGGATGTCAATAAAAGTACTCACTATGATTGGCTAATCCCTTAAGCCGCGTGAGCTTAACCCAGCTCTTGTCACAGCCAATCAGCTCAACAAGCGGGATGACGTCACGGATACTGGTGGTAATATGCGGTGATAAATGAGAGAGAGAGAGAGAGAGGAATAAATAACGGGATAAAGAGGAGAGGAATAGGAAGAGGTAGATGAAGGGGGAGAAAGGGAAAAGGAAGAAAGAGGGAGGGAGGTAATAAATAAAGAAGGGAAAGGGTGAGATTAGAGAGAGAAAGGAAGAAGGAGTAAAAGAAAGAAGTCAGGAAGTAAATACTGGATGGAGGGAAGGAGGGAGGGATGGAGCCAGGAAGGGAAGAAGGGAGAGATGGAGGTAAGGGAAGGAGGAAGGAAAGTATGAAGGAAAGTAGGGAAGAAGAGGTAGGAAGGGATGGCTGGAGGGAAGGAAGGGAATGGATAGAGAGGGGGGGGGGGAGGGGGATAGACCCAAGGTGGTGATGGATGAAGGTTGAGGTGGCCAACTTTGGGGACGGTGTTGTGATGGATAGTTAAATGGATGATGGATGAGGATGGCTCACGGTGACTTAACTCTATATACCCGATGTTGTGTCTTTCCTCCGCCACGACAAACGAAGACCCAAACATAAGTCGAGAATATTTTTGACATTTAATTCGGAAAAGATGAAAAAAAATAATAAACAAAATAATCTATTGTTTTTTTATTGATTAGTTGAAATATTTATGGTTTTCTCTTGAGGGTAGTTTATGAATTTTGTTGAAGTTAGATCATGTTCTCTCTCTCTTGAAGTTAGGTACCGATTCGCAGTTGGGTCGACTAGAGGTGCCTAGCTATAAACAAACGACCCAGAACAAAAACAGAAGACAAACGCATCTTTAGTTTATTAGTATTTCATTTTAACTATTCTATTCTTTCCTCCTCCTCCTCCTCTTTCACGAAACAAATAAACAACAATAAAACAAAGACTACGTGTAAGTAAACAAGTAGACATATAAATTAAAAGTTAAACAAGTCAATAGATAAAATAGTACCATTAAGCAAACCGAAGTAATGGAACGAATGGGGAAAAAGGGAATTAGTGATAACGGCGTGAGAACATTAGTAAGTGATAAAATTGTGAGTGGATGATAACGAACAATTAGTGTAATCTAGATATATTTCTTTTTATTAATCTTGTGTTTGAAGTTAAGTCAGCCATTTAATTATATTATTACCGGTTAAGTTACGAGAAATATTCATAATTCGAACTTTTGATAATCCGAGAAACTAATCCGAACAGAAAACGAACAAGGAATCGAACCAACGGTGAAGCAGAGGCGGCAAAGTATAGTGACAGAGAAATACGAATAAAAATCAAACGAACAAAGGCACCCAAACATATGTAATGACTCGAGGAAATGACGCGAATAACGAATGAGGGAATAGATGAGCCGAGAGAAGAGAAGAGGAGCCAGTGGAGCAAAAGAAAATGGGTCGAAAGAAGAGGGCGAGATAAAGTGGATCAAAACACTACCCTCATATCTCTCTCTCTCTCTCTCTCTCTCTCTCTTGCCCCCACACCACCACCTCCAGGGAAAGTGACGAAACCATTAAGATAATACTGGTGGAAATTGAGCCTTTAAGGTCAACACCGACGAGTCTCTCAAATTCACCTAGTTATTTTTTTCCCCTTAACTAAACACTAGAGGATATAATTTACCCTGTAATTACAATAAAGTTTTAAGGTAGTTCTGAATGACTTTTATCGGTCCACCTTTGCATCATTATGTAAGTGAATTAGTTAGGGGTTATTTTGAAGTCTCGTAATCTCCTACAGTGAACGATAATGGAATTTAACTTAGGAATCTGGTTTTAACATTTGTGGGGTATGTTGGCTTTGTATGCCGGTGACTGATGATGTTTATCTTTTTTTGTTTCTGTGTCTAAATGATGCGACATTGTTTGTACAGCTTCCGGAACGCGACGCTCTTTTGTTTCCAGCGCGACCCTGTGTTGTCGTTCCGGACCCGGGTTCACAAAGCTTCGGACATTAATCTTTTTCTTTTCGTTTATTTAATTTTTCAGTAGATGGGAATGAAAGAATCTATGTAATCCATAGTTTCATTGTAATATAAACACCATTATAGTGATCATTTCTATAGGCATGACTGGACCAATGAGAAAAATAGCTCTAACTCATCTGGACCAATGAGAAACAAGTTTTAACTCACACGAACGATAGTGAATCCGGAACCTGCTTCATTTACCACTGCTTTCGTTGTTACTAAAACTGTTACTGGTGTTGTTGTGCATTTCTCTTTTTTTGTGGTTTAAGCGACCTGTTTTACTGTCGTTCCTATACTGGCTGAGTTCATTATGTTTTTTTCCCAGTGGTGTTAACTTTACCGTTTGTGTTTATATTGTTGTGTTGATGTTATTGATGTTCTGGTGTACTATTGAGAGAGAGAGAGAGAGAGAGAGAGAGAGAGATTAGTATTGGGCAGGTAAACATATGGCGAAGATAAATTAGATAAGGTCTTTGTTTTATTTAGATAAGGTTAAGTTCAATTTAGTTAAGTTACATTAGGAGAGGTTAGGTTAAGTTAGGTTAGACTATTATTAACCTGCATCCCCCTCCAAGTCATAATTTTATGAGGTCTAATAACAACAATTGTTCTACGCTACACATTATTATTGCCAGTTTCTATTTTTTCTCTTTATTTAAGTCTAATTTCAAGCATCATAAACCTCTATATTTTTATTATTCTTTGATCTTAAGATATAATATGTTTGTTATTTCGAGTAATTATGATAATGATGTCATAATATATATTTTTTTGTCTTTTAGGCCAACTTGGCGAATCAGGTCACACTCCCTGACCCGGGAGGTGATGGGGAGGGGGTTGAGGGAGCGTGGCGTGGGGGGGGGTGAGGGAGCGGGGGGGGTGAGGGAGCGGGGGGGGGTGAGGGAGCGGGGGGGCTGAGGGAGCGGGGGGGCTGAGGGAGCGTGGGGGCTGAGGGAGCGTGGGGGCTGAGGGAGCGTGGGGGGGGGTGAGGGAGCGTGGGGGGGTGAGGGAGCGTGGGGGGGGGTGAGGGAGCGTGGGGGGGGGGTGAGGGAGCGTGGGGGGGGGGGGTGAGGAAGCGTGGGGGGGGGTGAGGCATGATTTTGAATAGATTTTGAGACACACTGATGAATACATACAGTACATGAACGCCCACAGGTATAAGAAAAATATACTAACAGACCTACAGCAAACCTATCCACCAATCACGTCCGTCGTTATTCAACCAATAGCCATTCATCATAAATTGTGATACTACTACTGCGACGGTACCGTTTGGAGACACGGGTTACCACAACTATACCACACATGCACAACTAACATACGGAATTACAACACACGCACGCACACATACAAGATGAGGGGAAAAAATCTCCTCCTCTTCTCACTCCTGTTATTTATGCTCTTAATTCCTCTTCCAGCTTTTCACATCGCCTCTCCCTCTATCTGCATTTTCCTCCCCCTCTTACTCCCCCCTCCCTCTCCCATTCCACTTTCCCTCTCCCCTCCCCCATTAATTCCCCTTATCAACCTTCCTTCCCACTCCCCCTCCTCTCCCTCCCCCAGGCACATCACCTCCCCTCCCTACGTTCATTTTCTTACCAATCTCCCCAGATTCACCCTCCTCCCCACACCTCTCCTAATTCTTCCTATTGAATATTCTGAATGTAACCTCACCCGGCTGGAACCTTCCACCCAGGCGGAAGACTTCAGGTCTATAATTGTCGCGGGTGGAGTGGGTGGGAGAGTGGGTGGGTACGGGTGGGTGGAGGAGGGGGGTAAGCACGGTGGGTCGGTGGGGTCGGTGGGTCGGTGGGGTCGGTGGGTCGGTGGGTACCGTGGGTCGGTGGGTACGGGTGGGTGGAGGAGGGGGTGGGCACGGGTGGGTGGGTACGGGTGGGTGGGTGGGAGAGTGGGTGGGTACGGGTGGGTGGAGGAGGGGGGTAAGCACGGTGGGTCGGTGGGTACGGTGGGTCGGTGGGTACGGGTGGGTGGAGGAGGGGGTGGGCACGGGTGGGTGGGTACGGGTGGGTGGGTGGGTGCGGAAGTGGTGTGACTGTAGAGAGGGTGGGGTAGGATGGATGAGTAGGGACGAGGTGGGTGGAGGAGAGAGATGAATAAGTGGTATTTTTGAGCAGCGAAACATAAATGTTGGGTTAGTTATCCTTCTAGTAATTAATGTTTCAATACAACGTTGGCTATTTATAATGGAGTAGATTTCAAGGGTGACAAAATTACGCTTCCTATACCCTTAATATAATGTTCGGGTGATAGAGAATAATTTTGTATATTTTAGTGCGTTATGTGAAATATATCGTGTGTTTTAAAGGTATAATGCTGGTGTATACAGTATCGAAGTATACTATGTAAGAACGAGAGAGAGAGAGAGAGAGAGAGAGAGAGAGAGGATGTCATATCACCCGTCTCTCTCTCATCTTCCTCGTCACGAACAATATACAGTAAGAGAATTTCACCTTCCACGAGAAAGTCGACAGACCATCACAACAACAGCTACATCGACGATGATTTTCACGACACCAACGGCATAAATTCTACCGCCGGCCAGACGTACCAACCCAAATCTCTTAAATCCCTTCCCGCCACACACGCTCACAGGGCAACCAACCATTCCGGAAGTGTAAACAATGAAGCAAGTTTTCTATTTATTTTTGGCGCTCGGTACACATACACAGACGCACACACAAGACCCGTGGTTGCATTCACGATTTTTGGTTGAAGGCGGTGGAAATGGAAGGCCCTCTCCCCCAGGGTTGTAAAAATGGTCGTAAACGATTTTGAAAGATTGCAAAGATTGAGGATTGTGGAAATACGAAGTCTAAGGAGCAGGTGGTGAGCGATCAAGACGACAATAAAAGAAAGGAGAAAGAGGTTATGGGAGCAATGAGAACAGGTTAATGACTCTACCTGCCTGAAGGAGTGGGGGGGAGCTACACGTCTCATCTGGTTTGCACAGACGTATGTAAAAAAAAAAGAAGTTAAACACACCTGAAGTACGGAAGCTTGTTGTTACACCTTGGTTCAATCTGTCTGTCTGTCTGTCTGTGTCTTTTTCTGTCTGTCTGTCTGTCTGTTTTCTTTGTTGGTATTTCACTTTTGTGTGAGGTGGATGAAGGGATACAAAGACCCGAAAGACAGCGTGAAATAATACAGAATCTGGCGCAACACAAGACTGGAAGGAGGAAATATAGGATTAAGAAAACTCACGTATTCTCACCACCTGCTGCATCACCCAACAGTGAATTGTAAAACAGTAAGGAAAATACAGACAAAATTCCTATAATCAACAAAGTATCCTATAAAATACATCTTGTACTCAGGCATAGGTGATTATATTTATCTATAATCTTATAGAAAAAACGATATGAAATTTTTTATTCAACTTGATAAAAAAAAATGTATATTGAATCAGAATCTCAAGGAAAACTATTAATTTTGCAGTGAAAGACATTATAGTTCCAGCACCGATGAAATTAAGAGAGATATGATTTTAAAAGAAACTTGTTGACTGTTAACGTATGTAAGTCTGCACAGTTTGCCAAGGTTATGGAATTTATAACGTTTATATTTTATTAATGAACGTATGGTGTAAAAAAAAAAAAGAATGATTTGTCAATTGAAAATGTGTTGATTTTTACTCACGATCTGACTGAGTTATAAACACGATAAATGCAAAACTTGTTCATGCTAACATGCTCACTGTTCCAACTCACCAACACACTCACTACATCAACACACACACTATGCCAACACACCAACACACTCACTACATCAACACACACACTATGCCAACACACCAACACACTCACTTTCATCAACACACACACTATGCCAACACACCAACACACTCACTACATCAACACACACACTATGCCAACACACCAACACACTCACTACATCAACACACACACTATGCCAACACACCAACACACTCACTTTCATCAACACACACACTATGCCAACACACCAACACACTCACTACATCAACACACCAACACACTCACTTTCATCAACACACTGACAAACACATATATCAGACCATCACGCTAACATATTCACTCTATGTTAAACATCAAGGGGTTAAACTTGGCCAAATAAAATCTAAAAATAGTTCATGTTTACAGTCATAAAAAACTAAAAAATAAACAAATTAAAATATACACTAGCTCTTAACTAAACCTTAAACCATACCCGACAAAGTTAAACAAAAAATGACGCCAAAATTGCACTGAAACTCTACCCTTACAATCCAGATCCATTTTGAGTCGAGTCACAGTGCAATTCTAACGTCATTCCCCCCCCTCTCCCTCCCTCCATCTTTGTGCCGAGGCTCAAAGTGTACCAGTCAGGAGCTCTCTCACAGCTCCAACTGGGAGGAAAAATTTAACGAAGAGATTCTGGTTATCCTGTGTAATTGTCTAACTGCACGGTGACTTTCTTTCAGACAGGTGTGTGTGTGGGAGGTGTGTGTGTGTGTGTGGGAGGTGTGTGTGTGGGAGGTGTGTGTGTGGGAGGTGTGTGTGGGGGAAGTGTGTGTGACAGGTGTGTATGGTAGTGGGAGGTGTGTGGTAGTGGGAGGTGTGCGGTAGTGGGAGGTGTGGGGGGGTGTGGGGGGGGAGGTGGGGGTGGTAGGTGTGAGGGGGGTGGTAGGTGTGGGGGTGGTAGGTGTGGGGGTGGTAGGTGTGGTGGGGGGTGGTAGGTGTGGTGGGGGGTGGTAGGTGTGGTGGGGGGTGGTAGGTGTGGTGGGGGGTGGTAGGTGTGGTAGGTGTGGTGGGGGGTGGTAGGTGTGGGTGTGGTGGGGGGTGGTAGGTGTGGGTGTGGTGGGGGGTGTGTAGGTGTGGGTGT
This sequence comes from Homarus gammarus, assembly GCA_958450375.1. Taxonomy (NCBI): domain Eukaryota; kingdom Metazoa; phylum Arthropoda; class Malacostraca; order Decapoda; family Nephropidae; genus Homarus; species Homarus gammarus. The sequence goes on along the minus strand of CAUDMG010003323.1, from coordinate 412,201 downwards.
GGTGGGGGGTGGTAGGTGTGGGTGTGGTGGGGGGTGGTAGGTGTGGGTGTGGTGGGGGGTGGTAGGTGTGGGTGTGGTGGGGGTGGTAGGTGTGGGTGTGGTGGGGGGTGGTAGGTGTGGGTGTGGTGGGGGGTGGTAGGTGGGTGTGTGTGTGTGGGAGGTGTGATAGGTGTGTGTGTGTGGGAGGTGTGATAGGTGTGTGTGTGTGGGAGGTGTGATAGGTGTGTGTGTGTGGGGGGAGGTGTGTGTGGGGGAGGTGTGTGTGGGTGTATAGCAAGTGTGTGGTAGTGTGTAGTAATGTTTGGTTGTGTGCAGTAATATATGTGTCTAATATGTGGTAGTATGTGATATGTATGTGGTAGTATGTGATATGTATGTGGTAGTATGCGATATGTATGTGGTAGTATGTGATATGTATGTGGTAGTATGTGATATGTAAGTGGTAGTATGTGATATGTATGTGGTAGTATGTGATATGTATGTGGTAGTATGTGATATGTATGTGGTAGTATGTGATATGTATGTGGTAGTATGTGATATGTATGTCGTAGTATGTGATATGTATGTGGTAGTATGCAATGTAGATGTGGTAGTATGTGGCTGGGCTGTTAACTTTGCTCCATTTACCTCGTTTAACAAGAAAAATAAAATAGTTTCACGACTGGTCACAGGAAATGGCTAAAAATCCTTCCTCTAGTTGCAGGAATGTACTGTTATGTGTCATGCGCTGACATGCACTGGCTTGCTATTTTTTGTGAACTTGGGGGTATCCCGTTATGAGTCATGCGTTGATATGTGTTCACTCGTTGGGTATTTGTGTTACAATGAGTCATGCACGAACATGCACTCGCTCGCTGGTGCAGTGAAGGGAGGAGGGTAGACCGTAACACGTCATGCACTAGTGTTAATTTGTTCGGTAAAGATTGCAGGCGTTTATTGTACAGAGTCATGCATAGTATTGTGAATAGAATGTACGAGTGAATATAGCGAGGGAGTGGGAGGTAGTGTGCTGTGTGCAGAGAGAGAGAGAGAGAGAATATTACACACACACACCCATTCACCTTCACGGTCTCGTTCACCCTGACCTTCTTCTTACTAAGGCAAGACAAGGCAGCGGCGACAGCTTCCAACAAGGTTAAACTCACTCCACCCAACAACTGATCTCGATAAGACTTGAACTTGATATGGGACTCGAACAAGGTCAAGATGTGGCTCAAGAAACTGTGATGTTTAGTGACGAGACGAAGCCCAAATGTGTGTGTGTGCGTTTCCTAGCTCCCCTCTCCCCCTCCAGAGGTCAAAGGTCAGCTGAGGGTACATAAAGGTCATGGAAAGTTTAGAGATACAAGTAGGTGGGCGGGAGGAGTGAAGGAGGGGAGAACGAATGGATAAAGGAAAGGAGGGAAAGATAGTAGAGAGTAAGGAAAGAAAGAGAATAGAAGAAGGAAAGGAAGAGAAGATTATGGTTTATATTTACATCATTCATTTTCTATCCTCTTACTACATTCAGTAATATCTCGACGTCATTTTCTGTATTACTACTTTCTCCACTTTCATCAAATTATTACATTTCCTTCTCATTTATTTAACGCTATTCCTGTTATCACTCTCTTTGTATCCCATGTTTCTCTTCTTTAACTCTCTATTCATCCCTATTATACTACCTCTATATATCATGTTTAAGAATTATATATATAAGCACTTTAAAACATGATATAATATTTCACAGAGGGAGGAATTGATAGTTTGATATAGACGGGATATTTTAGACGGAAAGTGAAACGGGATAGAGTGAAAGAGACAGGATAGGGTGAAACAGAACCGGGATAGTGAAATAGACAGGATAGAGCGAAACAGACAGGATAGAGCGAAACAGATAGGTAGAGTGAAACAGAGACGGGATATTTTAGACGGAAACGGAGAAAATATTACCATATATACCTGGTAGACGGAAGTAATAAATATACCTGTTCCTCCCTCATTGCCATCTCGTCTGGCCTACCTGTCCCCTTTAGCCGGAGCCTACACCGTGACCTGCAATTCTTCCAGTCAAGGTTAGCCTGCTCCGGATTAACATGGATTATTGTAGATTATCGTGGATTATTGTAGATTATTGTAGTTTATTGTAGTTTATCGCAGACTTGCAATACGTATTCATAAGCTAGACCAGTTTTTGGGGGGACAATTTTGTTACTAGACATATTAAAAATAGTTATAATCTTCTTGGTTAATTCTTATATCTTTTTGGTATTGTTTAACTCTTTCCCGCTGGTTTTATTCAGCTTAAACAATCCTGCATGAGTCAAAAGGATTAAACCAGTTTATATTATTTTAGTGGATCATTTAAAGATTTGATTAGGACTCATAGCTTCAGAGTTATTAATATTTTCATGGTTAGTTTAATGACCTACAAAACCTAACCTAACCAATTCTTTGTTTAAGATTAATTATTATTTCTTAACATCACCTGCTTAGGATGTAGAATTACGACCATCATTTACTGACAAACAGGCACACAGAGTAAACCAATTTTTTTTTGGGGGGGGGGGATAAATTAAATTAGGATGTCTAATCTTCACCTGATCCTTACAAATCCCCCAAACTCAATTTTATTTTCGGGGTTTAAACTTCATTATTAGTAAGGGCCAATCATGGTTTCTCTTCTCTTTCTCGTTTGGTTACCACAGTTGTTGACCTCGACTTACAAACCTTTCTTATATTAGTTCTGATCGTCGTATCCTTCGAAGTCATTGAGTGGCTGATGTTTCACCTATCAGGGCCGATAATAGTTTCCATTTTTTTTTGAGTTTATTATTATTATCTATTATTTTTTTTGCTGCGTCTAGGACTTGGTAATTATTTCCCTGTGTGTATTTGAGTACGTGTGTGAGTGTGTATGTTTTGTGTGGAATTGTATATGTATGTGTAGGTGTGTGTGTTTTTGTGTGTGTGTGTAAATGCTTGTGTAAATACGTGTGCGTATGTTAAAAAAATGAGTACTGATTTTCCCAGAAGTTGTCACGTGTGCTGCATGATTACTTACAGGAAAATGACTTAAAAGTTGGAGAAAGTCGGTCAGAGGTCGCCAAACACAAGGAGAAAAAACCCTACATACCAAGGCATTAAAATACACACAGACTAATGATGAAACTAAACAGGTAGATTGAACATTACGGCATATAACTTACCTGTCAACTTTCATCCTAATTAATTAAATATTGACTAAATCCCTCATGGGTGTACAGAGGGCAACACCCATCTAAAATTTCATCACAATCAGTCCACTCGTTTCATTGTTATTTTATTCATATACACACAAGTTTGTTTACATCTAGTTGTCGTCATTTTCTTTGGCGGCCATCTTGGAAATGGCGGCTATATTGAAAAAAAAAAGTCGACTCTACAACAATTTAGTAACTTCAAGCCACAGTTAATATCAACTTGAAGTAAAACTCTATTTTTTAGTGTCAGTCATGAACTATGCAACAATTTAGTGATTTTTTATTTTACCCAAGATTCCCCATAAAAATCTGAATAACTTTAGAGAACTAGGAAATGACCCCTGACCTTTGACCAAGACTGGAAGGTTATGGTCTGATGGTCACTTTTTTGTTTTGTTTTACTCTTGTTCTGTTCTAAGTTAAAACATTACTACAATAACAAAGCAAACAACTACGGAAGATCAGATTTTCCCTTAACTAAATTGTTCATAAAATTTCGATAAAAAATAACGCAAAATAAAACAGTGCTTAAACATGACGTCAAACACAACAGTATTACCAGAACAACATCGCAAAACATAAATACCAAAACAGAAAACGACGCTATCGGAAGAAAAACAAAATACAATCGGGAAAACAAAATACAATCCCAAAAAACAAAATACAACCGGAAAAAAACAAAATACAATCCCAAAAAACAAAATACAACCGGAAAAAAACAAAATACAACCGGAAAAAAACAAAATACAATCCCGAAAAACAAAATACAATCGGGGAAAAAACAAAATACAATCACACAGCTAACTGCCGGTACATAAAATAACATGACACCAGATTACACCATGCATGAATTACCACAGCGGTTATGATCCCACGCTGGTTAATGTAGAGGTTAATGCTAATAAAGTTTATTTAATAATTATCGTTATTATGAACCGGTTATCAAAGTCATACACACACATTAAACAATAAAATTAGAAGACAGTAATTGCAACAGTTATGATTGTAATACTTTAATAATAATAATAATAATAATAATAATAACGATAACAATAACGATACTACTGCTAATAACAATGAAAAAAATAACATCATCCCTAAAATTAGTATTAAACAAAAAATTCTTCACCACACCACAAAAAGTAATGTCATAAGGAATAACAAAAGGCTAATAAATCCCAATTACAAAAAAAAAAAATATGATTTTATAAGAAATATTTATCCTCTCTACCCTTTAATAATTCTTTATCGTTATATTCGCGTTATTAACTATTCTCTCATTTTTATTCGTTATTATTTCATCTTTTTTCATTTATGATTTATTTTATCCTTTTCTCTTCCAGCCCCAAAAAACTATTTAATAATATTACTTTTATCCTCTTCACCACTGATCGTCTTATTAACCGCTTGGGCGATCGGTCACGTCTCTGCTACTTTTCTTTTTCTGCTTAATAAAACAAATATAACAGTAAGGATATAAGATTTTGTAGTGAGGAACGAGTACACGCAAAGGTCATCCATCATTGAGTCGGTGAGGGGGGGGGGGATGGGAGGGAGTGATGGAGAGGGGGAAGGGGGAGGTGAGGCCAGGAAGGAGAGAGAGAGAGAGAGACCCACCACACACATGTACTATATTAACATTGGTGGCAGAGGAACTAGAGTGATGCATCGTCAGCAGTAAAGAACCTATAAAAGGCTACAATTTCCGGGGATGCCTTCGTTAACCCCTATCAACGCCACCGCCGCCGCTCGTGATGTTATTATTAATGCGGTCACTTATGAGGATGTACTGTAAAGTGAGTTGGTAGCACTGAAAGAGGGATGAGGTTATAGAATTGAGCTGGTAACACTGTAAGAGATAAGGTTGTAAGGTGAGCTGGTAACACTGAAGGAGAGAGGCGGTAGCATTAGAGTGAAAGTTTAGACGAGACGAAGCGGAAGACTTTAAGGTTCTTCCTGTGTCTACCTGCTTTCTCCTTTACCACCACCACCATCCACACCACCACCACCACCATCCACACCACCACCATCATCACCACCACCACCATCCACACCACCATCATCATCATCACCGTTATATCCTCTATCACCATCACCACTGTTATCACCTCTATCACCGCCACTGTCGCCATTATCACCTCAAACACTAGCAACACCGTCACCACCACCGTTATCGTCACCACCACCGTTATCATCACCATCACCGTCACCACCGTTATCGTCACTACCGTCACCACAACCACCACTACAACTATCATTACTATCACTACGAGTTTTCAATACTTAAAATCTAGAATGAATCACTTAACTTACAAGATACACACACACACACACACACACACCTACACAAACCCACACACACACCTACACCCACCCACCCACACAAACCCACCCACACACACACACAAACCCACCCACCCGCACAAACCCACCCACACACATACAAACCCACCCACCCAAACCCACCCACCCACACAAACCCACCCACACACATACAAACCCACCCACACCCACACAAACCCAATGTCAACACAAGAGATCCACCATCAACACACGATTACCCCCCCCCCCCCCACCACCACCACACAGGTTGAAGCTGATCGAGAAACAGGAACCAACAAAAAAAATAACCCACCTCTCTTCTGGCAGGTGTTTGAGGAGATTAAACACTTTTGTGCCCAGGTTGAGCTAACGAGGTTCACGTCATTGCTGGCTCAAAACCTCTACTCCAGTTCACAAGAGTTGTAACCAGATTATTTAGTTTTTTTTTCCCAGTGATCCAAAGTGAATGACGCGGAGTTGTGAATCGCCTTTAATACATCGACTTCCTGGCTGTTATCAGGAGGAGGGGGGGGGGGTGTTATCGGGGGGGGGGGGTGTTATCGGGAGGAGAGGGGTGTTATCGGGTGTATGTGTTATCGGGACTGTGTGTTATCGGGGATATGTCTTATCGGGGATATGCGTTATCGGGTGTGTGCGCGCGTTATCGGGTGTGTGCGCGCGTTATCGGGTGTGTGTGTTATCGGGGCTATGTGTTATCGGGTGTGTGTGTGTTATCGGGGCTATGTGTTATCGGGTGTTTGCGTTATCGGGTATGTTTGTTATCGGGTAATGTATTCTGGGGTATGTTTTATAAGGTATATGTATTACAAGTTATTAAAGAGTATATTACATGCATTACCACATACTGATTTTGTATATATGTGTAAAATATTCATAATTATGTATACTCGCTATGTTATATCCATCATGGTTGGTTAAAAGCAAATCCTGACATCAACTCTACGATCTCAGTGTTACCAGACAAGCAAGCAAATAAACCGACCTTGGAACATGACACGGGAAGTATTGTTGTATCTCGTAACCTTTCAGAGAGACGTAAAAAAAAAAAAAAAAGTTGCAGCTCATCATTGCATTCACGGCCATGCTTGTCTTCAATACACTTCCATGGGCGAGTCATCTAAATGTCCATCCCCACCCATTTCCTTTTCCATTCTATTATTCTTGTTGGTCACATCCCCTTCAATCTCTATATCACCTATATTCAGAAGGGAATGTAACTGCTGCCCTTTCAGTAACTGTCTATCCATTTATTCACAGTTTACTCATCTTCCGGGTACACTTGTCACCCTTAAAACATTTTATTTTTGTAAATTAATACTCAAATGGATCTGTTTCACTACCCCCGTCAGTTGTGTCACCTACCTGGTCACCTCCCATACACACCTGTCTTTCTAGTTGTCAAGGGTAATGTTTGGAGTTTTTTTTATGGCAACTGTCCATTCATCTGTCAAGCCATTGGTCCTCTTTCCCTCACACATCCACCCAACCATCCGTCCATACACTGACACGTCTTCTATACTTTTACATCAGTTCACTCATCCGTCCAGTAGTCTATCCTCACACATTTATTCATCCATTTCATCACCCATCTTGTATAGTTCCTTTCTCACAAATCAATCTATCCACTTGCTAGACCGAATCTCTCACCTATCCACCCAGCTATCCACTATACGACATACCTCATCCATCCACCCACCTATCTCCCCCCCCACCGTCTCGCAGCAGCAGCAGCTAGTTTATTGACATTCAACAAAGGTTCGCTCGTTGAGGTGGCCCACAGCACGCAGCGTCCGTTCCACACACTGGCGACGACCGTTCCCTCGCGTTTACAGGAAGTGACCGGATAACTCGTGAACGTGAGGGTCACATCGTCGTCAACTGTATCATCAAAGTCCTTCCGGCAGTGGTAGGAGTTCACGGTGGAGCAGAGAACTGTTTTGGTTATTACCGACGAGCTGCAATTGTCTGTCTGCCTGCCTGCCTGTCTGTCTCTCTGGTTGGTTGCTTCCCTGCCTGTCTGCTTGCCTGTTCGCCTGTCTGCCTCTCTGCTCACGGTTGATGTTTACACGCTGAAGGTAATAACTCGATTCTGGTGTTATGTTGTCATTCACACAGCTTTCAAAACAATGGCTGCGGGCGACACTATTCCATGCATTAATAATATTCGAACTCCTACGTCCCCAATACATTCATAGTGGTGTTACATGACGACTTCTCGCCCAGTGTGTGTGTGTGTGTGTGTGTGTCCAGATATTCTCCTTTTATATGTTCATCCGGTAGTGGGTCTTCGTGGGTCTTACAAACGTATCTTCATCTCTAACAATATATTCAGAGGATGGGAAAGAGGAAGAGGTTGGAAGAGGCGGCGGAGGTGGGGGAGAGGGAGAGACGGGAATAGGAAGGGAGAGAGGAAAAGAAGAAATAAGGAATGTGAAAGAAATGGAAGTAACGGGAAAGGAGGAGGAGGAGGAGAGAGAGAGAGAGAGAGAGAGAGAGAGAGAGAGAGAGAGAGAGAGAGAGAGAGAGAGAGAGAGATCCTCACAACATGAATCATCAGAGGTGGACCTCAGGTTGGCTATTGGCCAATCACGAGATAATTTTGTTTGTTGGTTTATGGTTAGAGTACTTCAGTTGCCAAGATCCAGTTTCTCAAAGGTTCGCACAATAAACATTCCTCGTAGTTGAAGGAATAAACACACACCTACTTGGCTAACTTAACTTTAAACAAAACACTTGAAAATTAGATCAGAATTCCACCAAACACTCGAAAATAGGATCAGAAAATTGGGTCAAAATTAAACTATGACTACCGTAAAGAGATACATTCATTTAGCACTAGTTAAAGGGTTAAGTTAACATAGAGAAACTTTAGGGAAATGTATGCTAATATTGAACATTTGTTTAAGAGATAAATGTGTTAAACAGATGAAGCTAAATTAGGGGAAATTTTTTGTACTTTTTGTAGAAACTTGAATTATTTGGTTATAGAAATAAATCCAACAACGTTGAACTTATTAAACAGTTTTGTAGATGTCAAGAATAAATTATATAAAAACACCAACAACAAAAATAAACACAAAATTGACCTGACAAGAAATTAGATATCTTCTGAAGAAACGAGTAACGAAAAAATCATACAAATATTTATAAAATAATAAAAACATAATAAAAAAATCACAGAATTTAAAAACAAACTCTGATTTATTTAACAAAGGCTATAAAACACAAATCCCAAACCAAGATTTTTTTTATACTTTTTAAAGAAACTAAAATCAAACGCAATAACAAGAACAGTAAATGATAATGGAGTGAGTTATAACAGTATAGCCAGAACAGAATGATAAACCACCACTATCACAAACTAATATCCTATTATAAATCACAAGAGAGAGACACAGACAGATAGTTGGCTATAGTTGCTCATCTCCATTCTTACAGGCTAGGGATACTGTTTAAGCTTAACTCTACCTATTACCCAGTCTGCAAGGTAGTCAGAGAGAATATCTTATCCCGCCTAGCAGTCCCTAAGCCAATTCTTACCTGACCTACTTTATGGTTTATTCTATTAGGGTTCCTCCTATTCTCACCTATGTTAAAATTCCCAGGATTATTTTTTTTATGGTATAACTGCGTCCTCTTGGTTAGTGTTGACATCACGGTTCTGTGGGTGATAGTATTTCCTCTTGGCCTCGAAAAACTGTTGCTCTCAGGATTAGACACACCTTGCGCTCCCTCCCTCCCTCCTGTGGTTGTCCCAGCTGACTGACTGTGGCGACGCTAATGGTGAGAACACACAGACACACAAACAGACAGACGCACAGACACAGAGAGAGAGAGACAGACACACACACAGACTTAACAGCACAAAAACATTAACATAAGGGATACGTTATTTTGATATGATTATAATTAGTCGAGTTAATTTTTATGTAATACCATTTTTTAGCGTTTTTGAGATTCTTGAGTTTTTTTTATATATCTGCAAACAATACAATACGATACGAAACAATACGATACCATACAATACGATACGAAACAATACAATCCTGATCATCTTTATTTCTAGTTAAAAAGTGACAGAGTTCTTATTTATACACAATTTCGTTCGTACTTAAATCAGATGGGGATTTTTTTGGGGGGGGGATTACCTGAAGATTAGACAACCCAGTTTACTTCCTATGAAGATTAACCACCCTAAAGCTATCTGGGGGAGTTAGGTAAGATTAAATTAGTTTAGGTTAAGTTAGTATCTATTCTAATTTAACCTAGCCTACAGTAGATGAACCTAACCTAACCTAACCAAAAATACCCACAGGGATGGTTAGGTTAACTTTGGTGGCTTCGTATTATCAGCTCTCAATTTTTAAAACCTCGACTTAAGAAAACAAAATCCTGATATATATTGGAAAAACTAACGACAAATAATACAACTTTTTTTTTTCCTTCAGGTGCTCGTGGGTGAAGGGGATGGGGGTGGGGAGGAAGGGGTGACGGGTATGGAGGGTGAGGGGGTGTGGGGGTGGAATGGTGGAGTGGAAGGGGTGAAGGAGAGGGTGTGGGAGGGTGGAGGAGGGGATATGGGAAAGGAATGGGTGTGTAGTTGTGGGGAAGAAGGGGTGGAGGCAGTGTAGTGGAGGGAATGGGTATGGAGTGGGGGGTGTGTTGGCTAAGTACCGAGTTCACCTCTGTATATAGTGTCTGACGTACAGTACTTGTTATAAGCCACATCAACATCCGGGTTCACAGCTTGATACTGACCCCAAGGTTGAGGTTTCGTGTGTATATATTATTTAGATGATTATTGATTGTTAATGGTGATTGATGATTATTAACGGTGATTGATGATTATTAACGGTGATTGATGATTATTAATGGTGAATGGTGATTTGGATTGTACCCGAAATGATTTGTTTAGGTATTTTTTTCATATTTGTAAATTGTTTTTGTGTTGATTTGTAATTTTTAAGGGTGTATGGTAATGTAGAGAGAGAGAGAGAGAGAGAGAGAGAGAGAGAGAGAGAGAGAGAGAGAGCCGTATCATTCCTATGTTTCAGTGCAGTAAACAATTTCCAAGGCTATTTGTCAAGCGGAGAAACACCGTCACCAGCCAGCAATGAAAGTCGTATTCTGACGATATTTGGAGAGCAAGAGTTTGTATTCCCAAAACTACATACGTCAACTTTTTCCCCCTAAGAGAATTTAAAGAAAACTAATCACGATAAATTCTTAGTGTAATTTTCTTACCATTTTGTTTATTATTTTCTTTACATATAGTATTTCGAAACATTCTCATTCCATCACAATTTACGATATTTTTTAGGGGTAAGTTTATAGATGCGGATTTAACCTTAAGGGTGAAATACTCAGCAGTATAAAGAGAATGGACCAATGGCGTGACGTCCGCTGTCCATCTCTTTCAAGCTGATAACTGATTGGCCAAGCGTGTGCAAACCTCCTCCTGTCTGTCCACCAATCACATCAACGTCTGTCAAAGTGTCAAAATTCTAGTCTTCTCGAGGTTTATATTATGCATATATTCTAAGGTTTGATGAAGGCAGGCAGGCAGGCAGAGAGAGAGAGATTCTGCACACAAGCATCAATAATACCACTTAACCAGCGGAGGTCCTCATGCTCCCTGGGGAAAACAATGGCTCTTGTGTTACCAGGTTTCTCCCCCTTCATTCCCCTTCTCCTCTTTTGTTTAACTTCCCTTTATCTTTCCTCTCTATCTTTATTCATCTCTGACCTACGCTTTTACTCAATCTTCATTTCTATCCATCCATGCGACATAAATCACAAAGACTAAGATGTTATATCACAGTTATGATTTTTCCCCCTTAATTCTGGAGTGCCCCAGGATGATGTATTTGGTCTTACGCTGTTAATAAAACGGTTCACATTTTACCTTTATTTTATTGCTATATATTTTACCGTCTTTTTGTAAATTCTTTTGCTTCCATCTTCTCTCTTTCTCTTTCTCCCTTTCGTATATACAGTACTCATCTTTTATTAATTCCAGTCTTTCTTATTCTATCGTCCGCTGTAGGGGTCAGTGTCTTGGCGGAACTAAAGAACATCATTCGCCGTCTCCCTAAACCAGACAGACGGACACTCAGACATACAGGCGTCTCTCCTCCTTCAAAGACACCCTTTCATCTCGGACAGGCAGGCACTCAAGCATACCAAGAAATCCTTAATCCCAGACACCCTCTCATCCCTTACTACTCACAGATGGCATTAAGAAGTTCTCTCATCTTATATAGAATCTGCCAACGGGTTCTAACGAGTAGGGCATAAAGGCATATCGAGAGAGAGAGAGGTATGGGATGGAGCAATGATGGCGTAAGAGACTTGGGAGTGGGTGGTGACGTCACTTGTGGCCGTCATGCACTGGATCAGCCGGTGGGATCTGCTGCCAGTCTGCACCTGCACAGACTTACATACACAGACTCACACACACAGCTATTTCCTTTATTCATCAAGTATGATAATTCTCTCTCCCTCATTATCTCTCTTCCTCTTTTTTATTGTTTATATTTATTTTGTATTCCCTCTCTCCTTTGTTTGTCTTTTCTCTCTTTTTTTTTGCGCTCTCGAATTTGCGTTTTGATTTCGATGATTTCTTCTCTCATTTTATAACTGTTTTTTCTTTATCCTGTTGCTCATGACATTTATCTTTAAGTCTCTCCTAGCGTTTTCTCTCATTGCCTCGCGTCTGTCATTAAATTATCCCGTCATTTACCATTTTGTTTACACATTTTCGAGCGCAAAAATTTCCTTCATCGGTAATACCACAATTTGTGAGAGATCTCTAAACCTACTCCCAGACGGAAAGAGGTGATCCATTTAATCGCAAAATATCATCAAAACTACACTGAAACTATACATCAACTATATGAATTTTATTCTTTCAACTTAAGAGAATAAATCGAACGTACGATGGTTTCAGAATTCCGACTCTCGAGGATCAAAGGACTAAGGAAGTGAATCCAGTACAGTTGGCCTGAGATGTGTGTCTGTTTACCTCCCCTGGCTTGGCAGACTATATCCGTATTGACGACAAACTGGTTGGCTATACGAGAGAGAGAGAGAGAGAGAGAGAGAGAGAGAGAGAGAGATGAAAGTCTTGACCAATATAAAGACTTGTACGTATTTTTCATACTTGACCTCCTCACACATTCTCCCTACCTTCATTTCTCTCTCCCTCTTCCCCCCCCCCCCCTTTTCTCCCTCCCACACAACAAGAGGGTCAGACCACACCTTAGAGGCCCGGCAACTCTTCGGTCACAGCACCAAACGGGAAAAGGTTACAACGTGGGACTGGTTTTTGAGAACGTAAAAAAACACACACACACACACGTGAAAGTTAGTGTGTGAAGCTGTCTAGGGAGATCTCAAAAGGCAAACTTGGCCCCTTATTTATTTTGGGGAAGTTATTTTTAGGAAATTTTATGACGATTTTACTGAATAATTATAGCATTACCTGAAGATTTGTCCATCAGGTAATTTCACCTTAAAGATTAATTACTCTAACCTAACCAAAAAACGATACTGCTTTTATTTATTTGGAGGGTTAATAAAAGCGACTTATTTGCGTGGGAGTTGTTTGAAGGTCTTGAACAAGCGAGTGATTCACACAACCCACGTACACAAGGACATGCTTACATCAACTACGTAAACAGACCCATTAGTTACATACACAAAGAATATCCTTCACACACACACAGACACACTCACACCAGCCACGAACACAAAACCACGTCAGCCACGTACACACACACACAATTTCCACGTACAAAGAAACACAGCAGCTACATACACACACACACACACCCAAAAGCCTCCGACAACACGCAATAAAGGGGACTCAGACCAGTAAACACTTCATTCCATGGCCGTTCATCGTACATAATTGGATGAGATTTGATGAAAACAACACACCTGGCTGCCTTCATCACACCACCTGGCCACCCTAAACAAACTACCTGGCCAACGTTGGGGCCGGATTCACAACAATTCATACTCCCGGATTCATGAACGTTCTTAACACCCAAATTTACAACGAATCGGATTCCTCTATACACAAAGGTCCGTAATATTTTTTCCTCTTTATATTGGAGTTGACTGAAGCCATATATTCACGAGACTCGAAAACAACAGAGTATTTTAGATGCTAATTTAGTCATCATTATTTATTTTTAGTCATAATTCTAGTCTTAATTATAGCCAGATGAGAAAATTTTAGGTAAGGAGCTTTTATAATCCTCTAAGATTCATTTAAGGATTCGACTATGAAATCCTCTCGTAGATAATTCACACAAATGCCAGAATCACATCCAAAATATGGTAGCACAATCACACAGTGACTACCTTAACTAGATACATTGACTTCTCATCAACCAAAAGCGGAGCTGGAATATAATTATCCGTTTTACACTCTCCAAGTGAAGGTAGAGTAGTATAATAATTGTCAAGATTTTTTTGGTCTTATTTTTAGTGTTTTCACCGTAAGTTAAGTCAATAGGTACATTCTTACATCTTCACTTACGAGGGTTTTTTAAGAGTGAGTCCCCCCTTGAAAATCCTGTCTGGGTCGAGGCGGGTGAAATGGACCATAAAAATGTCGTGATATTTATAGTGTGTGGGAACAGTTTCTGCCCAAGACGAAAACAACTGACTATATTTGAGTAAAGACTTAAAGTATTTAAGTGTTTTTAAGTAAAGAGTTACGGTATTTAATTGGTTTTAAGTATAGATGATGACCGTATTGTGTATTTATTTAAAGGTATTAGTATGGCCATCCTCAGAAGTAATCAGTATTGGTATTCAATTGTTGTGAGATAAACAAACATTGGTCTTATGCCGTGTTGGGTAGACAGAATGGTTAGATTAGGTCATTCAATCACGTTGGGTAGACTGACACGCGAAATCAAAGATGATGAAATGATAAGGAGATAAGAGAGTCGTATAATATGTATGATAAGAGATAATAAACGCAAGACAATATGGAGTTATGAATCATTGTTATTAGTATATTGATCAATTGACTACGTTAACCACACTGTCATCTCTCCCTAGCAACCGTGAGACCTCAGACACACGGATGGGTTGCTAAGGTGTTGATATAATAACGCACTTTTAATCTCTATGGTCACATTATACTTATGAACAAGACAATGTAATTATTTCTGTCGCTTGTTTTCGGAGTTTACGGTAATTGGTATTTGATGACGCTAAGTGCAATGAAACGGCGTTAGTGGTTGATTTAGCCGAACCAGGATTGTGGTTTACAGAATACACACTGGTACATCCGCCTGATAGCTGTCATTAGTGCAACAGTTGCAAGTGGACGGGTTGTTAATTGGGCAATTAATAATCAGGTTACAAATGCTCTGACAACCATTGTAATTAGTAATTAATTTTCAGCATGGGGTACCTCAAACTATCGGTCACTAATTGGCTCACAACTTGCATTAGAACTGGTCATCATCAGGCGGTGAGTGGCTGAGGATCTGTGTAGCAGGTGCACTCTAGACGCTGATTGGCTCAAAACACGCATTACAGTTACACATTAGAAACCGATTGGTTCACACCCACACACCAGGTGTTGATTGGATCAAAACGCGCGTCACCGTTATACACATCAGAAGCAGATTGGTTCACACCCACACACCAGAACCCGATTGGTTCAGACTTCGACTTGTAACTACACGTCAGAGAAATTCGGAACAAAACCATTTAAAATACAAGTTTGAACCAATTAGCGTCTTAAATCACCAGCCAATTAGCCTTTGATATAACGTGTGCTGCCAATTTGTGTAGCGTTGGTAAAATTCTGCCATTGATTTGAAGATTTATTAAGGACGCGGCTGGTTGGAGTAGAGCCTTGCAACACCCACGTATACGGGCCTCTTAATCAAACACAACCCCGAGTCTGAATGTCTCGTAGGTTTAATTTTCCACTTTACCAGAGATGAAGCGGTTTTATGCCTCGCTTAAGCTACGATACAATTGTGGATTCCCCAAAAAAGTTCGTAAGTTATATTTTTACCCTTATTAGATACGAGTTATGGTAAGGTAAGCATCTACGAGCAAGTATCTCCCTTAAGTTACGACATAACGAACGATTCTCTAAAGTTTGTACGTTAAATTTTCCTCCTACAACAAAATTAAAAATATACACAAAAAACCGCAAATAATAAAAACTGAAAAAAGAAAAAAAATAGGAAATAACCATAAAGGAGTGAAAAAAATCATTCTAATCCAAAACCAAACTAACATGTTAGTTTTAGAATTAACAAATGAAGAAGACGAGAGAGAGAGTAACAAAAATATCGGGATTTTTATACAGGGACTAAATTAGATGAAGATTTAACGGTGAATAAATCCGAGGAGATTTCTTTACATTGAACAAATTAACGCAAGCTAACAAGAAGCCAGAGAGAAGGGATTTACTGGAGAGCAAACGAAGGGGATTACTTTAATATGAAATAAATACGAAGAAATCTTACAAGTGGATTAATACATGACGGATTTTTGACTTAAAACTTATCATTGGATTTAATTGGTTTAGTAAATTCGATTATTTTAGCCATTAGACTTGTTTATTCAGCGAGGATTATTATTTTACGAACTGACTGACTGACTGATTAATTACTGAATAACTGACTGACTATGTACTGACTGAATAACAGACTGACTGATTAATTACTGAACAACTGACTGAATAACTGACTGTTTACTGACTGACTGACTGATTAATTACTGAATAACTAACTGAATGACTGACTGTTTATCGACTGACTGACTGATTAATTACTGAATAACTGACTGTTTACTGACTGACTGACCATATCACACTAGTTTCACTAACCTAACCTAACTTAACCTATGCTAAATTAACCTACACTAACTAAACAGCTTAAATCTAACTTAACCAAACCGTGCTAACTTAACAAACCTCACCTACTTAACCTAACCATACTTAATTTAGACTAACTTAACTTAACCCCAAAAACCTAACTAGATCCAACATAACATAAACTTTAACCTAACATAAACCAAGAATGTTAACCTCACAGTGCCGTAACGTTAACCACCCAAAAAACAACAACAACAACAACAATAAGGTTCTCTCTCGGTCATGGGGGGTGTGGGGGGAGGGGGGGTGTGGGGGAGGGGGGTGTGGGGGAGGGGGGGTGAAGGGGGCGTGGGGGTGGGGTGGAAGTCGTTACCACCTCGGGCGACTAACCTAGGTACGACCGCAGTATTACCAGAACCGTTTTTACGTGTGTGTGTGTGTCATAGCGGTTTGTGGCGTTGAATAGGTGTGTGTGTTTTAGGTGTGTAGCGTTGAGTAGGTGTGTAGCGTTGAGTAGGTGTGTAGCGTTGGATAGGTATTTGTCTTAGGTGTGCAGAGAGAGAGAGAGAGAGAGAGAGAGAGAGAGAGAGAGAGCGTGGTTATTTTGTATGCCCGAATACCTCCTTAAGGGTCACGAGTCAAGGTGATCACGTCAGGTGTGAGTCAGAGAGTCATGTGTGCGAGTCAGGGTGAGTCCGGTGTGATTTAGAGTGAGTTAAGTGAGAGTCAGAGTCGTGTGTGAGTCAGGGTAAGTCAGGTGTGAGTCAGAGGGTCAAGTGGGATTCAGAGTCAGGTGTGAGTCAGTGAGAGTCAGGTGTAAGTCAGAGTGAGTCAGATGTGTTATTATTATTATCATATTTTATTTTCTCTTAAGTTATATTACCAATAATGAATCAAGGTCCTCAAACACACTTAGGTAATTTTTTCCTCTTATCTGATGAAGCCCGAGTGTGTATAACTGTCTTACTGTACTTCAGATAATGTACATATATGACAACTAAGATGGCGTCGAAAGTGCAAGGAGACTCTACTCAAATTAAGATCATAAAAAAAAAATTGACCCTCTGAACTTTGGAAAATCAGAGTTCAGTTTTTCTGATAGATTTGCCCAATATGGCAACCAATATGCAACTAGACTTTAGTTAAGACATAAAACGAATTTCCAAAGCTTTCAAAAACCAGTGACGCGGTTAGTTTATCTACGAAACGATAACTTCACCCGACATGTACGGCACTGCAGGGAACAAAACATTATTATCTTAGCACTCAATAAAATGGCTGAATGGTGTATAATAATAACTAATCTTTGACGAACGTAACTGTATATTGTGAAGGACTCTTGATTGTTGGAGAGTAATTTATTGTGTTGGTTTTGAGGACAACATGTACCTACTTGAAGGTAATCCTGTTGTACTTCCTGGAAGGTTGAGATCACTTGTATCGTTCACTGTGTTTTTTTCCCCACAATATATCGCCCACGAGGTCCATATGACATGTGTTTTACCAAGAGATACAAAACAGTATGTGGATCATTAAAAAAAAACGAAAACAAAAGAGAATGTTTGCGTCAATTCATAGAAATAGTTTATAATATTCTGCAAAAATTGTGAGTGAGTTTATTTTTTATGGTAGGACTAATAAAGTTCATTGGGTAGAATTGGTATATCTGCAGCGTAGCTTATGGTATATATTTTTGTGAATAATTTCGTAGTAAGAAGTGATAGAGGATATTTTCATGTTGTGTTTTTATAATAATAATAATAATAATAATAATAATAATAATAATAAGAGAGAAAGTGGCGACATCTGACAGCGGGAGGAGTAAGCAATGCCTTTTTTTTTAGTTTTCAGAAGTTGTCTAGCGTAGAAACTAGCAAGACTTGGAGAACGGCGCTCTAACCTATGCTGTAGGTGCAGCTAAATAAACAACTACCACAAACAAACTTAACCTAACACGTATCCTCACGACCCTACCCACCACTCCTGGAAAAAAACTCCTAATGTAGAATTCTCAGAAGATCCACCAATATCTAAGTTGGTTGAAAATATTCACTAAAATAAGAAAAAATCGAGCCTTTGGCAACTTGACACAGGTAATCAGCTGATAAGAGAGATAAAGATAAGAACAGGTGACTGACGTCGGTCCAGGTAGGTAGCCATTAGTGCTAATCAAAAACAGTGTTGTGTGTGGAGAACAGCTGTTTGTGAGGTTGTACCAGAAAATAACAGTTGTAAATTAACGAGAGTGACAGGTTATGAATAAGTTTATTTGTGAAGAAAATACAGAAAAGATTTTGAGGTGATTGAAAGTGATATTTGAAATTAAGAGGAATTTAGTCAGTGAAAGTCAGCAGCGAGTGTGGGTTTTTTTTTTCTTGGATATATATGGCTGAGGTAGAGATCAGATAAAGTGTTATCGTTCGTCTACTCAGTGAGGCGTCTCCTTGATATAGAGTGAAGGTAGTTGAAGCAGGAGGTACTCAACTGTTGAGGGATACATAATACTATATTCCATTTATCAGAAAACTCACCAAAAATAGCATTTGCACAAAAAATATCCAAATGTCCCTTCGAAAAACATATCTGGTGTATTGGAAGTGATTTACACAGTCGTAGGTTCAGTGAAGGTGTTGAAAATGGCCGCCGTCCTTTATCGCTTCATTTGTGTGAGCTTACCGATGAAAATGAAACACTTTTGAATTGTGTTCGAGATAAATTGAACTATAAAGTGAACCACTACCTAGAAGCTGACAAAGAAATAAAGAACAACACATAATGAAGAACGAAAATCTAATTGAACGTTAATCCTAAAATGTCAATGAGGTTGTGGAGTCATTTTGTGCTCAACAGAATAACAAAGTTGAGGGTTCAGTCCAGGGGTTCGAAGCTCCAACCTTACTGTTTGTGGTGTGTGTGTGTGTGTACAGGAGAAGTCAATAGAGTGTATCCTTTGGCCCCAAAATCAGTGTAATGCCAACTTTGAACCCTTTAGATGACTCACCCACACACAGTACCATCATTAAACACTCCTGAAGTCACCCCTTAAAAACCCGTTTTCTATGACCTTAATTTCTATACAAGACAACAACTCCCGTAAGTTATCAAATACATTCTTCCTCTCTACCAGTGATGACGTCCTTCCTGGAATGCGAATTAAGTGAGATTCCCGGAAAGATAAGATATTAGACGGATTGTGTAGTGTAAACTGAAGCCAGGTAGAGTCATTACGTGTGTAAATATGAAGAAATATTGACGTGTTCGTATCTAGATGTTATCGTTCAGTCCCCGATATGAATACCTGGAAATAATTACCGATTCATACCTGGAGAATTTCACTAATTACCTGGTTTATAATTGGAGGTAATCTTAATATTTACAAGGTATATAATTATGAATGATTTATATAATTTGAGTTTATCAGGGGATAATCATGGGAAATACTTCGTCATTATCGGCTTTGAATATTAAAGCTCCCGTCAAGATAAGTTATACCAATTAAAAGTAATTTGACACAACCTAACCTAACCTAACCTTAACCTAAATGCTTGAATACAATTGAATTATAAAGTACAATGTCAATACACTTTAGCGTTATAATATAACTATTAACATAAGGTATTTATAAGATCTAATTAACCTGTAAATAAGAATAATGAGGTTAATTATTGCTATAGTATCATTAATGTGTCCAGTACATTTACACACCTAATTATGTACCCGTTAATATTACACTATTTAGCTTCACAATACCCTAGGATGAGTTTGATTTCGTCTCTACTATAAGGAAGTTTATTTTTATAGCCGTCGAACTTTTTAGCTCAATTTATGATGGGACTTGGGAGGAAGAAAGCCGAGATCACGAGACAAAAATAACGGAGACTCAGGTTAAGTTTTAGTATGAGTTAAAGCGAATAAAAGTTATCCACACTTAACATCTCCTTAAGGTAGTAATGGAGTCCCTTACCTGACCCTAATGAATCCCTATATACTTTGGAACCCTCTGATACGACCCTAAAACTGTCATTAAGTGGGTTACAAAAAGCCCCTTATCATCTCCTGTCACGACCCTTACTAAAGACTATCTAATGATACTCGTCTATTCGATATCAAGACCAAATTAAGTGGAGAAAAAATTATGAAATAAACGAAGCTGCCTTCTACTTTCACTGTACCGTATCAATACATTCGAAAGTCAACTAAGCTTTCATAAACACCAATGTACAAAGCTTACTTACAGGATACAACATTCCTTCACTAATTTCGACTTTTTTTTTGTTCCCTAAATTACAACAGCGAGAGATGAGCTTGATAGATACGTTCTCATAAGTCAGATTAGTGAAAGAGATTTAAGATACGAACTTTGGGGAATTTACGTTCAGAAATGGTGAGCTAGCTGTGGGAGAAGGCACGAGAGATGTGTATTTACTGACAGACATACATAGTTTTAATCTTTTTCATACGTACACACACTCGACCACACACACACACACAAACACACACTCGACCACACACACACAAACACACACTCGACCACATACAAACACACACTCAACCACATACACACTGGCTCATATTTAGTATCGTATCACCTTGAACACTTAAAAAAAATGAGTTCCTGATAAGACACGTTTTATTTTATTAGGGGGAAAATGAGAGAAAGAAGTATGGGAGTTTTATGTCTGACAGTAAGTTTGTCCTCTGACCAGGTGAGGGTGTGACTTCCGCCTGAGGGGTGACTTCATCATCGTTTTCCTTGATAAGAGGTAAACAACAGCGGCTCGCACACGGGGTTATTGATGAGAGAGAGAGAGAGAGAGAGAGAGAGACTGGTAATATTGTTGTGTATGTGTCAAGTGTTCTGAACAATACGTATAATCATCAATCTTCACAGGTACAAACTAAAAACTTCCTCTTAAGATAAAGATGTTCCTGGCCTCCTTGATCGTGTATAAACTCACTGCTGAATCGATATGCTAAGGAGAAGGTTATCCTGACAGAACAAATTACTCTATCTCAAGTGTACAGAGACGGTCGCTAACAGACAACCACCGAGATACCTCAATCAAGTGCAAACTCTTCCCGACATTACGACGAAAATAGCAAAAAAAAAAGAAAAAAAGAAAGAAAAACCCCGATTCATCAAGACAGTCCATATCGTGGGAGTCAAATAAGTTTAAACAAAAACATTATCTACGAACAGTCACTTGGGTGTTGAGTTTCAATCACAACACCACATTCACCACTGTCCTCTTTGCTACCATTATCAGGTCTCAACTTTAACAAGACACTATCCAGCTCTCACCACATCTCTTCGTCTACGTAACAGCCGCCATCTTCATCTCTGTTGGAAAGTGAAGATACAAGACTCTTCCACTTGCAACTTCCGCGATGCCGCGAAACAAACAGAGGGTGCGCAAAAGGAGCATCATTTTCGGCACCTTTTTCGTGTGCTGTCTAGGGGCATCGCTCGTGGCATCCTCCATGGCCACACAGAACTGGTTCGAGGCAGGCTGTAGCGCCAACGCAACTTTAAGCCTTTCCAGCCACGGAAACGTCAACTTTGGACTTTTTAGCGGCAAGATCTACACGAACCACATCATCACGAAGACGACGCGCCTGGTCAAGGGTGAGTGATGTATATGACTTGTTGCCTTTAGAGTTGAGCAGGAGATATTGTCTGAAATGTTAGCGATGCAGGACTTATATTGAGGACGAGATAAGAGATAATTTTGGTCTTCTTAATGAGATATGTTGAGTTTTCAATGTGATTATGAGTCCGCTTTATATTTTGGACTCAAAGGTTTGAATAGATCACTTATGATAAGGGAATAAGTGAGAAGACTATGTCAAGGCCGGGATGAAGTTAGTTAACACACTGAGGTAATAATCAAAGGAGGTTGGTCGAGATACTGAAGTCACGGTGACCTTGGAGGAGTTTATATGAACCCTTTTAGTATTGAATTTTTTTTTATAGATATTACATATTACTGTCGCAAACTCACGCGTGCGTCCACACACACACGACTACCGTGACCTTGTATACTGATGAGTAACCCGAACTTGGTGTTGCAGTGGTGTGTCTGGATGGCAAGTGCATGTACAGCTGCGGTAAAACGAAGGCCCTTCGTCAGGAACAGCTGAGGCAAGTGATGAACGGCACGCCTAAGAACTTCTCCATCACGGACAACTGCGAAAGGGAAGATGATACGCAGTCTTCATCTTCGTCACAACGCTTCTTCCTTCCAAGACTCATCCAGGATTCGCCCGGCGGAGGCGACATAGCAAGGAGTTTGTTTTTCCCGCTGTTCGCCCCGGAGTCCGCCGACCCTCGTCTTGGGGCAGGATTGTGGGGCGCCCCCCTCAAAGTGGCACTTGAAACAGACACCGGAGAAGTCGAAGTTGCTAGCAGCAGTCTAAGTAAAACTGACAATGAAGAAGTAGAAGAAGAAGCAGAAGCAGCAGCAGCAGAAGCAGAAGCAGAAGCAGCAGCAGCAGAAGCAGACTGTGTGTTGAATATAACTGTTGAGCACATGATGGTCGGCCAGTAACTGTGTGGGACTTTTTCTTCTTCACGTCTTCCATTTATATCTTATGGTCGTGTCTTTGTCTGGAGGTTTTTGTTGATTATCATGTTTCTACTTGTTACAAATAATACTTGTTGTGTTAAGCTCGTGAACTGTGCTTTATGTGTGTCCTCAACACCAGGCCACTGTACAGTATGTCTTGTACTCTACTGTCTGATTCTATTTAATATCCCCTAATTATGTTTCACTGATGCAAGGACATAAAAACGTCTCAAAGTAATAAACGAGATAGAGAAATATTAAACAGTCATATCAAAGGCTCGTAATTGGCATGATACTGTTTTAATACTTGTTTAAGTTCGGGGTTTAAAACTGTCATGACACTGATTGTCAACTGCTTAGATACATTATAAACGGCTTCACTACACCCCTCACTCACCCACCCATCCCGCCACGGCTTGTATTGGTACTCTGTTAATTAATGATATTTTTCCCTTTGAGTTACAGGAAAATTTTCTCATAACTGTGATCGATTTACATGTTTTTTTTTTAAGCCTCCAAAGAATGGTGTCTTCTTAAGTCTTTCAGTCATAGTGTGTGGTGTGTCATGTCATCAAGCAATATGTGTGTTTTTCTAGAGTATCCAGCCATTGTGTGTGTTTTTTTGTCGTATCTTTAAAGCACATTTTTTTGAGGGGGGGGGGGGGGGAGCATCTAAACTTACAGTATATCCCTTCTAGAATATTGCCTTTCCTGATAGAATGTATGACGCGTTGTATCACTCGATGATTTTCAAAATAAACACTGTGACTCCTGTTGTCTCGGTAGTATCATCAAAATCCTTTATCATTTGTGTTACTTTATCTGGCATAAAATCGTAAATATACTTTTTGGAGCGAGTACATACAGAGAGAAGTGTCTTAAGCAATATAATCCCTAGTAGAAGTGTGTTCATGGTTAGGTTCTGCAGTAGATGTTATCGAGCAGGAGTTCCTAGAGTGTGTTAGTGACGTGTGTTGTGTGTTTACAGTGGATCATGCTGAGTTCATGGACTACGGGCTATGGGTTGGGACTGTCGTATGTCTCGGTCTTGGGATGGTGTTTGCTGTGGTAGGTGCGCTCTTCGCCGTCATCAACACAGCTACTACACCTGTGGAAGCCATCACGGGCGTCCCAGGTCTCTATTTATGGAATGCCTTGGCAGGTAAGTTCTCCTCTACCTTCCACCGTCTTTAAGTTATTACATTCCTCCACAGGACTATTTACAGAAGAGCTTTAAGAAGGAGAGCTACTTTATATTCCTCTAGAAGTCATTCCATCATTCTATTTATAATACAAACTAAAAATTATTTTACTTTACCTTAACATGATCTATCCATATTAATTTTTCTAAGTAATAAAGAAATAAATCATTCCATTCCTTATAAAATACCACAATGCTCTGTCATTTATAGAATTTATTTACTAAAATTTTCTTAACTTTAAATAATACAAATGAAGGAAATGTAATGTTTTATCCCTGTCAACCTAAATTTATATCTGTTGTGTACTTGACACTCCTCTATGTCTGTCTGTCTCTTAGGGAACATTAGTTTGAGATACTTGTTGAGTAAAATGTAAATATTGAAAGTAAATGAGGTTTTTATTTATCGTCAGCAAAATAATTGGATTATTTTTTGTTGACAGGAAAACAAATGTTGTATAACGTGTTGAAGTGATGTGTGGAATTTTTACACCAGCCCCCCGTCCCCCCACACACCTCCCACCCCCCTCAACTCCCATCCCCACACATACAGCTCAAGTTAGCACTCTCCTCCTTGGCCTTGGGTCTTCACTAAACTCGGCCCAACACAACGTAACTACAGAACAGGTCCAGGACAGCCTCAGCGCCCACTATTTATTATGCATGACGGATTAAACTTGTAATTAAGGCTGGTACAACTCCCCGGCGCGTTAGGTTAGGTAAGATTTTATGAATATATGAGCGCTGTGTTCTGATCCCTGTGAGATTCTTTCCTGGCACAATATTATAGACTTTGGTTCTGGTCCGATGTGAGAATTTCTCCTTATTAATAGGGAATAATATTAGGTTTCAGGATCTAGATCAGTGTGAGAATATATGGATTTAAGGTTTGGATCAGTGAGTTTTTTTTTATATTACGGAGGTTCAGTCCTGGTAGGTGTGAGAATATATAGGTATAAGACTCGGTTCGGTGTGAGTATAATTTGGATTTAGGGTCTGGGATGGTGTGAGCAATTAACAACAAAAGATCCAAGACGGTGTGATGAATTTCCACCAGTAAGCAACATAAATACAGGAACCGGGTAGGTGTGAATTTCTCTCATGAACAAAGAGATTCAAAACGTGTGAATATTTTTCCTTATTCTAATGGCATAATGCAGTTTTTTTCCTTCTCATTATGATCATTTATATATACCGTAAAAGCCAAAATTTTAGCTAATATAGCGTCCATTTTACTCCGAGACTTACTCAAAACAGAAGGCATTTTCATATTCACAGTGCTTATAATATTTAGTAGGCCTATATGAATTTCTTAGCTTCTGGACCCTACCTGTGTGTCCCACTGAATATATCATCATCCCTGTCGAGAAGGCAGGAGAGAGGGGCCGAGTCACTGAATCTCTTATAGTCAACAGAACAGTAATAACAGTAAACAAAAGTAAAGTTGAAATGGAAAAAAAAAGTAAAATGAATATAAAAATGAAAATAAATATCAAAAGAAGTAGTGGTAATAATAAGTAGTGAATAATAATAATAATAATAATAATAATAATAATAATAATAATAATAATAATAATCTGGTATAATTATTCCTCTCCCACTTTCGTATTGGGAAGATCTAAGACTACATAAACAACAGAAAAATGAAGAAAATAGAGACGTAGAAATAATTAAAAACATACATAGAGAGTGAGAGGAAAGATACGACAAATAGACACACCGTAAAGAACAATTCATTTTCTCAACAATGATTCGAAATGTTTCCTTTCAATTCTCTCTAAACAATATCACTAAAGAAACTACCCCAATGTTTATGATCTATCACCATTTTTTAACATTATTTAACGTGATATCTCTAGTCTTCCTAAACGCTGGTTGTTATTGTTTTTATATATATAGCGTTTGTGCATGAGCGGTCGACAGGTTGGCAACAGAAAGCGCCTCACTTGGAAGTTTTCAGCACGAGCATTAATAAATATTTTTTCTCCACTAACTTCAAATGGCCGTTTTTACACATCACTCTTGAAATTTTTGTTTTGTTTGGACAGTGAACTCTGACGCCATCTCTCAACGTCAGTCGCTGGACCTCTCCATCTCTGTCATTCTTCTAACTTCAATTAATAACATACTTCTAAATTATTAACGTATCTTTTATATCATATGCAGGTTCAAAGTTATTTCTTGCCAAATAGTTATATTGTATTACATATTGTATTACCCATAACCCCTCTGAAGTTGACGTGTTAAAAGGATTTAATACTTATGTCATTGAAATAATATGATTATTCAACATTTGGAAACTTCTTATGATCTTAAATAACAATGAATAGTTTATTATTATAAAAATTCTACCTTTGGTTTGTTTAATATTTATCCTGACATTGATACAGCCGAAAACAGATCCACCAATCACAGTCACCTTTACATACAGCCTTACGTTACCAAGTATTGCCAGGTAAACTTGAGAGCACTAGACCCAGGGTGGGGTCCGTACATCTTTGGCTGACTGTACATTATTCGTTTACCTGTCGTACTGTCTACATGCACTGTTCATACACCTGCCTTCTCTACCTACACGCTGAATGAATCCGAGATTATAAGATGATTTTACTGAATATACTCCTCTCTCTAACCACAATACACCCGCCAGTGACAACAGTAAACGACTCTATTGAAAAGTTCACAATAACATGAATGTCGACTTTTAGATAATATCAAACACCACATTGATACAAAAAATAATACAACTTTTTGTCTTTTGATGTCGGATTCATAACAAAACGTTATTCTCATCTGGAAATCTAACCTCGAATCGATAGTTTATATTTCTCATATTCCTGCGTGTTTAGATGCCAAACTTTTAACCTTGATGAGAGTCTAGGTAAAAACAAGTCTCCTAATTGTTTTTTATCTGAGGTGAGAAGCCAAACCACTGCTCTTTGACATACATACGCCTCCATAATACCTCCCGTAGATGTGAACATATAGATCATCTTACCTTGAGAGAGGACTGTGTAGAGGGGAGACTTGTTGTGAGTGAAGGAGCGATTCTTGGTCGACTTCCTCACAGATGCACAAGCAACACAGAATACACGTTTCCAAGGCGACTTATCTGTCCTGCAACGAGAATAAACAGAATTAAATGTTACCGTTGTCTGATCCTGGTAACACAAAAAATAAGTAAATTTTATACACTTTAGACTTCAGTATACATTACAATTACAATAATTCCTGACTGATGCTTTGTGGATATTTTAAGAGTGAGTTACGAGCCATCTTCTTTGTTTACATTTTGAGATTGGATATGAGACAGATAGGGGATAGGGGATAGGATGCACTTACAACCTCCTCCCCCCCCCTTCCCCTCCCAGTGTGTTAGTGGGAACAGCTATTCCATTACCGTCAGTGTCGTCCCAGTGCCAGGAATGGGGTAATGATCTTGTCTCTCTTCCACAGCGCTGTTCAACCTGATTTGTGTCATCCTGTGGGCGGTACAGTTTCACAAGCACCTCACCAATAACGTGCTCCTGTACGACGCTGCCGACGGCTGGACCACGGCAGGCCAGGAGAGCTTTGGCTATTCTTACTGGTGAGATGCTTCCTCCTCCTCCTCCTCCTCCTCCTACCTTCTCTTCTCCTCCTCCTCCTCCTCCACCTGCTACCTTCTCCTCCTCCACCTGCTACCTTCTCCTCCTCCACCTGCTACCTTCTCTTCCTCCTTCTGTCTCACCCCTCTTCACTCTCCTCTTCCCCAGACAACCCTTCTTCTTTACTCTTCGTTCCTCTCCTCATCTATTCTCCCTCCCTCACTCCCCTTCCTCCTCTCCTCTCCCTCTTCTCTCCTCTCCCTCCCCCCCTCCTCTCCTCCTTCGTTATATACTTACTCATAATCTCTCAGCTGTTCTTATACTAAAGTTTTTTTTTGGCATTAGAATTTCCCATTAAGAAAATAATGTCTTTGTTAATACTTCGCTTTTTGTTCAGGAAAATTGTCCTTTGTGAGTTAAGAGAGTTTTACTGTAACTGCTATTTACTACGGAAATTAACCCTCAAAATTTTATTAAATGAACCTTAAGGGAAATGAAGGAAAGGTTGTATTTTTTTAAATGTATTTATATTATTCATTCACTAAGTTGATCTCTTCATAGAGCACCAATTTTTTTTTTAGAAATGATTAAAGTCAATGTGGATTTTATTCATCAGTTTCCATCAATCCTCATCTACCCATTTATCCAATTTCCATCAATCATCAACTAAACTTTTATCTACTCTCACCTACCCATCCATTCCCATTTACCCATAAACTCATATCTACCAATTATTAACCGACCTACCCATCAATTACCATCATCTCATCAATTCCCATCTACCCTCCCGTGCCCCCATCTACCCCGTGGTGCCCCATCTACCCTCCCGTGCCCCCATCTACCCCGTGCCCCATCTACCCTCCCGTGCCCCCATCTACCCCGTGCCCCCATCTACCCCGTGCCCCATCTACCCATAATTAACGTCTCTCGCTTCCCCCCAGGCTGGTAGTGGTCGCCATCTTTGTTCACGTAGTCAACATCGGCATCATCTATATGGGAACTTACGACCCCAAGGTCAAAGAGCAACTCCAGGCGCCTGATCCCAAGGGCGGCAACATCATGCTTTACTGAGGCGCCTCTTACACACAAGCTAAAGACGTCATTAGCTGGAGACATCTTAAGCTCAAGACATCTTAGGATGAAGACATCTTAGGGTGAAGACATATGAAGTTGAAGACATCTTAGGGTGAAGACATATGAAGTTAAAGATATTTTTAACCTCAAAATATTAGAGGTTGAAGATGTCTCAAGCTTCTGGTGTCGTAAGTTAGATAAGTTGTGAGGTTGTAATGTCTCAAGTTAAAGACATCTTAAGATGAAGACGTCTACATGGAAGTCGATTTTAACCTTATGATTTCTTAGGTCAATGACGTCCTAAAGCTTGTGAAGTCATAAATCAAAGTTTCTTATTAAAAAAAAACTATTGATTGACATGACAGATTGAAAATATATTGTAGGTTCGTAACGCCTGTGCTCAAGTTGTCAGTAATAATGTATGTGTTACTTTTTTGAGACATCGTGTTGTGAAGTCAATTGATTTCACTCACAGGATGTCATGAGGTTATGATATGGCGGCTAGAAAGGAAATAGGGAAGAAGTGTCTGGGGGTAATGTAAATAATGAAGTGTTTTAATTCATGATTTTGCGGAGAGAGAGAGAGAGAGAGAGAGAGAGAGAGAGAGAGAGAGAGAGAGAGAGAGAGAGAATTTTAATTGTGTATATATTAATTAGAACAGAATCATCTACTGTCCCATTTTCTTCACTTTAATCCAAATATTTCCTTCTTCTTTCACCCCTATCTTATCCCTACCTTCCTTCCCTCATTATTCTATCTTCCTTTCTCTCCTCTCACTTTCCATTACCTTCTCTCTCCTATACCTTACCTTTATCATACCACGGGATTATCTGGACCTTCTGAAGAAAGAATTAATGAAAAATATATAAACATCAAACGAGAGAGAGAGATCGAGTCACACGGGAGAAGAAGCGACCGTAAACACGAGGCCAATTGATAAAGAAATCCATTGAGGTTCGACGATTAACATAGTACTATTGATATGAAAAACTTATTCTTTTACAACACTTGGTAAAAGGTTTAGTAGAAAGTGAAATAATGAAAATAAAAAGTAAAGACTAGAATTAGAGAAAACTGATAAACACAGACTAATTAAAAAGGAAAAAAAATATATTTCAGAATTTAAATAGACATCTCTTTTTTTCCTCCTCCTTCTCTACTCTTCCTTCCTTCTCTACTCCCCCCAAGAGTAACAGAAATAGAATTATAAAAAAAAACGTGATGAATGGTATCTTTAGGGGAAACTATGATAAAATAATACTTGTTCGGAAAATAGGCAAAATATGCAAACTAGAACTTCGACTTTATGGCAAAAATCAGGAAATATTTTTAGTGTGTATACTTTGTAAACTTTGTGTCATTCTTCTGTAGAGGCTAAGGACCTAGTTTTTTTCTTTTTTTCTACTCCTGTTTTCTTTCAATTGTTTTTTTTTTATCTTTTCGTCATCTCTTTCTCTCGTATATTTTGGTCTTTTTTTTTTAACCTATCTTTCCCCTCCTCTTTCTTACTCCACCAACTCCTTTCATTCCACTTATTTTTCCTCTCTCTCTCTCTCTCTCTCTCTCTCTCTCTCCATTTCTTTCTCCCTCCTCTTCATCTTCTCCTTCCTCTCCACATCTTCCTTCTTCCTCCCTCTTCCCTCCCCTCTTCCTCATCCTACTTTTCCACTTCCTTCTCCCTCCTCCCCACCTCTTTCTCCCTCTTCTCCTCCTCCTCCTCCTCCTCTTCCATCCATCCTGAATGAAGTAACACCAATGAATATTCTAGCCAGTAGAACAACGCTCATTACCCCCGTGTTTTTATCGCCCTGTCATAATTTTTCCATCAGTGGCTGTGTGTGTGTGTGTGTGTGTGTGTGTGTAAAAATGCGATGTTATTGAATATGTTTCATCATTATGACTTTCTATTACGTTCTGCAGTATTCAAGTCTGCCAAAAATCAAGGGATAAAAATTTGACTCACTTCTGACAGGTGGAATGAGATCAGACAGAAACCTGGAACCAAACTTTTTTTTTTGTAGACCCTTGGCGTCATTAATATAGTCGTCATTGTCTTAAATGGAGCCCAGTGTAGTTTGGCTTTGATTTTGTACATATATACATAAATAAATATGTAGACACTTATCTCTTGGTCTTGTCTCTGTGTTAAAAAAATATATTCTTTTTTTTTTGTTACTTTCAAGTGATTCACTTTTATAAAAAATAATAATTAATACATTTAGTTAATATGAACCTTAAAAAAAACATCAATTATTTACTAATCTATTTCCTTACGTATATAAATTATATAAATTGATCTTGAAATTGACATCTAACAGGTCATGACGTATTAGATGAATATAAATTAGTCATTATTTGTATCGGAATTTATCTTTTAAAATACATCGAGTTTGTTTATCAAGCTCCTTCACCATGACAACGCCAGGAACTACGTAGCCTGAGTTGGGGTGTTACCTAAGCCTGTTACTTGCTCAAGACCAATGGAGCTCTCAGTCTAGTGGGAGAGGATGACTGCATGGACTGACTAGCTAGACTGAGGTAGACTAACTGGGTGAAATTATTAGACTGACTGAGCGAGGTTACTTTCACTGGATTGATTGGTTAAGATAGACTATTGGTGCAAATTGACTGGTGGAATTAACAAGACTGTTTAACTTTAACTGGACTGACTGCCAATACTGTGTGAAGTCAGCTGAATCTACAGTCGGACACATTGGATAAAATTGACTGTCAACGGAGTTCTTAAAAAGACTAACTGGCTTCTTTAGATGAACTGACTGGGTAGAGTGACTTAAATGGACTGTTCAAAAATATCATAGCAACCTAACCTCACCTAACCTAACCACCGACTGAAGAAACTAAGTGAACTGACTGGACTTTCATTAACTGGTAAAAGGAAAACTGAAAATAGCTTGATTACTGACTGGATAAAACTGAATGAACGGATTCTTGGTAGTAACTTTTTATGACTGACTGACTGACTGACTGACAAGTTAAATTAATCCATAAGTCACCATCATTCTGAAACCCTGAGTAAGGTAATACGAGAAAACGGTCAATGGTAAACTAAAGAAAACACTGTGAAGATAATTTTTGTTTAGAATCAAAGGAAAAATAAGAAAAAAAATCCCTAACCCACCGTATTATGTAAGCTGATTAAAATACGATATATCACTGAAAATGGAATCCAGGAATGGTTGTTGGTAATGTGTGTGGTAGTAGGTAGTTTAAGAGGTCATATCATTGGATTTAGAGATGGTACGATATGGTTTTTAGTGTGTGTGTGTGTGTGTGTGTGTGTGTGATTTTGGGACATTCAAAGGTTTATCATCGCCATGCTACTTTGTTTGGGGGGGGGGGGGGGGGTACACACACACACACACACACACACGCAGGTTCAAAAACAGCCTCATACTACCTCTGAACCCCTGAATGTACCCCTCAATATCGGTGGATGTGTTGATATTAATTCTTAGGTAATATTTTAGATCATGAAATTAAACAATAACATCTCCAGTATTTTGTCTGTAGTTAAGAGAACATAGATGGAGATATCTACCCAAGAATACACATCAAGATTAAGTAAAAAAATATCTAGTGTATAATTTTGAATATTAGATGAAACTAAAACACTTGTATGGTTTTAGTCTAGTAAGTTATTTCTAGATTAAAAAACTAAGTATTAATCCTTTCAGAAATACGTACATTCAGACTCCAATGTGTATCTGTACGGAGAGGTACGATAAATTTCAAAATGAACACTGCGACTCCTGTTGTCTCAGTAGGGTTGTCAAAAACCTTCGTCCGTTGTGTCATATTGTCTCACACAAAATAATCTTTTTCATTATTATTTTCTTATAATTAACATGGTGCTAAAAAATGAATCATACAAATTCACCCTTATTTTGGTCTTAGTATGTATGATTCTTAATTAGACACCCTGTATATATAAGACAACAGATCATCACTAGTGCTACGGATTATCAAGGAGCCCCCCCCAGAAACTACTTAGACCTTTAAAGCACACACACATATTTATATTACTTCAATATTGCTACTGTACGAAAGATTACCCCCCTTTAAGGAACATGATATTTAGTACAGTTATCATATGAACACTACAGAAGATGAGTAAAGTAACTTTGTCTCGTGATTGACAGGTGCTGGATGTAAGTTTTTGTATAATTATAATATTTATGAGGAGACTATTGGTAAAAAAAAATATAATACTGTATATACATTTTTTTTACACCAGTTGTTTTGTAGTAAGAAAGATCCTGATGAAGGCAATGTTAAACTGACTGAACCATTGTAAAAGTGAATGAGGAAAACCAATGTAAGACTGAAATGCTAAAAGTGATTGATGTTTTAACTTAACCCAAACCAAACTTAAGAGGATTTGTTAAGTTAGAACGATAAACACTCACCTAAACCTATTTTTTTCGGTATAAATTTTTAAGTAGTTTGTCAATCCTAATAATGCAGGTAACTACATTCATAAACCAGTTTTCTATAGTATATCTTCCATAGTAGTTATTATAGAAAGCCCATTAACTACTTGTCTCCTACTGAAAGAAAACGAGAATACGAGTCACTCCTCACAGAAAATGGGAAGAGGAATCATTCTACTTGCTGATTACGTAGTGTTGTACATATATTAGTTATATTTTATTATGAACATATTCAGCAATAGAAGTTTGCCAGTAGAAACATCAAATGCTGGTTTAATAATGATGTAAAACCTATCTATCGTAATTTACATTAATAAAGTGAAGAAAAAGTGGAATTATCATCATCTTTTATTGAGGAATGCATTAGTGATCCCAAGGGTCATTCAACGCCGTTTCAACGTCAACTCAACGCTGAAACAACGCTGTCCAACCAACTGGGATCCCTTCTCTCCATGTGAGACTAATTTAAGGTATTATGTAATGTTTTTAAGATGTTGTTCAATAAAAAAACCCAATTATTAAAAAGCAAATATGTTTTTTATCCATATATAAATTAACTTCGTGTCACAATTATGCTAAATTAGTTGAACTCACAATGTCAGATTTTCAACAATGGTTATTAACTCTCTAAGTATTCGTCATTATAACTGTTGCAAACTACCAAACAGTCAGATTAATGTAGACACACAACCAGCTGACAGAAAATTTTTGCAGCAGGACGGAAATAAAGTATAATGACCGGATAACATGATAAATTTTTTTTACAAGTTCTCTTTTTTGCTTCGGGATTTTTCTTTTTAAATTACAGCCTTGAATACAGAAGCAGCAGCAGCAGCAGACAGGAATGGACAGATAATTACAGTCTAAAGCAGTATGTTTTGTTGTGACGGAAAAATAGTGTAATTTGTTTTTTTTCCATTCATCTCCATTTAACACTGACAGGCGTAGTATTGTCCATATTGATTTTGTTAACTTTTTCGAATTGTGTTTAAAACTTTGAAATGTATCAGGGGTTATGGGGTTAGGGGGAGGTTTAGGGAGGTTGGTGGTTAGGGGGGAGGAGGAGGGGGGAGTGTTAGGGGGGATTTAGAGAGGGTTAGTCGGGGTTTAGGAGCCCCAAATTAGCACGAGATTAGATTTGTATGAATATTTTTGGGGGACAGTTTCAGGGTTCAAATTTGCAATGACACTGATTTTTAGGTTCACACACACACACACACACACAGTATTTGTGACTTGTTGGACATGCAGTGTGAGTGTGTGTGTGTGTATCGTGTAGTGTCTGTTTATGATGGGACTAATAGTTGTCAGTAGGGCCGCTTGCCACCACCTGCCTCACCTGGTTTTAATGGATTGGGGTAATGAGTGATGTCCCAATGGGTAATGAGAGCGTTTATAGCGTGGAACATTAGCACGGAGGGAGGTGTTATTACGTCGAGAGAGAGAGAGAGAGAGAGAGAGAGAGAGAGAGAGAGAGAGAGAGATATCCTTAAGTACAATGAATTAACTTAGGTCAGGTCAGGTTAGGTCAGGTCAGGTGAGGTGAGGTTAGGTTAGGTGAGGTTAGTAAGGGATCTGGAATGTCTGTAAATATTGTGAAAAGAAAAACAAAATATTAGAATAAATATATTTTCAACGATAAAAACGATTGAGTGAAAAAGAATGAAGGAACATATGTGTATGTGTGTGTGTGTGTGTGGTTAGTCTCTCATTTTACGGACTACACACACGCACAGGTACATTTGGTCACACGCTTGTGCACCAATATACACAAGCATATATTGAGAAACTTAAATAGATACATACACAGACTCCAGGGCATAAAACAGACAGACAGACAGACAGACAGACAGACGATAGACTCAAACACACTAGGCAACAAACAAACACATTGATCCAACTAAATTTAAAATATTAACAAGATCGAGAAGACATCAATCGGTCAGGATTTACATACATAGAGCTATCCGACATCACCAAAAATGAAAAAAAAAATAAATAAAAGCGCTGGGAGGTGAAATGAGTCAAGGAGTCATAACTCGTCTACTAATTAATGCTTATGACCGTAATTACAGTGATCAGTGAACCGTGTGTGTTGATGGGGGGGGGGGGGGGGTTACCTGCTGCCACCTGAGTAAAGGCTGATGGATTATAAGTGGATTTAATGTGGGAGACGAGGGGTGTTTGTGGAGGGTGTGGAAGGAAGAGGGAAGGGTGGGTGGAGGGGAGGGGTGGGTAGAGGAAGGGGTGGGTGGAGGGGAGGGGTGGGTGGAGGGAAGGGGTGGGTGTGTGTGTGTGTGCGTGTGTGTGTTTACAGTCTACTGCTACTCCATCTCTCACCAGGAATAAAACATATTATTATTTCAGTAGTATGGGGGGTAGTAACATTACAATCGGCTTACTGTCACGGTGTCTGTCTGTCTGTAAGTTGCTCTGTTTCTCTTTTTCTCTCTCTCCTTTTATTTCTCTTACCCTATCTCCCCTTCTCGTTATTTCTCCTTTTATCCTTCCTTTCTCAGCTATATCTTATCTTTATCTCTTTCTGTTTCCCTCATCCTTTCTCTCAGTCTTCCTCCTCACCTCTCAATGTTTTTCTATCACTTTCTCTCTCTCTCTTTCTCTACTTCTCTCACACTTTCTACAAATTTGGGCTCTGAATATGCAAAACAAGAGATAATAAGGAATTTAAGTCCAATAACTCTCTCACACACACAAACATACACGTGTACATGCATAATACACATCCATTCTAGTGACCACATTT
Organism: Homarus gammarus; assembly: GCA_958450375.1. NCBI lineage: Eukaryota > Metazoa > Arthropoda > Malacostraca > Decapoda > Nephropidae > Homarus > Homarus gammarus. The sequence goes on along the minus strand of CAUDMG010003323.1, from coordinate 376,132 downwards.
ATACCCCACCCCCCACACACCTCCCACACCAATACACCCACAGAAAAACCACTTAAAATTGAGCTCCCTGAAACACATCCAATAGTCTCTCTCATCATACTCCCCACTTTAATTAGACACAAACAATAGTGTGTGTCAAGCGCAAGGACAAAACGAAACAAGAAATGCATTTGTTACCCCCCTCCTCCCCAATAAAAACAAGAACAATGTTTTCTCAGTATTGTACCTGGGTCAGAATACCTCTCCCCCTCTCTCCCTCACCCCCCCCCCCCAAAAAAAAATATATCTTACGTCAATGTTGTACCGCTCGGCTGGAGATTGAAGTACGCGTTATATTGGTAACTAAAACGACGGAGATTTTGCATTGTGACTCTACTGTACTGGCTTATTTTAACTACGATAATAAAGTTAGATTGATGACTAAAATGGGGCAGGCAAAGTTGTTAGGTTAAGCTGTTAGGTTGGGTGCAAATAATGAAGGTGGTGACTAATGCCTCATATATTTTACACTATGATGGAAAATGCTATGTTTAAGGGTGCGTAGCCAGCTCTATACCTGCATCCTCTGACTAATTTACTGATATGATGATAAAGCTAAACACTCATTGTACTTACTCCAAAAAGTATCTTTACGGAGGCGACCGATGGATTTCAGAATGAACACTAGGACTCATGTGGTCACGGTAAGGTTGTCAAAATCCTTCGTCTGTTGTGTCATATTGTCTCACACAAAATAGTAAAGATAATTTTTTTTGGAGTGAGTTGTATTATGCAGTATGGTGTTGCAATCCTCCCATACCAACTTACTATCATTCACATTCACTTAATAATCCCTCGGGTCATGTACTCACTCAAAACATTCACTCTTTGCACTCACTCAAAATACCCACTCTACGCAGCCAAGTGACCAACGTTATCACTTACCTTTTCTTACTAAGGAGATGACTAACGCAATATTTATCAACAAACAAACAATATTTACTTAGATTTTGATAACTGAAAATATTATGAACACCCTTGATATATGTCTTATAGTACACAACACAACAGGAACATGAAACTTTATTACACGTCTTGTTGACTCAATGAAGAGAACAGTTTACACCCATCGATGAAGAGCAGTACTGGGTATAGAACCGAGTTACTTCCGAGTATTTATCGTGTCCAAGGTAAGGTAGGGTAGGGTAGGGTAAGGGTAGGGTAGGGTAAGGGTAGGGTAGGGTAAGGGTAGGGTAGGGTAGGGTAAGGTAAGGGTAGGGTAGGTTAGATTACTTGATTTTATTTCACCTGTTAGGGATTAATTTTCGGCAAATTTAACATCACCTTCAGACACCATGCAGTCATAAAACCACATGCGGGGGAAACCTAATCAGTCAGGTCAGGAAAGGTGGCAATTGCTAAACACAGCCTAAAATTTGTTCATGTTGGCAGCTCTCTCCCCTCCCTTGCCGAGACTGAGGTGAGGAAAGGGCGAAGAGAGAGGCGAAGAGTGGGCGAAGAGAGGGGCAAGGAGAGGGGCGAAGAGAGGGGCAAGGAGAGGGGCGTGGAGAGGGGGCAAGGAGAGGGGGCGAGGAGAGGGGGCGAGGAGAGGGGGCAAGGAGAGGGATGAGGAAAGGTCAGCAAAATGACACTACCTGATCTGTCTCCTTTAACAACTGTCCCCCTTTCCTCCTCCTTCCTTTCCCTTTCCTCCTCTTCCTCTCTTTCCCCCTCCTTATCCCCCCTTTCCCCACTTGATCCCCCTTCTCAATTCTTTCTTCCTTTCCCCCTCCGCCTCCTATTCCCCCTTCCTTATTCTCCCTTTCCCCCTCTTTATCTCCCGTTCCCCTTTTTCATACCCCCTTCTCCTCATCTCTTCTTTCCCTAAATTCTCATCTGTACTTTTCTTCCTTTTGTCCATCCACTCACTTTCTCCTCTTCCTTCCTACCTTACCTACACTTCACTTTCTCTCCCTATTTCTTCCTCTCCTCATACTTTCCTCCTCCTCCCCTCACATTTAAAGCAGGTACGTCCTTTCACACGTCCCTCACACTTTGATGTATAGGTGTAGTAACATTTTTCATTCTCTGACAATCACATTGGAATTACACAGCGATGAAAATGGATAAAAAGTCTGATCACTATGTAAAAAAAAAAAAGTACGACCTTATTGTATAAAAATTACGATGAAAATTTATGAATTATAACGAAAATGTTTAAAAATTACGTCCAGAAAGTATGAAATTTACACCCCAATTGTATGCATTAGAATTACGACGAAAATGTATGTAAATGACGACGAAAATGTATGAAAATAACGAAGAAATGTATGAAAATTACACCCAGAATGTATAATAACTACGTCCAGAATGTATGAGAATTAGGATAAAAATGTATAACTACCAGAATAAATAGTAATTGATTTTAGGAAACGAATGGGCAACTGGATCCGAACTTTGAAACTAGAACCGTGACTTAGGTTAGGTTCAGGCATATCAATACGTTTAAGTTAGGTTTTTTAGGTCTGTAAATTGGTAACCCATGTGTAAATATACATCAATTCAATATCCTGTTATCCACTGTAAAATATATGTAAATCACAACCAATTATTGTGTTCTGATATTCACAAAGTATCAGAGTCAACAGAATATTGGTGCATAATGTTGGCGACAGTTGTTGACATCTGCAAGTAATTTACACGTAGTATATTAGCATAACTTTGTTCAGGTAGAATGAATTACAAGGTAGCAGGAGTGTTAGTTACAAGACTAGCGAGGTCATCCTAAAACTGTAGCTTGCACTTGTGAGACCACACCTGGATTACGCAGTTCAGTTCTGGTCACCGTATTACAGAATGGATATAGAATCCTTGGAAAGAACTCAGAGGAGAATGACAAGACTAATCCCGGGCATTAGGAACCTTGAGTATAGAGACAGGTTAAAGCATCTTAATTTGCACTCCCTCGAGAGACGTAGAGCGAGGGGCGACATGATCGAGGTGTATAAATGGAAGTCAGGGCTAAACAAAGGGGACATTACAAAGGTACTCAAACTATCCAACCAGGAGCGAACTCGTAACAATGGTTTTAAATCAGACAAATTTAGATTTAGTCGTGAAATAGGTAAACACTGGTTTGGAAACAGAGTAGTGGATGAATGGAACAAGTTACCAAATATCATCATTAACTCGAATACGCTGAATAGCTTCAAACATAGGTTGGATGCTTATATGAGCAATAGGGGTTGGGTGTAAACGGGACTGCCCAGTATGGACCAATAGGCCCGCTGCAGTTTCCTCCATTCTTATGTTCTTATGTTCTTATGTCAAGGCAGACGCCGGCCTTGTTGACAGTGGCAGAAGAATTACATTGGTTACGAGGTGCTGGACGGATCTCTCTCCCTTACTGTTTGTGTACTCGCTCGCCCCCAAAAAGTATTTCAAAATGAATACCGCGATTCATGTTGTCTCGGTAGGGTTGTCAAAATCCTTCGTCCGTTGTGTCATATTGTTTCACACAAAATTGCATAGAATATTAAAAAGTTTTCGGTATAACTCACGTTAAACTTAATTTATATATATATATCGTTTGATGTTATGATTTTCTGGTTAAATTTAGTCGGTTTGATTTCCCTGATTTGACAAGAATGTTGCTTTTTCGAATATGGATTAATGCGAAACAGTTATCAATATTAGGTCAATCTTGTCTTCCATTGTGAAAACTTATTGGTAATATTTTTAGTGTGAGTTTTGGGTTGTGGTCGATGACTGAGGTGAAGTGGGAGGCTATGAAAGTACATAACATGAATTTATGACCTTCAATGACGCAATTCCACCTCATAAATCGACAAAACCAAACACACGAGGGTAGTAACATGTAATTTATGCACAGGATTAAGGAAAGACAGAACATGACATACACAAAACAATAAATTATTAAAATCGGAAATTCATACAACAAAACACAGAGAAGATCATCCAATACAATAATGTAAGTCAGCTGTTTAACACACACACACACAGAGGTAGTTTTAAGCCACCTAAATACAACTTATTATGCAGAAAGTCGAGACAACCCCCCCAATACCATGCAGACGACACCGTGACAAAAAACTCATTAAAAGTTTCAAAATTTATTGGCTCGTGAAGTTGAGAGTACTGAATGAGGATATTTCACCAAAAGGGGTACAATTTATCGTCATAGTGAGGCTGTGTTTATCCCAGTTTCAGGTTAATTAGAAGCCTTAGGAGAGAGAATCAGAGAGAGATGATATTGATACGGATGCTTTGTTAAGATTTCGACCCAAAGTTTATTTCGCTTGACCTAACCAAACATAACTTGACCTAACCTAACATAACTTGACCTGACCTGACCTGACCCAGCATAAAAAACTACCTATATAAGCCAACACCAACGCTAATATTTGACGTTGGTTTAGCCCAGACGATCAACACACACTGGCTGGCACCTCCACAATGATGTAAGCCAAATATTGACCCTTGTGTTGGTTTTGTTGAACACTATACAAACACACACGCGCGCGCGCGCACACACACGCACACACACACACACACACACACACACACTTGCCAGAAATTATCAGTCAATTGATCCACAGCAATTTGGCAATATGAGGACCTCCTCTACATCACACTGCTTAGTTAGTTTCCTGGATTTTCTGCACAAAACCTGCAGAAACGTAAGACATCACTGGCCGTTGCCCTTGTTGACTTCAGGAAGGCTTCTGACCTTGTTGATCACTGCACTGTTATCAACAAGGCCATTGCACTAGGGCTGCCCACCAACCTGGTCTCATGGCTCACTGATTTCTTGAGTCAGCGTCGGCAAGCAGTCAGGTACCAGGGTTCTGTCTCCACATTCCAACACCTCACCTGCGGTGTTCCCCAGGGGACCAAGATGGGACCACTGTGCTTCCTTATCCTGATCAACGACGCTGTATCGGACACTCCTCACAGGTGGAAGTACGTGGATGACTGCACTGTGGGGGTTACAGTGGACAACACCACACTGGACTACTCATCGCTACAAGGCACCCTGGACAGGCTACAGGCATGGACTACGGAGAACAAGGTCACCATCAACCACACCAAACGCGTAGTCATGCACATCAATACCGCCACCACTCCAGTGCAAGCTCCAGCAGTCACAGTGGGTGCCCATCCTCTACAGTTAGTGCAGTCTGCCAAACTCCTGGGTGTTACCATAAACCACAAAATGGACTGGAAGGCCCATGTAAACAACACAATCAAGGCAGTCTCGTACCGACTCTACATGCTACGACGACTCAGGTCACTTGGGACACCCACGCCAGAGCTGAGGACTATCTACAACGCCTTTATTCTCCCCAAACTAACGTATGCGTCACCAGCCTGGTCGTCTTCTCTCAACTCCACCCAACAACGTCGGCTAGAGAAGGTACAGAAAAGGGCCTGCAGAATCATGCTCGGCGCAGATTACTCCGGCTACACCAACGCTCTCTCCACCCTGGAAATGCCATCCCTCAGTGACCTCCACCACCAAGCACTAGCAAGGTTTGGCAGTGGACTACTGCACCATCCTCGTCATCGCCACCTCCTGACACCGGCAGTCCCCCGCCCACCTCGCGCAGTCTGCCACTACAACAAAATTCAGCCCATAAGAGCCCGCACTGATAGATATAAGAATAGCACCATCCCATCTATTGCTAAACTAAAAAACAACTCCTGATTTGTGTACTGTACAGCCCTGTAAATGTATTCAACGCATATTATTGTCTAAATCAAACGTAAGTTTGTATATTTTCAGCCACCGGCTGCAACTCTATCAATAAACCGTTTATTATTATTATTATTATTATTATTATTATTATTATTACACAAGGAACGGCCACTTAAATTAGACAGCATATTCTAAACTCTGCATCAATATCTTATCTTTCATTGATAGTGACCTTTCCCAGTGATCACACACACACACACCAGCGGCCTACCTCCTCTCTTTCCCCACCATCCAATTTTCACTTTCATACATTTTGCCTAACGTCTTTACAGGTAGCAATTTGATGCATAATTGGCAAGAAAATAGGTGATTACCATAGGAGAGGACGCCAGGTAATACCCTATTATCATGCAAATATTAATCAGGGGCTAAGACGTCTCGCTGGGATAAGGTGGGATTCAGTAATTTCCTGTTCAGGTACCCAAAACCCTCAACCTAACCTAACCTAACCTGACCTGACCCACTAGCTTGACCTAACAATACTCTCCTGTGACAGCTAAAGAACAGCCCAAAACAAAATCTCACTCAACAGCTGATAAGATTCGCCTGACTCCTAAAACAGGCAAGGAGTGACTGACAAAGAAAATGACTGAAAATGATGGCCACACACCTGAGAAAATCTGACGTTGACAGCTGAGGAGTGAATCTGACACACTGAAATTGACAGACGCCACTTCCTCAAGCACAAGTTTACACACAGTAGTTGACAAGTTACTGGTATCTTAGATGATCAGTGGAGTCGACACACTTGTAAATAAACCTCAGATTAAGTCAGGAATTTCTTGAATAGAATCGAGAGTTGAGATGTGATTTTTATTTCTCAAGCAGGAAATAATATTTATGAGGAGAAATACATATATGAAGATGAGAATGAATTTGTATATTTTGTTTTGTGTGAGGTGGGGGGGGATTGTATGTGGGAGTGGGTAGATAATTGTATACGTGTGTGGGTGCTTGGAAGTAAGGACAAGTGTGTAAGGACGATAGAAAAGTGCTTGGGTGTACATATATTGATCAATGTGTGTGTGTGTGTGTTGGCAGAATAAAAGGGTCCCATATAGTGTGATGAACACTATAAAAGACAACATTGAAAAACATCACCTCGTCACTACAGCTCCATCACGCCCGACAATTCTACGAGTTTCCTATTTTTTCCTCCTGAAGTCATAAAAGTAATTATATCCTTTTATTATTATTTTTACTCTCCTATGCAATATCGTGTTTATCTGTGTATGTAAATTTCAACTTGTTGCAGTTTTAAATGTCTTATAACACTAAGCCAATAGCAACACAATACAACAGCAACACAACACTACAACGCCAACACAACGACAACAATAGTAGTACAGAACACAACAGCAACACAACAAACAAACATACTCGAGGAATAACAACACCCCCCTCCCTCCCTCAACTCTGATTGATGTGATGACAAAACTCGTCGAGGTGGTGTACGGTGTGTTTGTACTGGGGAATTTACTACAGCAATACCTAGACTTTGTTTTGCTGTAGATCAACACAGACACCGATCAGTGAAGTGTGTACAAGTCGATGCTACACTTTCTCAACCTTTCATTCACACACATACACGCACGCATCGACTAACATTATAAACGTCGTATGATAGTGTATGTATTATCCGGGTATGGTAAAAACAACATAATCTGTGACGTGTTATTTCATGCTTGTGTGTGTGTGTGTGTACGCCCGTGTATGTATGTAGGTGTACTTGATTTATGCAAAAAAGTAAAACAAAAACAACACCTTTACATTCATTTTAACTTGTGCACATTGACTCTCGTTTGGAAATGGGAAAAGTTTTCTGTATATTTTTTTTAATGAACCTTTATGGTAGAAAAAAAAATACATGAAAAAAAAAAACGTGAATTTGGCTCACGTAGTTAACACGAATTGTGAACAATGTTTGTGTGCCGAGCGCGTATTTCCCTGGCTCAATTACTCTCGACGGGAAATGCATATAAAAATAAAGTGTACGTTGCATCTGCTCACTTATGCATTCGTTCACTCTCTTTCCCCCTCCCCTCCTACCTCTCCCTTTGTCACTTTTTCTTCCTCCCTCCCTCTCTCCCCCTCCCTCCCTCTATCTGTCTATCAGTCTGTCGCTTTTTCCCCTTCCCTCATTTTTTATTCTCATCTTCCCCTCCCACCACCTCTCTCCCCTTTCCTCCCCATTTCTCGTACTCTCACCCTTCTACTCTCACTCTGACATTCTCTCTCTCCCTCCATCGTCCTCCTCCTCAACCTACTTAACCCCCTTCATCCACCTCTTCCCCACCCCTTCCCTTCATTATCCTTCTCCACCTCACCTACACCCCCACATTCACTCCTCCATCACTTCAACACACACTATCCACCTTACTCACTGGGCTTCTGCTTTTATCTTATCAACCTTCCATTAGCGTCAGCCAAATACCACCTCCGGGTTTTCTCTCTCATCTCTCCCTCCTGTCCTTCGCTCTATCCATTATTCCTATGTAATTATCCCTCGCACTCCACCCTATCCACCTCTACTCTCCGACTTATCAACCCCTAATACCTATTCACTCCCCTACACTCTATGAAGCCCCTATACTCCACCCTATATACTCTTCCACTCCATCGTGTCCACCCTAACTCCGACACTCCACTCTTATACTTCACCTTATACACCCACCACCACCTTACTCATCCCCATTCTCCACTATATTCACATCCACACTGTATCCGCCCCCACATTATCCGCCTTCATAGTATCCAACCCCCCCACACTTCTCTATCCACAGGTAAATACACGACACTCAATACACCACAGCACTCAGCCCCCCCCCCCCCCACAATCCATTACTCCGTCGTGGTTTTGGTTACCACAAGACAAAGTGATATGCACCACAATTCGCAGAAAACACTCAACACTTCTACACAAGTCTCGTATTTTTGTTATTATTTTTTTATTTTTGTTTTATTTTTTATTTTTTATTTTTTTGCTCCTAGTTATCGTCCCCCTCAAGGCAACAGTAATTAGCACACCCCCCAACACTCTCGCGTCTCGTCAGGAACCTTTCATCTCTGCTAAATGTCCCCCACAGGTAAGATTCATTGTGGGACTCTCCATTATACCTCTATTATACCACATTTTTTGTTCTCAGTTCTCTCTCCTTTCTCTGTCCCTCTTTCGTCTTTCTTTCTGTCTCTCCTCTGAATCACTTTCGCCTCTGTTATCGTCTCTATTTTCTTCTTCTATTTACACGCGATGGTTTATTGTCATTATATTTTCACCGCTTTGTAAGTCAGTCCATCTCATGTGAATTTTCTATACCTGGTATCATATTAAAACGATCCTTATAGACATAACACCAATGGTATTCGTGGCCCCCCTGATACTATTAAACAAACACCCAGTACTGTACCGCCCCTTGACACGAGTTGTTAAATGAATACACCTGGCCGGTACTATAGCTGTGATTACTTAACTCAGTCACTCATATATTAGCGATTTTTCCCCCATCACACACCCATATAAACAATGTATACCTATTTTAGTCTATTTCTTACATGATTCCACCTAATAACAAACATGAGAAAATATCTACACTTAAGACAAATTTGGATTCATCTTTTTTTGACTCCATTGGATAAATTTGTCAGCCATCTTTAGTGCTTGTGTTTAAGGGATTATTTCAAGGGTTTACAACAGATATACAGTATAAACATATCCTCTCTACAACCCACTCTCTTATATATCCATACACACACACAAATAGACCCACACAAACACACACATACACACACACATACATATATTTCACCCCCTCTACACCCACACACTGACACACTACCCCTTCCCCCCCCCCCCCCTCCCACATCCACACAGGCAGCAAACATAGTGTCATGTCTCCTCGGAAATTCCATGTAGCCCTTCAACGCCTCGACTAGTTTCTGATTCATGTAAATATATCTTACACAGATAAGTTCTTTATGTTAGCTGGTCAGAAGAGTGTATCCAGTTAGTCTGTTGGTACACGTGTCCTTCCACGCGCTCACGTCTAGGTATATTGCAGGAGAGTTTTATAGACGAGGGTAAGTGTTTTCAGTGTGTGTCCTCCAGAAACCGACCCAGTCCTTGGAATATTGACTATTTTTGCCAGAGTTGTTTTTTTTATTCCTTGTCTCTTTATTTCCACCAATTCCATCCTCCAATATGTATGTAATAATAATAATAATAATAATAATTAACGGTTTATTGAAAGAGCTTGGCAGCCAGAAGGCTGAAAATATACAGTTACATATTTGGGGAGTGGGTTACGAATTACAAATAATATACAAGTAACATAAGTGACACAAATAAGACATATAATAACTTAGATGGGGAAAAGCTCAAACTACAGTTCAATTCAACATAGTGACAGTGTTACAGTATTACAAGTTATTGATAATTTTTACAATGGTTGGGACTGGGCTGTTCTTATAGCGATCAGTTCGTGCACGTATGGGCTGGATGCGGTTGTGGTGTCGAACAGCAATTCTCGGACAAGGGACCTCGGGTGGTAGTAGGAGCCGGTGTCGGGGATGGTGTAGAAGCTTCTTACCAAATTTGCAGATGAGGTCGTGGTGATGGTCAGTGAGAGTCGAAAGGGTCAGTGTGTTGAGCGCTTCTTGATATGTGGAGTAGGAGGAGGAGAGAATAATCTTGCATGCCCTCTTTTGCACTTTTTCTAGGTGTTTACGTTGTATGTATGTATGTATGTATGTCAGCTTACCCAGAGAATTAGTGTTTCTCTTATAATGCTGACATTCTCGAGGGTAATATTATACATACTGAAAAAAATAATAATATGTCATCTTCTCGAAGGGAAATGTGACAGAATGGGAAGGCGTTGAGTATATTAATGACGCTTATTACTAGTGAGGGAATGACTCCTATTTATCTATCCATCTATACGAACATAGGTGGAAAAATGGACAAAGTTCGACAAATTATCTGTAGAGAAAAGGTGGGAAGAGAGAAAGGAAGGTAATAAGAGAGCTTGGGAGAGCAGAAGGAAGGTAGAGAGGAAGGGAGAGAGGAAGGGAGGGAGAGAGGAAGGGAGGGAGAGAGGGAGGAAGGGAGAGAGGAAGGGAGGGAGAGAGGGAGGAAGGAAGGGAGAGAGGAAGGAAGGGAGGGAGGAAGGGAGGGAGAGAGGAAGGGAGGGAGAGAGGGAGGGAGAGAGGAAGGGAGGGAGGGAGAGAGGAAGGGAGGGAGGGAGAGAGGAAGGGAGGGAGGGAGAGAGGAAGGGAGGGAGGGAGAGAGGAAGGGAGGGAGAGAGAAAGGGAGGGAGAGAGAGAACAAAGGCTTAAACCCATAATGTTGACTCCCTCGTTAAGTCATCAATGTTACACGGAGACTAAGGTGTGTGTGAGTTATTGCCAGGTATTACAAACAAACGGTAAGTCTCACAGGTAAGTGTTTGACCTTACCTGTGACTCGTCTCTCATACGCCCCTAAATATTTACATAATTATTACATATTGACGTGGCCGCGTGTGTGCGTGCGTGTGTGTGTGTGTGTTTTGGTGAGTGGGTGGTGGATGGGGAGGTTTGGATAGAGGATAGAGGAAATGAAGGTGGGAGTCGTGGGGTGAGGGTACTGAGGGGTGAGGGTACTGAGGGGTGAGGGTACTGAGGGAGATAATTGTAAAGGATTTGGAGAGGATGGATGGAAACAAAGTAGGCGGAGGAGGGGGGGGTAGGGGAAGAATGGAGACAAAGGAGAGGGCTGGGATAGGGGGAGAGGATGGATGGAGGGAGCGGAAGGGGGAGGGGGAGAAAGAGAGGGATGGAGGGGGAGAGGGAGGGATGGGCTGGGTGAGGAGAGGGAAGGCGCAGCGTGTCCCAGTTCATCAGTGGCAGGTATTGAGTGTTGGCGAGGCAGGTGACGGCAGCAGAGCAAGATGGTGGGACGCGCGTGGCATTGGCCGCCAAAGACCACAGAAACCACTACCATCGCCACCTTTTCCTCCGCCATGGACAGGTTAGGGGAAGGGGGAAGAAGGGGAGGGGGAGAAGGGGGAAGGGGAGAAGGGGGAAGAGGGGTTTGGGGGAAGAGGGAATGGGGGAAGATGGGGAAGGGGCTGACTTCGCTTATGACTACCACTTCTGAGTCACCCTTTGTTTGCTCAGTGTCTTCAAAACTCTCCAGCATTTACGTAAGATGGCGCCATTATGGTGGTTTGGGTCCTGTCCTTATAAAATGTCTTTAGAAAATAGAACCTCTTCCAAAACTTAACCATTGAAGCGACTTGAAGTGAAAAATCAAACTCTTCGGAAAGTAGTCCTCGAATACTGTTTACAAGAAGATGCTCTCACCAATCAGATAACAGGAAAAGTTACGTCAGCAACTCAAACTTAACTGACACAAGTTATATCCTAAAACAAGGTGATAATTTACAAGGTGTCAGAGCCGCTAGAGGAGAGTTTGATGGTGTCTCGAAACTGGATGACGAGGAAGGAGGAGGAAAAAAATACGTGTTTCTGGTTAAGTTTCCTCAACCCCAAGAACCGCCATCCCTGACTTAACATTTCTTCACCAGTCTTCAGGAACATTAAATTGGTTGCTTATTACGAGATATTCAAGACGAGTAATGCTGTTTAACCTCATGGTCAATTATTATATTGCAACTAATCGATGAAAGAGATGCTTTTTATAAACAAATATCAAATAATTGACTACCCTGATCCCTCAAGATACACAACTAGGCATCAAGATCATTATTTTGACAGGAGAATAAGTGAAATATTAATTTGTTTACTGTCTCAAGATCCCTAAAGACAATTAATCAGAGTCATTCACAAACGGGTGAACTCGATGGGTTAGAGAACAAAGATATGAAAGAACTCCCTCCACCTAACTTATTTTATCAGATGATTTAATGCCATAAGACAATCTGGGGAGGAGGGTTGGGTTAATCTTAAGGTGAAACATGCTGGGGGCTAATCATCCAAAATTACGTATATAATTTTTTTAAATAAATTATATAGGATATCAACGCGTTATCTTTTTTTAACTGAGAGAAAGGTGTGTCGTCTAATTAAGATGTAACTTACCTGCGTCCAGTAAATTTTCAAAAGACTTCTGGTTAATAAGACGTAAAAGTTGTTTGCAATACCAGGAAGGAAAGGCAATGGGCAAGAGATTGTCAGATTGAGATTGAAAAGACCATTCAGAAGATTCGAAGGGGCGGGAAGACTTCTAATATAAAGGCAAGTTGGTGGAAAATAGCTGACTCCGCCCTACACTCTCCTGACAAAATAGTAATTGGTTAAGAAATTGGAGAGTAACATCCGTCGTATCGTTCGTGGGATATTAACCTGAAAAAAGCTCCAAGAATTCTAAGAGCTGATATAATAAGTTGTCTCAGAAAAATGTATACACATTGTCTTACATATTTTCCTGGATACCGCGTGAATGTTTGTATTATAAAATAAACAATGTCCTCTTTTGTGGGAAAACTTGCCACATCAACAAGTGAGGATAATGTTGTTGCTGTAATATAAACATTCACGCGATATCCAGGAAAATACATAAGACAGTGTGTATACATTTTTCTGAGACACCGAGTGTATTGTAATCCCTGTGGACATGTATGCATAATACTTCCCCGTATACGTCGTCCCTGATGGAGGCTACCAAGGATCCTCTTACATCCTCCTCTTCACAGAAAATATAATCTACATTCTATATCCATCCACCAAACCTAAGACGACGTTAGAATTTCTAGAACCTGTCGTTTTTTAGAGGGCCGGCACGAACCAAAGGCGAGAGAGAACTAAAGTGTATTCAGGACCTCGTCTTTTCACCAACGTAGTAGGAGCACCGTGAGGGGGAGGTGGGGTGAGGAGGGGGGGAAAGGGGTGAGGAGGGGAGGGGGTGAGGAGGGGTGGGGAGGGGAGGGGGTGAGGAGGGGAGGGGGTGAGGAGGGGAGGGGGAGGGGAGGGGGTGAGGAGGGGAGGGGGTGGGGAGGGGGTGAGGAGGGGAGGGGGTGAAGGGGAGAGGAGGGTGTTGGGGGAGGAGAGGAGGTGATGGGGGAGGTAAATGCATGTAGAGGCAGCAGTTTATTTATGGAATGACATCTGCATCTAACAACGACTCTGTAAACACCAGTTGAAATAAGAGACGTAATCGGCTCACACAATAACGTTGATCAGAGTGTAGATGGGGACAATAAGATATACGTTAGTCTTAAGGCCAGCAAAATAGTCTTATCTGTATCCTTCGTCAAAGAATCCAACTTTTAGGGAATAATTAACGAAGACACCACAAGTCCCGTAAGTCCAGAACAATAAATTGATAAACTTGAATCGACTTCTCTACCAATAAAAAAATGATGATAAAAAATGACTTGGGGACAAAGAGGTTGAAGCCTTTACACCAGACGCTCTGTTTTGTACCTGGAGCTCTGGCTTAACTCGACTCGAAGGAGGAAGATGGTAAAAACTATCCAACATTCTCTGGAAGGATACACCTCTTGAAGCAGACGACACACGATAGTAACTAAGGAGACTCAATGGCCATCTAACTCCACACAAAAAAACCCTCTCGCAGGTTTCAGTAGGAATTAAAGAGCTTTTGCAAGATGAAAGGCGGCGGTATTCACCCAAAGGAAAATGATCGAAATGACTTAACTAACCAGAAACGAGGAGGAGCATTAAAATCTAGAGAGGGGAATGTCTCTCGTGAGGAAGGAGAAAATATTGACATTTGGAGAATTGGAAGAATCTTGTTCTTAATCCTCCTCGCCATGTCAAAGGAGAACTGAGAGACGTTGAGGGTATTGAAAGAAGTACCACGCGAATCAGTGCTGGAAGTATGTGATATTTTTCGATCTAACTACAAAATCCAACTATATCCTGGAACACTAGTTAGTGACCCGGATTCCTTAAAAAAATTCTCAGTTGAAATATTGTATCTCACGGCGAAGTAAATGGGAAAATTGTTGGCACTCGTCTGGTGGATTTTTCTTAATATATTGCTCGAAATTCACGTACGATTTAAAGAATGATGAATTATACCTGAGGTCACATGTGTTGTTGCTAGATCGCGGACACATCACAAAAACACCTCAGGTATATTTGTCATTTTATTGAAGTATATTCCAAGTTAACACTACTATGGTTATACGAAGGACGTTTTTATACACACTTACGATATAAAAGACATCAAATATAAGTAAGACACTGAATCACTTAAGAAAAATACTACACCTCTACTTAATATCGATTTCACTTATACTCATTATAAATTTCACTTATGAGTCCCAATAGTACACAAAGACGCCGCCATACCTGACCTCCACAACACCACCAATGATCTACAGAAAATTCCTAAACCACAGAAAATTATCCTTAAAAACCACGTAAATTTCTCTTTTAAATAACGTTTGGGTTCAAGATTTTCCCTCAAAAGACTCCGATGTTTCTGGGATGAAGTTAAGCTTAATCTCTGAAAATTGACCAAGACGAAGAAAAGTGTTAAAAATTGTCTCGTGGTTTTACTTTTATTACACAATTTCATCACAGGATAGGTTAGAGTTTACTCCTCCTCCTCCTGACACAACATAGAATTTGCTTTAGTTTTAATTGATACATATATGGTCACTACGTACCCTAACCTGACACTCAAGAAGACAAACAAACAAACAAACCTCTCCATACTGACACTATTTATCTTCCTTTTACCAATATTTATTAAACAATCATGTACTCGTTTCATAACTTCACAACCGCATAAGCTAATGACCATTTAACAACTGAGGTCAACACTGGACTCTGTGTATTTTAACAATGATGTTCAACTTGTTTTCATCTGGTAGACAATATTCGTCCTTCCCCTGGTTGAATATTCACTAAGAAACATGAATTATATTTAGTAAAAATCCTGAGCGACGAAGTGTAAGCACCACATAATTATCATCGTATTACAACGACCTTCATGCTGACGTATAAATATTAATTATCGTCTGAGTATGAATGAGGATAATTAAGTTAACAATGGAGCCTTATGTTCAAGCTCCCTCCTCGTCCACACACCCTTCACCTTCGCATTTACTCGTGTTTACAATTCATTATTCGTGGTGATTGAGTGTTCCTTTGACCACCTTCTAACCTTGTTCTAAAAGATCTTGAAATAACCCTAAACGACGGCTTGTGACCTTATGAGGAGGAGGAGGAGGAGGAGAGAGGAGGAGGAGGAGACAGGAGGGAGTCATTGCCGATAATAATAGATCAGCAGGAGGCATCAGAGGAAGGTTGTGTATATAGCAGGTGATGGTACGAAGGGTCTTCAGTCAGGACTCAATAATGTGTTTGAGAAGAAGAATGAACCCACCACTACTACATTGTTCTCGACCGTCCTGTTCTTAACCTACTGCAAGGGATCTTATATAATTACGAGAATTCAAAACTAAACCTCGGATCCTTGACGATATTTTTAAAAGTGAGAATAAAACAAAAATATAAACTGAGCAGGATGGTGCAGAGGGATTAGTGAGGCGAGTCATAAAGGCAAGAGGAAACTCCACTTCTCATGGGGGTTAATCCTTGGGTTAATCCGCGTCAAGTCTCCAACAGCGAGGAGAGCATCAAGTCAGTCCAAGTGTCCAGCTGTCGAGGCAACTATGTATCACTCACTCGTTATTAAGATTCCTCTACTATAGCAGGGCAAAGGAAAAACACACAATGGAGATGGATTATGTATGAGACAGGAAGAGGGAGAGGAGACCTAAGTGGTATTGTCTGAACATCAGGGAAACAATGTCCAGGGCCAAAGATGTTCTGTTGTGACGACTTGGTTGTTGTTTTGAGGACTCAAGATAACATAACATAATGTAATAAATCCTAAAATAGGGTAATTATTTAATGTACCGTAACTTAAATTAACCCCAGCAACTACCTCTCTCTCTGCTTCACTACACGAAGACCACTAATTACAAGCATCACAGATCAATTACCCACAATACGTTTGACTATCGATTATATTCAGGTTTATCCGATAATGGCTCTCGTGTATGGAGAAGCAAATTAGGTCCAGGGATTCTCAGAAGGGCTTAAGTTGGATTATTTCTCGAAAATGTAGATGTAAGAACCTAACCTAACTCTAGCCTAACTAACTCTAGCCTAACTAACTCTAGCCTAATTAACTCTAACCTAACTAACTCTAACCTAACTAACTCTAACCTAACTTACCCTAACCAAACTTACCCTAACTGACTCTAACCAAACTTACCCTAACCTAACTAACTCTAACCTAACTAACCCTAACCTAACTAACTCTAACTTAACTAACCCTAACCTAACCCACCAGACAGGGAACAATATTATGGCGAACGCAAATTGTTTTACTCTGTGCTGTCTGGGTGGTCAAGTTTGCACTTCCTCCCAGCTTAACCAGTAACAAAACCTCAAAGCCGAAGGAGACATCCATCGAGTCAATGAGTCAGGCTAACGGCAAGAGTTAATACATCTTTTATTTAAGTTCTATACGAGACAACTCCTCTTAACACCAATACATTAACGAGATATGGGTGAAAAAAAAAAACTATAATTCATACATTTACCATAAATTTAAGATTATATGTACTAAATATATTGTAAGGCATTTATTATATATTAAACAACTGCTTAAAATAGATATCTTCACAACAACAATACTAAAACACTTTAAATGGTCAAATATAAAAACGGATCACGTGAAAAATAAGATTAGGCACACCTGTTTATTTCACCTGATAATTAAACACCCTAACCCTACCTGGGGGGTGGATGGGTTAGGTTAGGGTGTTTAATCTTCAGGTGATATAAGCTAGGGCACCTAATCTTCACGTGAACCAACAAAACAACTCAGACTACAAAAGTGTCTCTCTAAAACTGATCTTTACCCAATTTCTCTCTCTAAAACACATCAGTATTCCCCAGGGACATCCGGCTTATACTGAAGGTGGCCAGAGTATGCGGCTCCTGGCCCTTGACGGAGACCGGGGGCAGAAAAACGGCAAAAATAACACCAAGAAAGAAAGAAGGAGAAATAGACAGAATAAGAAAAGATGCTTGGGGCGAGGAGGCAAGGAAGAAAGAAGAGGATAAGACAATTCCGTCAGAAGTAACACATCACAAGAATCGTCAGGAAATGTGCTGGAGGTCCTACCCACCTTACCTAATTATTTTCACGACTGTCATACACACCTGGTGTTTACTCTATCATGTTGTCAACAGCTACCTGCTCTTCGGTGACGATAAGTATGTCGTTAGACTATTGCTGGATAAGGTTAGGTTAGATTAGGTAAGGTTAGGTTAGATTAGATTAAGTGAGGTTAGGTTAAGTTAAGGTGTGTCAAATTGGAAGAAGAGAGTGTGTGTGCGTGAGTGAGTGTGTCGACATCAAGAGGCAAGTATATTTCGACTATAGGTGACGTATTCGACCAACTATATCATCATGCCCATTAGTGCCATCGATTAGAGGTGAGGGTCATCGGCCGCAGGTACAGTAATTCTAAAATATAGTGCCACCATCAACAGTACAAACGATGCCATACAAAACCGCCGAGTGCCACTCATATGATGATCATAAGCAATTAGACTCATGTTGACACGACCTCATTCCCGATAACTCGTGTTGCACCTCTCAGGAAACACACAGAGGGTACGTGTTTATGAGGTGGGGTGGGGTGGGGTGAGGTGGGGTGGGGTAGGGTAGGGTGGGGTAGGGTGGGGTGGGGTAGGGTGGGGTGAGGTGGAGGTGAGGTGAGGGTCTGGTAGGGTGGGTTACGTAACTTTAG
This sequence comes from Homarus gammarus, assembly GCA_958450375.1. Lineage (NCBI taxonomy): Eukaryota > Metazoa > Arthropoda > Malacostraca > Decapoda > Nephropidae > Homarus > Homarus gammarus. The sequence continues at coordinate 357,568 of CAUDMG010003323.1, read as the reverse complement.
GTTTATTTATGGCAAGTTGGGTTAATTTAGTTTACATTAGATTGGGTTAAGTTATTTTAAAGAAGGTTAAGTAGGTTTTGGTGAGGTTAGGATAAATTAGGTTATTTTTGGCTAAATTAGATTATGTTAGGTTAGGTTAGGTTAGGATGGGAAGTAAATAGACACGGACTTAGGAATTTAACCCTATGAATGTTCTTTACAATTCAATAACGGACCATTTATATGAAGAGGCGAATGAAAACAAACCGGCGACCTTAACGCTAGATGATCAACTTCCTTAAAAAAAAAAAAAGTTTCTCCCTCACTCCCAAGATATGCCACCACTATTCTCCCTCCCGTCGTCTGCCACCACCACCTTTACCCTAATGTCTGCCTCCTCTTAACACTCATAACCCCGAGTCTTCGCCCAATAATAATCCAGATCCATATTAAAAAAAAAATAATCTGTAAACTTTATATCTTAAAAATGATAAGGATTCATTCTGTGTACACAAAACTATACCTCTTTGAAGCTCCGAATCTCGTCTCTTAAGCGAATGAAACAACGACTGAACCACCTCGACACCAAGTTTAACTCTAGCCTTTAAGGTCTTGACTATTTCTAATAATGTAGAATAAATGACCTTACCTGAGATATGGGCGTTTCAGTATCAGTGTCGATCAACCTTGATGACCCTGTATACAATTCCCTCACACGCATATCACACATTAAATAGCTTTTCCTTATGTTTTTTCACTGTGGCAGCTCACTAGACGTGCACCGTCCGTTCTCACTCAGGGATTCAAGAGCACTGACGTGTCCACCAAAGTTTATGTTGTGACTGTCAGTTGGAAGCCGACATAACAATCACTCTGATGGTTGTAAAGTTGTTGTTGTAATGTTAACAGATTAATTTTTGTATTTATTTATTTTGTCTTATTATCGTTTCACTGTTCTAGTGTTACGTACAGTGTGGTTGAACACATAAGGCTAAGTTGGGTTAATTCTAGTTACGTTCTGCTGATTTTTGGTTAGATATTGTCCGAGATGTTTCGTTATCAAGCTATTCTTTGCCGTACCAATTTAACGATAAGGTATTAGAACTATCAGTAACAGCGAAAATGTTATCTCGAGGTCCAAGTCGTTGATATTCTGATATAATAACGTTATCCTTTCCCTATAACGTAACGGATTGAGCTTCTTGTTTTTTCTTATCACACCATATTATTTAGTGTTTATCTTATGCTTTAAGTGTTTTTATCTTCTTTTATGTTCAAGTAAATTATTCTATCTCATCTCTTGGTACTTTTGTTACATATTAATACCTTGAGTACATGGCCAACCACAGGAGTACGATAATATCTTAACATTGAGTACGAAGACTTGATTACTGAAGTGAGTTATTTTAAGCCCTTATATACGATTCCTTATGCCCTTGAATACCCGTTGAAGATGACACACACACACACACACACAGACCGGTATAAGTCTGAAGTCAGTCTTCTCAATCATGCCTGCACTCTTCCCACACCCCCGCTGGTCGTGAAAATATTGACTAAGCTTCCACAAAACACCTGTCCTATCATCAAGGTCAATAGGCAACCAGAAGAAATATTTACACTAAGGTATTGAAGCTCTGTGAGTAGAGAGATATTCTTTTACCCTCGTCCTCTCTTTCCTGAATAACGTGGAAAGAATACTCGAGAAACTCTGGGATACATGGCGTGTGTGTGGGTGTGTGATGGTGGATGGAGATTGCCCGGACCTTGGTGAATAGGGCCATGAATGAGAGACAAGAGAAGGTAAAAACGTGTGGTGTTGGTCTCGTGCTGGTCTGCTCTGAGCTGTGTGGGATAGTGGAGTGACTCATATCTAAGGGGGAGTCTAGGCACTGGTCCATATCTGAATATCAACAAGAATAACTTGGTTTAGGTGTGTGGCTTAAACAATTCAAGAGACACGTAAAGTAACCCTTTCTATTCTAACCTGAATTGTGAAAAAAAGACCTACAGCCTCTCTTACCACCGGGGTGAAGCAAGGCTGTTACCTGTCTCCTACAATTCTTAAACTTGATTGTTATTCATAATGTATGCTTAATCAATCTGAGGGAGACAAAAACTCAAGTGTTGGTCATGAGCCAATGAGCTTTGAGGTATTTATCCCAAATCCTAGTTTTATTTCGTAAGGTAATGACGAGTAGTTAAGCTTATGGAACTATTGGGCCAAGACCCGAACACTAATCGTGAACCCTTTAGAGGATAAGACCTGTATTACGTGATGAGTTGAGGGTGGGCAGTAGTCCTGGGTGTTTGATCCACTTGTAAATTATGAAGTAGTGAAGCTCCGAGGTTTAAACTTTGAAGATCAGGCTTTTCACACTATGTACAGTCATCAAAAACATTTTCTGTATCTTACGGTGTTATACTCGTACATTATGACACACGGGGCTAAAAATTCTGAACAACACGGATTTTATATGTATTCCTGCTAATTTCTCTGTAGTAACTATACGTGATATACAAAATGCACCGTATTGGTTGTACAATGCATCACACAATCAGAAGTACCAACTTTACCAAATGAACATGGCCCCAGTCAGTGCAGGGGTGCAGAACAGTTTTCTTTATTGACTATGTACAGTGAAGTAATGAAGTATCTCCCCAACTTCAGCCGAAGTATAATGAAACCTGATTGCCCAACGTAGTGAATGGTATCCCTGGCGACTCCTTTTCCAAGGTTACACAGGCCTGCCAACTGTTTATGGGCTCCACATGTGCGTGCGTCGACCGTTGTGTGATGTATTCGTCAAACCCCGGGAAGATAATACATTGTCTCTCTATACCCTTCTTTTATGATACAAGAAACATGTTATACTCCTGCTGTCTTCACTTCTGACGAATATTTAGTTCTGTACTGAAGGCAGTCATTAAATTGATCACTATATATGTACCACAGACGTCAATTGTTATCACTGCAGGCACCACCCCCCTTCACTACTGTACTGATAAGGTCACCATTCTCACCAAACACCCTCGCCGCTGTACTGGTCACTCCGCTCACCACTGATTCACTTCTTTCCTCACTAGGCTGATTACGTCACAGAAGCTGGCTAGTTTGCCGTGGTTTGGCAGTTGCATAGTGCCGTGGACGTGTGGTATTCTGATGCTGATGAGGGCCAGTGAGTCTTAACTAAGGTTTTGTTTGAGTACAGAACAATTGAGGGAGAGATAGAGGCAGAATGAGATGAGAATGAGAGAGATAGATTGAGAGAGAAAGATTAGGCAATTCCTACATTCTTCACGTCCATAAATTCGCCCTACTCTTTTCTCTAAGTCACCCTCTTTCCTCCTGAGCTCCTCCACTCTCTTCTTGCAAATGTTCTTCTCACAGGGAAGGCCGCTGAGTTCTTAGACTCATGGCGCGCGGTTGAGTACCATCTTAATCGCCACATGCTGTGCCTGGCGGAGGCTAAACTCCGCGTCTGCATCCTGATTGCATACGTCTTCATGGCCCTGGCGTCCTTCGGCGTTCTCTGCTATCAGTTCATCATCGATGAGGAATCCTCCGTCTACTTTGGTGAGCCAAGTTCATTGTTCTGCAGCTAGAGGCCTCGATCTTGTGAGACCGAAACCCACATTGAACCATTTTAAAGCTTTGTACAGCATCTCATAAATTTCAAGATGTGGTAGTATGAAGCCTGTGTTTGGCAACAGTGATGCCAAAATCTCTTGTTGGTGAGACCAGGTCACTCTCCATTATCCCTGACACAGAAGTGATGGTTCGCTTGATATGTGAAATGCGCGTACTGAGGTGAGATGCATGAGGCTTTTACTCTGCAACTTGCTTTTCTGTATGTCTGTCACTTTGTCTTGCTGGAGATTATTAATAGAATGAAGCAAAAGTATCCAGCTTAGAGGAAAATTTTTAAAGTATTCTTAACTGATTTTCTTTGGATTACCTTATTAGTTTTAAGAGAAAAAAATGTTTTTCCAACTGGTATTTGTGTTGGTGTCGTAGTAAGCAGGCTAAGAACCTAATGTAGCACTTTACATCGAAGGTCAACTTTTCTTGTCTCCCCACAAAGTAAGACTGAGTTTCAGTCATAACTAGATGTGTGTTCGGTCCTGGGTGAGGAGGAGCAGCTGTGTTGGCCAATATATTCTAAAATTTTCGTGTGTGAATGTTTCTTCGACTTGGTTTATTCAGGACCTAAGGTTTACTGACCTACATAAATATGAACATTTGATAAAAACTGTAGTTTTTATATTGGCTCGACTTATAATAATCTGCAAATCATGAAGTATCTAAAAAATCACCTAACATCTATAATGTCATGACAGGTAACCTGGTGCCCCCGCCCTGGTCCTGGCCGTTAAATGTGCTGCAGCACGTCTTTGTTCTGCTCACATGGGCGGGCTACCTGGTGCCCGAGGCTCTCGTCATGGTCGCCTCCCACCACATCGCCATCTACTACCGCTCTCTCAACACCTTCCTCGGTGAACACTTCCAAAAGTGGGTCCAGGCAAGAAGGTCCTCGCTCTTGGCTTATCGCTCAGACATGACAACGAAGAATGTAAGTTTTGAACTTGGTGATTTTTTTTTTAAATTTCAAGACTCGTTTCAAATGCAAGTACACTAGTACAGTATGTAATGATCATCTCCGAATTTGTGCAATGTGGCCTACAGTTAGTAAATGTATAAAATCTTCTTTCTCATACCTTTCCTCAGAGCTTTGCAACCCAAAACAACACCGGCATATACAGCCACACGGACCACGAAACTCCACCATCCCCTAACTCCTTTAGCATCGCATCTGTCTCCACCGTCACATCTGCCTGTGACTGCCACCAACAAGCACAAGATAGCCAGCGTGAGTACTTGAACAAGTTACGGGAGACGTGGAGCCTGTACGAGGACGTGGGAGACTTCTTGGACAAATTCAACGCCCTTTTTTCGCCCATCATTCTCATAAACCTCGCCTCCTTCTTGATTATGACCTGCACACTTCTCATCCCTGTGCTGAAGGTGGGTGTCTTACGCAGACCAAGACTACATGCTTCAGTAAGTGTTGTGACAGTCTACACTTTTGCTTTACTACTCGAACTGATTCATTCACTGTCTCACGAAACCACCCATGGACTTTAGATTCTGTCACTTAAGGTTCTAGACTGTGTCACTTATGGCCCACATATCGATTCATCCACACTGATTCACTCACTACCCCTAGATCAAGTCACTTACAGATTTCTAGCTGAATCGTTTCGAATATCAAACCGAGTCTCTTATTACTCTCAACAGATTCACTTAAACGATGATCCAAGGAACAATAAATAAAGGAAAGAAAAGAACATAACGAAAGAGGATAGGTTAGGTTAGGGTTCTGAGTACACTAGTCCGTTTTCATCAACAAACCATTTCGAGAGTTCTTACATTTTAAACTGGGAAACAGAACCCATCAGCTAAGTCATCAATAACATGGCAAATCTAGAGAGAAACTTTAAGGGGTCAAAATCTTCACGTTTTCTGTTACAATAATATCCAGGTAATCTTACTCCTGGCCCCGGTGTTGAGGAGGAAGAGGCCGCAGCTCCCCCAGTGATAAGGAAGAACAGGAAATTAAACCAAGGCACAGGAGAGAGATATAACCCGAATTATCGGTAGTAACTCGGCAATGTAAACGCTTTGTGCATTCTACTGGGACGGAGACTATTTTCAACACCGGCTATTAAGCTGATGTTGCTTTCGTCACTAGTCTTCTCTGGGATTGTCAAGACGAGGTGAGATATTCTAACCACAGTTGTCGTGGGTTTCTGGTATAAAAAAGTTTCCTGCATACCGTCATAGTCTTCCGTGTTGGATTGTAAGTATGGATTAGCGATTTTCTGGCCCCCATTTTTTTTTTATCCTAATGCATTTTATTTGTCACAATTTTCAATAAGATACACGGATTTTTCAACACATTTCTACTAATAATTCTAACAGACGGGTATTTTTTTTTCTATTCCAACACCATAAAGTTTTAGCAAATAATTTCTACAAAAAAATTTATATTTATTTGTATATAATCGTCGTCACCTCCACCAGGCTGATGACGCTCTCTCTCACATCGGGTACCTTGGTAACGCTGCCTTCTACGTCATCCGCCTGCCCGCCCTCATCCTGGTCCAAGCCTGTGTTCATAACCAGGCCTCCCATACTCAGGTCGTGGTGAGTACTGTGTTGGTGTCAGCTAAGACTGTGTTGATCCTATGTTGATATCAGCTAAAACTAGTGAATCCTATGTAACAATCAGCTAAGTCTGATGGCACTTACTTAATCCTGCCCTTGGTAATATTTCACTTCACGTTGCTCAATTCATTTACGACAGTTAGTTCCCTTATCTAACCACAATGTTCCAGGGACTTCTCTTCATTCACCTGTGTGTCTTGTAGGTGGGTCGTGGTCACGCGAATCTCGCCATGACTGGGTTCTACCTGAGGGACCTAGACGCCATCCTCGGGCAACTCTCTGCTGACGAAGGGCAAGGAGTCAGCGCCTGGGGGTTCTTCTACGTGACCAGAGAATCCCTACTGACTTTCCTCTCCATCATGGCATCCTACGTGGTGATTATGCTTCAATCCTAAGACACGAACAGGAGAAGGAAGAGGCGGAGCATGATGAAGGGGATGAAGAGGCGGAGGATGATGAAGGGGATAAAGAGGAGGAGAGTGATGAAGGGGATGAAGAGGCGGAGGATGATGAAGGGGATGAAGAGGCGGAGGATGATGAAGGGGATGAAGAGGGGATAGTATTTAGCGGAGGAAGAAGTGGGAAGGTGAAGACAAGGATAATAATAAGAGAATGACAGGGGAAGAAAGGGACGGGAAGAAAAGGGAAGAGGAGTGAATTACCAAACATGAAAGAGAAAACAACACAAACAAATTAACTAAATAATAATGATATAAAATAATGATATAAAATAATGATATAAAATATGACTTAAGTAAGAGTAATAATATCAATACTAATAATAATACTAATAATGTCATTTGTCATAAGAATAGTATTCATAAATGCTACACCTACTACTATTACTACTACTACTACTACTATTACTACTACAACTTCTACTACTACTACTCAAACTACAAATACTACTACGACTACTGCTATTAATGATAATATTGATAAAAGTAAGTGTTTATGGGAAGGAATTACTTTTTATGTTGCCAGCAGAAAATAAAGTTGTTGCTTGTGAATTCTTGACTTAGAGCCGTTTACTAATTAATCATTCGAAGACGATAGTTTGAATTATCATCCATATTGTTCCCAGACGATCATTCTAAGAATTAACCATCAATGCTATCATTAAGGGGTTAAACTATCATATTAAGGGGTTAAACTATCGCCTTCAAGGTATTAAACTCATGAAACTAATGTCTTCACGGATTAACAAACACCTCGTCAAATAAAATTTATATTTACTGTATTGCTTTAAGGTTAAAATAACAAGATAAGATAGATTTAATTCCCAACATGTAAACAATTAAGATAGTCTTTGAGAACTCAAGCAAGTTATAAACGAACTTACGGAAACGTGAGAATTTATAAGAAAAAAAATTCCGATATGAAAAATGAAAAAAAAAATAAAAAAAATGAAATAGTGATGGAACTGTCAAGACTTAGAGGTGATATCTCGGACATCCAACCAAGAAGTAGAGTTACTGGCTTCGATGGTATTCCTGAGTAATGGCGTATAGAAGAGGCGAAGATACAGCACATGATTTGAAGGCTGCTCCCTAATGAGTGTCCCAGCTGCATGAACAGGTCAACCCTAAAACTTGGTTAGTCTCAGCAGGTTACTTTATGAGGAGATATAAACCGAACATCTACAATGAAGCAGAAGGTAAGATTATCGTATCTAAAGCCTCCAAAAATTGGGGAACCTGTGTCTTTCATAGCGAGTACTTGTACCCCTGAAAATGTTGCGGAGAGCCTCTATCAAAGCCCGAACTTGAAGCTGGGTAAAGTAGAGGCATGTTACTAATATATAATGTTCTGTGAGAAGGAGCAGAAAATAAATACATAGTCATGCATCAGTATCATTTATTTCAACTTCAGTTACAGTGATGGGATAATGTCTTCAGCTGTTATCAGACAATACAGGATATTTTAAGAATCATCAACTACTACAACTAAGGTCCTCAGCAACTGTGATCTTAAGCATCTCATAAACTAAGCACAACCTAGTACGTCAACCTGTAGTTTGTGTACATTTTCTTACCAGAAGAGGTACGGCACATAATTTTAACATCGTAAGACAAATACTGCACAGATGTTGTGACCAACATTATATTAGTGTACAATTGTAATTATATTCAACAAAATGTTTATGAACATCAATAACAACAGGAAAAGTGAAAGTCCAAATGTCAATAATTGTTCCATCCTAAATCATCTGAAGTTGACTTTCATCTCCATCTTGGTGAGGATAGTGAGTCTTACTCGTGGTGGTAGACGTGTTCGTCGTGGTTGAAGACCTTGACGATGGTCTCCCCGAAGTTGGGGATCTCGTGGAAGAGGCGCTCGTCAGGGGCGCGACGGTCCAGTGGGTAGCCGTGGGGTTTCTTGTCCAGGTACACTCCGTGGTGACCGTAGTGGTGGAACTTGGTCGTCAAGTTGATTTCATCATTGACAGAGTCAGCCTCACCGTCGGTCACAGCCACCACCAACTTGAACTCCACACCAGCCTCGTTGCCCTTGGGTATGAGCAGCCTGTTGGGCAGCCCAGTAGCGCTCACGAACTCCTCAAGGTTCAATTCACTGCTTCCGGCAATCGCTGCTTCGGCCTGTTCATGCAAGCTCTTCAGGCTGGGCACGTCAGGTACCGTCACTGAGGACTCATCGCACTTGCGGGTAACTTCGTTCTCGCCAGGTGCCACTGAGGAGGAAAACCATGTGATGTACAGTTACTGTGAGATCGTCACAGCGGTGTTAATAGAAATATCCTACTAAATCCATTAATATATAATCTAAAAATCTATATCGATAATGTAGCAGGTTTGTCCTAATAAGTAAAACGAATTTCATACTTACGGTATTTCCAGAACTTGTCTAGTTCAATGGCGTGCCAACGACCCTCGTTGAATGGCATGATGACACCGTTAACGTCGCGGTGTGGCCAGGCGAAGATGCGGATTGTGGCCAACTTGTTTTCATCATTATTGTTCATTATGTCCACTTTGAAGGAGAAATCCTTGTGCTTCAGACGTGGGATAATGGCGCTAATTTCCATGTTATCTTCCCATTTCATCTCCTCCTTGTCATCCATAGCATTCATGAGGCTGTATTCATAATCTTCAAAGTAAGTCTCCAAGGGACCATCAATGTGTATATTGTTGATGGCTATACCAGGGAACAAAAGCTCCTTCCGGCTATAAGGTTTAAGATGGTCTTTATGTTTCCTGAAGAGGTCGTCGATGTACTTGTGCAGCTTGTAGAAGGCGGGGTCACGGAGGGTGGTCTCATAGTGCTCCAGGACACTGGGAGTATCGTAGTACTTGGCATGGGGGTCACCCTGGTGGCCAAGCATCATGTGACCCATGTTGTGTAGGGAGCCGTAGTATTCATTATAGGGGTTGTACACACACGACTCAATGATTTCACCCAGGATGTCAATACCGTGTTCGTTATTGATGTCCACCTTGTTACCCTCCTTGTCGATGACGTAGCCGTGAGCGATGGCATCACGGATGCGGTTCTCCATCACGATCATGTCGCGCACCTCAGCAACCTTGTCCACGTCCTCGATATGGATGTCATCATGACGGAATGGGAAATGTTCGCCATTTTTGTATGCAGTGTGGGGGTCGAAGCCTTCATGGAGATTCCTTTCCCAATGAAGCTTTTCTATTTTCTGAAGGTGGTTGGAAATGCGCTCGGCTTCAAAGCGGTTGACCAGCTGGTGATGAACCCAGAAGTAGCTCTCGCCTCTGCGTTCAATCTGATAACCAAAAGTCTCATTCCACCAGAAGGGATATTCAATATGCCAATTGATGTAGTGGGTACTGAGGCCGATATCCTCACCAAAGTAAGCTATTTTATGTTCAGGGTTATTCTGCGTGCCTGTAAAGTTCATGTTAAATTTGCCTGGTTGGCCAATCATCTTGGACGTGAAAGCTTGTTGGATTACTTCGCTGCTTGTGAAAAAGTGTGGCATGATCTCGTAGAGAGGAGGCAACACAACGTGCCTAGTGAGTGGGGAGTGTTTGATAGCTGTGTACAGAGCGTAAACATACGTCTCCTCGTTCATTATTTTACGGAAGTAAACCGCATTGCCAATAGCTGTTGGCCAGTCTTGGCACTGTAATAGAACCTTTACAAGCAGCAGTGCTTCCTCGCGCTGGGTGGCGTTGAACACTGAGAACCAGTGATGCCTCTCCTCCAGATGTTGAGTCTTGACCTCCTGCATGAGTTTGTTGACGGCTATACCAGCATCAGGCATGTTGGCAGTGTGGGCCAGTGGGTCAAAGGAATCTTCCATGGCCTTCAGGTTGGCCTCATGCAGAGGCTCGTACAGCTTGTGGAGGAGGAAGTTGATGTCGTGCTGCTTCTGTGCTGTTGGTACACCTGAGACACATGTGAGAATGTAAACATTAGATTAAATATTGTGTTGTAACGCTGAAAAATTTTGCATGAAGATTTGATGAACATGAACTTGTTCAAAATGTATACAGATATGGTTACTGTAAAACTTATTTTACAAAGACGTCTAGGAAGGCTGTGTGCGGATGCCATGAAATATAGGATTTTCATCATACGTTTGTTTTGGGATAATATGAAAATGCTTTGGTGGAATTTAACAGCTTTAGTACTACGGTTCAGACAATGAGCGTTTGGTGTGTCTTGGAAAGTCAGTGGATATACTCACCATCAGGTTCATCTCTCTGGAAGCCACTAAAATCATGGCTACCTGAGTAAGGCGAGGCGGCGGCGGCAGCAACCACCAGTGAACACAACAGTACGATCTTCATGATGCTGATGATGTCCCAACACTGCTCGCGCCGCCTTATATACCTGCTGAGCCTCCACCACCCTCCCTCGTGCCCTGCCTTGTCCCTCCCTCGCGTTTTTAGTCTGTAAGGTTTTGTGATAACAGTTTCTAGGTAGAACACCGGCAGCTTCTTCTGTTAGCTTCTCTCTCTCTCTCTACCGTCGCTGTTAACCTGTTGAAGACCTCGAATTGTCTCCCTTATTCTTTCTCTCTACTATCTTCTCTCTCTTTGTTTCTGTTATATCCTATCTCTCTATCATACTCCTTCTTTCGTTTTTCTTTCTATCATCCTCCCTCTCTTTATCATATTCCCTATCACACTCTGCATCATTGTCTCTATCGTTTACTGTCTCTCGCTCTCTCTCTCTCTCTCTCTCTCTCTCTCTCGTGTTTTTCTCTCCCTATCACTTTATCTCTCTATCGTTTTTCTCTATGTTTTATTTATTTTTTTTCATCTCCATAATTTTCTCTCCCAGTTTTCTCTCATTCTCTCTCTCTCTCTCTCATTCTCTCTCTCTCTCTCTCTCTCTCTCATTTTACTTCCCACTATTTCTTTTTTATGTTACCTGTGTGTGTGTGTGTGTGTGTGTGTGTTCGCCTTGTGGAGATGTAAGTATATCCAGTTGTAATGTGTATGTATGTGTGCATTGCCTATGAAAATATGATCTATGACTGTTAGTGCGAGTGCATGAATGTTCTAATGACGTTTGTGTGCGTATCATGTTTGTGTACGTATGTAATGATTGTTGTGATTGTTATATTTGTGTACGGCTGGTAAATTTTTGTGTGTATATGCTATGTGGATGTACATTTATATTCATGTTGGTTATATATGTATGTATGTACAGTATGTATGTATGTATGTATGTATGTATGTATGTAAGAGCCGCAGGAAGATGTATTTGTATGTGTAATGAGGCTTGATGGCCCCTTAGAGTTAGTGTGAGGTGGTGGTGGAGGAGTGTGTGGTGGTGGTGGTGGAGTGTGTGATGGTGGTGGTGGTGGAGAGGAATGTGTGATGGTGGTGGTGGTGGTGGAGAGAGGAATGTGTGGTGGTGGTGGAGAGGAATGTGTGGTGGTGGTGGAGAACGACTGTTGTAGTTGCTTTAGTAGATCTTTATACAGAGAGCAACAAACATACTATATATCCCTAGAAATTATATCGAATAAAAACAAAACGAAAACAGTGGCTAATAAAACAGAATAATGAAAGATAATGGAAATAATAAAGCGAAAAGAGACCAGTTAAAAATAGTGAAAATATCAAAATTACGAAAAAATAGCAAAAAATAATAATAAAAATACCAAAACAAAAGGATAAAATATAATAAAATTGTCAAGAAATATAAATAATAAGTACAAAAATAATAAAATAATTAGAAATAAAAATTACAAACCATCAATCGACATAAATGAACTATAACGAGGAGGAGGAGGAGGAGGAGAATTATCAGCTGTCATGACCTACCCCCTCACCCCCCCCCCTTCTACCCCACTCACCAAAACACCACAAGTCTTGGTCGCCTAAGTTGGGTGATGGCGTCAGATAGGGTGATTCTTAATCTTGTCTTTTGATTGGCTAGACTGGAAGAGGTGCCAAGGTACGTAATATATTTTTTTTTTTATCTTCAAAAATCTTATGTCAGTAAGTGGGTGGGTGTGTCCATCTTGAGTTTACGAGAGACAAAACAGATTGAGGGTTATGGGGCTTGATCTAAGAAGTTGGGGGAGGAGGGGAGGGGAGGGAGGGCTGGGGAAGGGGGGAGGGGGAAAAGGGAGGGTGGAGGCGTCGGTAGTTAGTGCCCTCTGAAAAAAAATATTATCTACTGGAGAGCCACTCTGGTGAATTCCTGAAGTAGAGAAGTCACCTTGAAGTTGTGTATCCTAGGTAAAAATAAGAAGAAAAAACCCCCAGACACTCAGATATGTACCTTACGTTAAATGATTTATTTTCTTATTTAGTCTTTTTTTTTTTTACCTAGTTCACACACCAGCGTCTGGCTTTTAAACCAATGACAATACAATACTGTTTCTATGGTGATTTTGTTTCTTAAAGTCGACGTAACAACTCCCAGTACTTAAGAAACATCGACGACATAGTCTAGAGACACAGTGAATATAAATAACCATAATGCTTAGGTGTTTTATCACTTTATAGGACTCTTGGATTCAATAAGTAGAGTGTCTGGTAACGAATACTTGGTGAGAAAAGAGGGAATTGAAGAAAATTGTACGAAGATTAAAAATGATTTACTTAGGAGGTTCTTTTCCCATCAGTAATGTTACACTGGCAATGAAAATATTAAACGTTCAGGATGGAGTACCTCAGGATGACACTATCACCCCACAGTCTTTTATAATAGTATTGGAGAGGGAAGTTTTAAGGTCATTTAGTGGCGGTAAGGTTAGGTTAGGTATAACAGGTGTAAATAACATGAGTACCTATATGATTTACCTTCGTTTCGTTGTTGATATTAAAACATTTTGTTACGAGTTGGGGATTTAGAATATAGTTATACGTCTACCCAGATCCCAACGGGTAACAACAAAAAAAAACAAAGACAATCGGACTAAAAAAAGGGTAGACAAAGGATGCGAGTTTTCGTTGTATATAATAAATTACCATAAATTCCTTAACAAAATATTCAGCTTATACGCTATCCTTAACCAAACTTAACCTAAACACGAACAGTATATACATAGTAATAAAACATAAAACAATAGTGAAGCAATGTGGAGGGGGAAGAGGCAATACAAGATTACAAATACTTAAGTGAGGAGCTGAGATGGCTGACGGGCAAGGCTGAGTATGGTAGAAGACGGTAAATAGTCACTGTGCCGTAGGTTTCCAGGATAGGTGATCCTGTGGTCGCTTCCCAGAGTGAAGTGTGTCCTCTCCTCGAATTGGAGCTGACAAAGTAGACTGAGGCGGAAGTGACGCAACAACCAGGATATGGAGAAGGGAAACCCGGGAGTGGTAACTAAGACGAGCCATACTCGTGTTTCGTCCCTAGATGGCGTTGCTCGTGGTGCTGGGTAGGTAGATGAAGACAATCGGTGGAGGGGTTCGTAACACACCCCCCCTCCAAAGACCTTCGTAGCGCGGGCGCGAAGGAGGTGATCACCTGGTGCGTCTGGAGAGTAGCTGCTACATTTCCACTGGAGCTCGGGATAAGGAGTCTGCAATCAGGTTTTCCACCCCCTTTATGTGCCGGACTTGTAGATTATAGGGCTGGGTGAGGAGAGCCCAGCGGAGGATTCGCTGGTTGGAGGTCTTGTTGGTTTGGATGAACGTGAGTGGGTTATGGTCGGTGAAGACCAGGGTTGTTTGTGGGCAAGACTGGAGGTAACATTCAAACTTCTTTATTGCCAACACCAGAGCCAGGGCCTCCTTCTCTATGGTCGAGTAGTTGGTGTGATGTTTTTTCAACTTGGCGGAGTAATATGCCACAGGGTGAAGGACATCAGTGGTTGGGTCGGGTTGTAGGAGCACAGCCCCCACTCCGACACCACTAGCGTCGATTTGCAGATGGAAGGGCAAGGTGTAGTCAGGGGGGTGGACTACAGGCTTAGAGGCAAGGAAGGCTTTGAGGCGGTGGAAAGACTGGTCGCACTTCTGGTTCCAGATGTAAGGGACCGCAGAATTGGTAAGGTCTGTGAGGGGTCCGGCCACGCTGGAGAAGTTACTGCAGAACCGACGGTAGTAGCCGCACATCCCCAGGAAGCGCATGAGTTCCTTCCTCGTCCTTGGAGTGGGGAAGGACAAGATGGCTTCAACGTTTGCGTCCTTGGGTCTCACCATACCATGCCCAACGATATGTCCCAGGTAAGTCACCGAGGCCCGGCCAAAAGCAGATTTAGCCAGGTTTATGGTGAATCCAGTCTCTTGCAGTCGTGCAAACAGTATCTCCAAACGCACCAGATGTTCGTCCCAGCTGTCTGACACCACCACCAGGTCATCCAGGTAGGCGAACGTCCCACCTAGGTCCTGAATAAGGTAGTTTATGGCCCTCTGGAATGTGGCCGGAGCATTAGAAAAGCCAAACGCCATAACTAAATATTGAAAAAGACCAAATGGAGTTATAAATGCCGAGATTATTTTTGCCCTATCCGTGAGTCCTACTTGATAATATCCTTTCAACAGGTCTATGGTACTGATAAATTGGGCACAGCCTATGCTGTCTATTATATCTTCAATCAAAGGAAAAGGGTAGGAGTCAGAGACAGTGGCCTGGTTCACTTTACGATAATCTGTACAGAAACGAAAGGTGCCATCGGGTTTTGGAATGAGAAGGCAAGGTGAAGCCCAGGGGGAGGTACTAGGCTCAGCTAAGTTATGCTTTAACAAAAAATCTACCTCCTTTTTCATAATCTCTTTTTTTTGTGGATTTAATCGATATGCTGATTGCCTAATGGGTTGTACATCATCTGAGATTAGCTTAATATCATGTTTAAGTATATTGCAAAACCCTGGGAGGTCTGACGTGACTTTAGGAAATGTTGATAATAACTTAGTGAGATCTTTTGCTTGAGATGGATTCAGAACAGAAAAATACTCATCCAAGTTGTTGAGTATGTGACTGTTAGCAGGGTTTTCTTTAGGTAGAGGGAAGTCTAAATTCTCCAATAGATCCATGTCATCTGTCACCGGCCCTGACAAAACCGTATGCAATATAGGTAGGCTTATAGCCTCTGGGATGTCTTCCTCTGACTGCCTGGAATGGTAAAGTTTCATGAGATTAATGTGAACAAGTTGTGAATCTTTTCTGCGATCAGGAGTATGGACTATATAGTTGAGAGGAGATAGTTTATTAGCATTGATTTGAAAGTTTTGATGGAACCGTTCCAAGCAACCTTGGGACGGTGGGTGGTAAGCCGAAGATGTACAATGGTCCACACTGAGGTCTTTCATCACCTGTTTGAACAAAGATGGATCAGATTGTTGGGCTGTAATGAGCTCATCCTTACTAATGGTCTTATTGTACAGATCTTCCGTGGGTAGGAAGATATTGGAGGTGGTTTCAGATGAAGAGGGCCCATTTCGCACACTCTGTGACCGGGTGACAGTACAAGATGGGAAAAGATGAGGAATAGTTTCTTTAAGGTCAGTGGTGGAGTTGACAGGTAAGGGAGAGTCGACTGTCTTTATGTTAGGAACCACTAGATCTCCTACCAAGTCATTACCCAATAATAAATGTATGCCGCACACAGGCATTGGGTCTTTCCTTATGGCTATTTGCACTTTCCCAGTAATCAAGGGACATTGGAGGTGCATTTTAGCTAAAGGATAGGAAGAATGGGATGAGAGATCTGAAATTAGAACACTCTCATTAGTAAATGCGGTAGATATATCAGGAATGACGTTAAACAGGAGGAAAGATTGTGCTGCGCCCGTATCACGTAGTATACGAATAGGGAAAGAACGAGACCCCTCTATGATTGAAATTTTTCCCTCATAGGTGAATGAAGAGAAGAGATCCTGATGGGGCCTTTCCACATTGGTGTTTGCTATTGGTTTGGATTTGGGATCCAGGGAACTACTTTTAGCAATTCGACACTTTGGGTGTTTACAAGTCTGGATCGTATGGCTTGGGTTTTTACAGTAAGAACAAGTAAACTTGGTTGCATCAGGGGGGGTAGGTGTGGGACCTTTCGACCTACCACTCACGTCCCCAAGGTTATCATCAGAGGAGGACCTAACCTGCCGGAAAGTACCACGTTCCCTACGGCACAGTGACTCCATCAGCAAGGCGTACTCATCAGCCAGCTCAGCCGCACGTCCTAAATTAACCTCTCCACGCTCCTCCACATGCTTCATCATGTGAAATGGTATCTTGCTCTTCCACTCCTCCAGGACTACCAAATTTAACAAATCCTGAAATGTGGAGGTCTCTGTAGCCTCTAACCACTTCTTAAAAAACCTAAGCTTTTCTTGAGCAAACTCAACAAATGTGTGTGAAAATGGTTTGGTTAGTTTACGAAACTTCTGCCGGTATCCATCTGGCGTGATAGCATAAGAGGTGAGGATATTCTTTTTTACGTTATCATAGTCATCAGTCTGGTCTAAACAGTTATAAACTCTACGAGCCTTACCATATAATTTAGGAACTAACACTGACACCCACTGGTCCTTGGGCCACTCATTCTTCGCGGCTATTTTCTCAAAAGTCCTAAATGACCCGTCCATATCGGATTCATCAAACCCGGGAACAAGGGAAGAAGCAGTAGCAGGGTTAAAAGCAGCGAGTTTCTCTCTTAATGCCACTTCTTTTGATTTAAACTCCGATGTTAAAGTGACTTCTGTCTCTCTCACCTGTAGTTCTTTCAGTTTAACCGCCTGCACCAACTTGGCCTGTTCCATCCTTTCTTCATGGTCCAACTTGGCCTGTTCCATCCTTTCTTCATGCTCCAACTTGGCCTGTTCCGACCTTCCCTCATGCTCCGGATTAACAACCCTGATATACTTGAAAGAGGAAGGGCGTATTACGGCATTAATATAAAGATCCGGATTAACAACCCTGATATACTTGAAAGAGGTAGGGCGTATTACGGCATTTATATAAAGATCCGGATTAACAGCCCTGAATGAGATAATAATAACAATAATTGAGGCTTTATAATTATGGGGTCCTGGTAGAGCAGGGCGTCCCAAGATATCACTTCACTCTAAACTAGTAACTATGGAACAGCCTACTCTGGAGTGAGGGTACGGCATTAAACAGATCCGGATTCTTCCCTACACTCGATAAGACTTACCACACGACTGCCACGTGTAATAACAGGTAAGCCTTATGACACTTGGAACCTATTAACCTACGTCTGTCACTCTTACTATACGGTAATACCAATATATGCACACACATATGAAGGAAACTTTAAACCACCGTAAAGCAATTGTAAACAGAAGTGACTGGGAGGGGTAATTTAGAATATAGTTATACGTCTACCCAGATCCCAACGGGTAACAACAAAAAAAAACAAAGACAATCGGACTAAAAAAAGGGTAGACAAAGGATGCGAGTTTTCGTTGTATATAATAAAGTACCATAAATTCCTTAACAAAATATTCAGCTTATAAACTACCCTTAACCAAACTTAACCTAAACACGAACAGTATATACATAGTAATAAAACATAGAACAATAGTGAAGCAATGTGGAGTGGGGAGAGGCAATACAAGATTACAAATACTTAAGTGAGGAGCTGAGATGGCTGACGGGCAAGGCTGAGTATGGTAGAAGACGGTAAAAAGTCACTGTGCCGTAGGTTTCCAGGATAGGTGATCCTGTGGTCGCTTCCCAGAGTGAAGTGTGTCCTCTCCTCGAATTGGAGCTGACAAAGTAGACTGAGGCGGAAGTGACGCAACAACCAGGATATGGAGAAGGGAAACCCGGGAGTGGTAACTAAGACGAGCCATACTCGTGTTTCGTCCCTAGATGGCGTTGCTCGTGGTGCTGGGTAGGTAGATCAGGACAATAGATGGCGTGGTTCGTAGGGCTGGGTAGGCAGAATCATGAACAAAAAGATTTGAGCTGAACAAAACAAACAACGAGGAGGAGTTGGAAAAAAAAACGAAAACTAAATACATTGTTTATAATTCAAGTTTCCCAGCCAACAGAGGAAGATTATTTAATAAACATATCAAGGGCAATTGGCCTCAGTGTGTAAAAATCAGTCAGGTTACATAAACAAAGGTAAAGTGCTTTGGTTCTCCTCTGAAAATTCAAGGGAGAGAGAGAGAGAGAGAGAGAGAGAGAGAGAGAGAGAGAGAGAGAGAGATCATTGTCCTAAATAATGGTTTAGGACATGAAATAAGTCGACCAATAGGAACAAAATAACCAGACAAAGGAGTATAGATAACTATGTGCGACGCGTAACACATAATGGCGCCAGAGAACTTGTTAGACCTCTCACTAAAGAAGGAGATATTATTGAAGGGTCTAAGACGTTAATTACAGTGGCCAGACTATATAAACAGTTAACAGAGGGTGATCGACCGGACCCCAAGAAATAAAACAAAGACCCAGGAAAATACCAACAACGAGAAGTGTAGACGAGACCAGGAAATAGGGAGTCGCCTATCGATAGGGAAGACTAGAGAGGAGACCATCAGGCAGCAGTGAACTCATTTTATATAAGACACTGTATAATATAATGCTTCAATAAATAAATAAATAAATAAATATATATATATATATATATATATATATATATATATATATATATATATATATATATATATATATATATATATATATATATATGTTAAAGGGTCAAATCAGCCTAGGTCATTGTCTACATAGTTTGGTCAGGTGGACTCGTGAAGAGTTGTGCCTCATGCTGTGTTCATAATGTTCATGAAAGCACGCTCCACGTGATGGTCACACACACTATCTAATAAGCTAAGGTCAACAGTGTGATAGACTCAGCACCTTCGCTGAGGACAATACAGTTGCTAGGTAACAGTAATCGCGGGGGGGGGGGGGGGGGACATAAAAATATACCAACAACTGTGTTGGTCGCCGGTAACATACTGACCCCCACCACTTGATCTGATCATCGAGAATAAACACTTACGGTGGAGTAAAAACTTTGACAATTAGGACTTTTTTTTCTTTTGATCGAATCGATTTTGCGTTTGTTCAGTTAACTTCATGAGTTGTGAGGTGTATGTGTTGCAACGTATGTGCTTTAAAGTCGATGTGTTGTACAGTGTATGTTTTATACGGTGTAGAATGTGTTGTAAGGTGTAAATGTTGTAATGTGGATGCGTTGCACAGTGTATGTGTTGTAAAGTGGATGTGTTGCACAGTGTATGTGTTGTAAGGTGTATGTGTTGTAAGGTGTATGTGTTGTAAGGTGTATGTGTTGTAAGGTGTATGTGTTGTAAGGTGTATGTATTGTCAGACTGCTGTAAAATAATCAGTAACCCACACGTACAGTTCGAGCCATATCATCATACATAAAGCTGCCATCATCAGAAGTCATTATTAACGTGTCTGTAGTCCACTAAGTAACTAACAGAAGCCGTGGTGATGGGCGTAGGTCTGAGTCTACTTGTATAATTATCTTTATAAGCCACATCACTATACATAATTATAGACCGTACATCTGTCTCGCATTATACTGTAATACTAACCTTGTATTTTTATCTTCCTTCCCCAGAGTTTAATTTTAAGGTCCCTCAAGCAGTCGTGTTCCCTTCAGATGGTTCACTGACACTTAACCTCCCTTTGTCCATCACAATAATTGATAAATATAAAGAAAACAACAGACTAAATTCTACTTTACTCTCTAGTCTTCAACAGCTGTTTCTTGACTGACATAACCCACAACTCAGAATGTTCTTTGGGGGATCAGGAAGACGTCTCTCTGGTAATTTTTAATATCTGATGTTTACTGTAAGATGTAACTTCTAGTACACGGTTAAACACCTTTGTTGATGAGGTTTATTAATACTTTATAACATCAACAATATCCTTGGGGGAATAAAAACACTCTAGATTTTGATTCGAATTCTCTCTTTCACATCACTTCTGCTGCCTGTTGTTCCCCCAGTGTCCCAACAGTTGTACTCATCACTGTGATTGGGTAAATTTGTCCCCAGTTCTAATGGGTCCAAGTTCTAATGGGCCCCAGTTCTAATGGGCCCCAGTTCTAATGGGGCCCAGTTCTAATGGGCTTCTGTCCTAATGGGGTTAAGCCCTCATGACTACCAGTTCTTATGTACTGTACTTAAATGCTAATGAGGCCAAGTTTTAATAGGTCCTAGTGGTCCTGATACTAATGGTGCCGCAATCCTATTAGTTCGATTGGGTTGGGTCCTATTAACACGGATCTACTTGATGTGTTAAATGTCATCAAAGCTTCACTTGTGTTCCCCATAAAAATCAAATAACATTCCTAAAACAAACACTTTTAGTGGTTTTAATTAACACTTGACAACACTCACTTGGTAGCCGCAGTGATTCTCTAAACTGATCGTTTTTATAACCTAGGACCTTTAGTAATGTTGTGATAAACTACACTCAAGTACATTATCTACACTATTACCCCTCAACTGTATGATTCACTCATTAACTCACCAATTGTCTCTATACAGTTTATTGCTTGCATTTAATCTTCCCAATGCGCACCTTTACTGACCTGATTGATGGAGAAGTTTGTAGATTGTGGGAAGTTTTTATTAACATGAAGTAACGTCAGCAAATGATCAATGTATCGACTGTGTTTGATACGTTTATAGTCAGTTATGTTGACGCGTTATATTTTCTATTCTCTCTCTCTCTCTCTCCAAAAAATACTTTGCCTTTGTTGCCGGGATAATAAGGAAGCACAGTAACAAGCTCGGATGTGTTGTTTACTAGCCAGTGTAAAAAAAATTTGCGTGAAAATGGTCAACGCTCAGTCATTGCTGTTGAAATTTCTTCGAGTGGTTTTCGATAAAGAAGAGAAGAATAGTCACAGAAACGTTGGACTTTTCTTTTATTGGTGGGAATAGCTGAAGGTCTGATCCTAAAAATCCCCTTTTACGGCAGAGTCGGTGCACGGAGATTCGTGAATTACCCATTAAGTGTACAGTACGTGATGCTGCCCAGGCTAACCCTCGACATGGAAGGGTTGGCTCTAATTAGATAACAAGTACGACTCTCTCGTTACAGCCCCAGCCGTCAGGGAGCGAAAGTTTATCACTTACGGCTGAATTGTAGCAGCTGGCACATGCAGACCTTCCCTTGTCCGTCGTCAGCCACACTGGATTGTCAGTACTAAAGTATAGTCCAGCTGAACTTTGCTATAAAACGCAGGGGAGGAGAGAGGCTTCCAAGTCTTCTTGTCCAAATTCTACTATAAAATAGGATTTCTAGGATCAATCTTGGATTTACAGGCAACAGTCGAAGCAGGAGACTGATGCATCTAAAAATAGTTACATGATGGGAGGAGGAGTTAACAGAGTAAGTTATCAAACACAAAAGAGTGATATAATGTCATTAACCTTATAAACTACTCAACGCCACACAACCTTCTACCGCCACCCCATCCAGGCAGCGCTCCGCAAATGTCGCTACAGAGGACCAGACGTACCGTTTTATGTAATATCTTCAGGAATATTTCTTTCAGCAAGGATATTATCACGGGCTCTGGTCGTCGAGATTATCACATTAAACAAAGGCTTTGAAGTTTCCACGTTTAGATATATTATTTTATGTTGATTAACCTTTGGTCTTTAATTCTAATACAGTAACTAACTCTCCACACCAAACACAGTGAGTACTGAAATCTTTCATCCAACCTTCATTCCTAATAATAAAAGGTCTTTCGATCTAAAAGTAGGACTCTAATTCTTCGATAAGACTTTAACGCCCGTATTATTAAACAACATCTTCCCTTGAAGAGGGTCGTCGTGTTTCAACTCGAGTTTTAAGCTAAATGAGTCCTGAGGGACACCGCAGTACAGTACTTCAAACAGGGTGGTGTGGCTGTAAAATGAACTAATTCCAGTATTATAAATTAATTTACAATATTGGAATTAAGATGTTGTTTAATAATACGGGCGTAAGTCTCGGCTTAAGGTTCGCTAAATTCAATAAAGTTTAAGGAGGACAAGTCTAAAACACTTTACGGGGTCCACTTCCATATCTTCATCACTCAGGTTCCCAGCTGATTCTCGGAGCCTAAGAACAAGTCATAAGAACCAGATGACATGTATAGACCTCGAAGGTGATTTCAAAATGATTGATATCGAAATGTTTTTAGTGGAGATAGTTTCTAAATCCCGTAGAAGACATAACTACAGCAGAAGTCTCTAAAGTGACTCGGATCCCCTACTTTTATGCCGGTAAATCATTAGCAGACAAAAATTATTCCCAGAATCCTATATCAGGAAATCCATCACCAAAGAACCCAAGAAATTTCAGCTGAACTAAACAATTATAAATTTAAAGATGCCTTAAAAATGGTTCATAACAGCTATTACAAGACCGCTGTAATACCAACGTCATGTTATGTTGTAAATATATGTTTAAAGAATTCCAATTTAAAATCCGTAAAACTGCATATAATAACAGTTAACTATCACCTCCTCCCGTTCTCTCCAACCTAAACCTTGAGACCGTGGGAGTCAGCTAACAGTAAAGGAGAAGATATGCACATCTGCATAATGTCTGAAGTTAAATCGTTAAGAATTATTCTTCCCTAATTACAAAAGGTTCCTTAGATCGACAGTCGACTACCATGGATGAGTCAAAAGTCTTATCTTTAACCTAACCTAACCTCAACATATTACCCGGACTTCCACTGAGAGTCCCCGCAAAAAAAAAAAAATAAATAAATAAATAAAAAAAAAAGGAAGAGAAGTGAAACGTGAAATAATTAACATCCAAAAGAGACGTAAAGAACTTAACCAAATACAACTTCTGAAAATGAATAAAATGAGAACCACAATATTTACCTAAATTACATAATAATCTGATTAAGTATTGCCTTGTCTTGGCTGTCTCCCAATCCTTCTTTCTGCCATGCCCTGGTCCATATGGCCAACGACTGACAAGGAAAATTCTGTGTGTGTGTATTGTGGTGATGCAGCTATCATGACCCGATGGCCTCTAACTCAGCCTCAAGTGGTAAATTCCCGCCTCCCAAACTCCTATCTCAGAGCCCAAGTTGTACCACAGCTTTCCATCAATGTTTTGTTGGCTGGTATAGGAGAGAGCGGCCTTGACCTGCCTTTACCTCCCCTGTAAACCTATGACGCTCACACACACTCGCATAATGAACTTATGTTTTTTTATATTTGAATATAGTTTTAATTAATTTATCTTCGTTACTAGTATATATGATTGTCTTTTATCCTGTATTATTTTATGTCTCTGAACCTTTACACAAAGTTGTACTCTGCCGTGTTTCTTCCTGCCTCTCTTTCATTCTTCATAATTTGGACACACACACACACTACAGCGTTACTTAGTCCTGCAGGTAAATTTTTACGCACCATTATGCACGAGAGTCTACTGTAGTGAGTTGTATGGTCTTGGGAAATTTAAAGACTCGAGACGTCGGGTAAATGTTGGACACAAGCTTGCATAACTTAACAGGCACGCAGAATAACCCTGAACATAAAATAGCTTACTTTGGTGAGGACATCGGCCTTAGTACCCACTACATTAATTGGCATATTGAATATCCCTTCTGGTTATCAGATTGAAGGCAGAGGCGAGAACTACTTCTGGGTTCATCACCAGCTGGTCAACCGCTTTGAAGCCGAGCGCATTTGCAACCACCTTCAGAAAATAGAAAAGCTTCATTGGGAAAGGAATCTCCATGAAGGCTTCGACCCCCACACTTCATACAAAAATGGCAACCCATTCCCATTCCGTCATGATGACATCCATATCGAGGACGTGGACAAGGTTGCTGAGGTGCGCGACATGATCGTGATGGAGAACCGCATCCGTGATGCCATCGCTCACGGCTACGTCATCGACAAGGAGGGTAACAAGGTGGACATCAATAACGAACACGGTATTGACATCCTGGGTGAAATCATTGAGTCGTGTGTGTACAACCCCTATAATGAATACTACGGCTCCCTACACAACATGGGTCACATGATGCTTGGCCACCAGGGTGACCCCTATGCCAAGTACAACGATACTCCCAGTGTCCTGGAGCACTATGAGACCGCCCTCCGTGACCCCGCCTTCTACAAGCTGCACAAGTACATCGACGACCTCTTCAGGAAACATAAAGACCACCTTAAACCTTATACCCAGGAAGCTCTTTTGTTCCCTGGTATACTGTAGCTGTTAACAAGATTGACATTGATGGTCCCTTGGAGGCTTACTTTGAAGATTATGAATACAGCCTCATGAATGCTATGGATGACAAGGAGGAGATGATATGGGAGGATAACATGGAAATAAACGCCATTATCCCACGTCTGAGGCACAAGGATTTCTCCTTCAATGTGGACATAATGAACAATAATGATGCCCACAAGTTGGCCACAATCCGTATCTTCGCCTGGCCACATCGTGACGTTAACGGTGTCATCATGCCATTCAACGAGGGTCGTTGGCATGCCATTGAACTAGAGAAGTTCTGGAAAGAACGTAAGTATAGAAATAAACTTTAGACTGTGGATTTACATATTCAGAATTATATTACTTACAAGCTAGTTCGTTGTCAAAAAAGATATTAAGAGGTCAGTATTTAATGCATATCAAAATTAGGCTTTTATATGAATAAGAAATATTAGTTGATATTTAAAAACAGCATTGTTTATGTCGGGAACATTTTTCAACATGTTATATCAATTGATTCTATGTTTCCCTAAGTGGCACCTGACGAGAACCACATGGTCCGCAAGTGCGGCGAATCCTCAGTGACGGTACCTGACGTGCCAAGCCTGAAGACATTGCATGAGCAGGCTGAGGCAGCAATTTCCAGAGGCAACCAATTACATCTTGAGGAGTTCGTGAGCGCTACTGGGCTGCCCAACAGGTTGCTCATACCCAAAGGCAACGAGGCTGGTGTAGAATTCAAGTTGGTGGTGGCTGTGACCGACGGTGAGGCTGACTCTCTCAATGATGAAATGAACATGATGGCCAAGTTCCACCACTATAGTCACCACGGAGTGTACCTGGATAAGAAGTCCCACGGCTACCCACTGGACCGTCGCGTCCCTGACGAACGCCTTTTCCACGAGATCCCCAACTTCGGGGAGACCATCGTCAAGGTCTACAACTTCGGTGAACACATCCACCACCACGAGTAAGACTCATAACCTCACCAAGATGAGAACGGAAAATGAATTGCTGATGGTCATGATATCTGGATTAACAAAATCTTTGTACTTGCATGACATTTTTTTTCGATCTTGTAACATTGTATAAGATTTTTACAATGTTTGTTAAATTATATCGTGTATACTGTATGTAAGAGGACGAAAAGTTTCAAACAGTGCGATTTTTCGTGTAAATGTTCTCATTTGGCTCATGTTTTGTAATTTTTCGTCTCTCTGGAAATCGTAAAGATGTTTTACATTAAAATATAGGCGAGAAGTTTTTTTCACTACAATAAATGACAATGATATATGAATGTCTTTCACTAATAATTTCCCTTGTTTTATACATATTGATACTTTGCCAACAGATTCCATTGGAACACGGATAAACACACACACACTCATTGAACCAAGTATCAACTGCTGTTAGACTGGGACCCTATCCATTGGGGACGGCCACAAGATACTGACTCGGATTATTTTTATTCGGCTATGGTCCATGGGCTTCCCAGTAATAATCCATCATTACAAATCTTGTAGGTGTTTTTACTACTGCTAGTGTTAAGAATAATAGTCAGCAAGTACTTGTGAAACATAAAGAGGGGAAATCTGATATTCAACTTCCAGAATGATGACGTTTGTTCACCTGACCAATAAGATGATTGGCACTCCCACCTACTCCGCCCCTGTACAATATCCCTCTACTGCTGAGTATATTATTAGCAGTATATAAGATTATAGCACTTGATAAACATAGATGTTATGATAACTAAAATTAAGTTATGTATGGTGCTGGTCAGCTATACAAGTCAATAGATACGTTACTCATGTTATGTATGCGGTATAGGAAGTTGTAGTTGGTATATATAATCGTGTTAAATGACTTTTGTCTTTGGTTGGTAAAACAGTGCGATCCACCCCTTAGTGTCCCGACACCACTTGCCACCCTCTGTAAATTATATTCCTTGGACGCAGTTGCCATCTTGCAAGGATGTTAGTCTATTCTAGATGAAGCATTGACCACTACTAGACATCAATACTTACTTGAAAATAAAAAACCCAGAACAAAATGCCAGATGACTTCAGAAATGTTACGAATGAAACCTTTTATTCCTTTGTAGATTTTTTGATGTTAATGAAGCCATTTTTTTTTATGAATTTTCCTTTATCATATTAACACATCCGGGTCATTAATTCCTGTTGTAACTGTGTTTTAGGTATGCACTGTACATAAGTCCATAGATGTTTCATAATTAGAAATAATTCTCATATTCAAACTCAAAAACACATTCACTGTTGGATATTGTTTTGTACTCCGAGTTTCATTTGTATATATACCCACTTCTCAGAAACAAACTTATTTGTTTATTGTTATATTTTTTCTATTGATTAAAATACATTAATGGTTTATGCGATTGTGCCGGATTCTCGAAGATTAAAATACAACCATTGTTCCCAAGCGCTTTCGTGTTATTCACATCTTCAGGGGTGAGTACAGACTAAGTGCTACTTAGTGTGTACTCACCCCTGAAGATGTGAATTACACGAAAGCGCTTGGGAACTTCGTGTTTTCTTTTTCCTTGTGGTTATCAGCATATACCTGGATCACGCGCACCTACAGTGATTTATTTGCATATATATATATATATATATATATATATATATATATATATATATATATATATATATATATATATATATATATATATATGACTTATGTGTTAAATATAGATGTTTGTAGCGAACAGGATAGAATGATAAGTCTGATGACAAGGTGCTCTTTACTTCTTTTTTTTTGTTAGATTAAACAAACGACCAGATAGGTCGGTTATGCTCTTATAGACAAAACAGGTAATAAAGAAAGTATAAATGGACTGCTCCATAACTCTTGTTCTACACATCGTCACCACTCAATCGTCCTACCAGCTGTGACGCGGTCTGCCGTCACGTATGTCACATTGACACCCAAATTACCTCTCTACTGAACATCGTCAGGTCCAACCCGATATGGTTGACCCCAGTTCCCTATGACTACCCCATCAGTGGTTCATCACTGCTTCCCAACTCTCACCCACACTGGAAAGCGTTGACTACACTGCATTTGAAAATCACCATTCCTGATTTCCTCAGGTTAACTAATCCACAGTACTATCGGCGGGGAGCTCAACCTACCAGGTACGGAATAGAGTGGTAGTGGTAGTCAGTTAGGTTCCAATGTGGGGGACAATATGTTTACGAACACCCCCACCATGGAGTGAGTCTGTGGGTGTCTTAGCCTTCTCACCCAACCCCGTCAATTTTATTCTTGGTTACACTAACTCCTCCTCCCACATCAGACAGCCAGCACTAAGACCCGAGCACATCTTTTATTCTTAAGCCGCTTTCAGTGGTTACAGGCCAGGTTAGGGTTAGTTTGGTCCTGAAGTTGACAGGCTAAGGCTAAAGTGGGACCTCGATGTCTCTTTCCATTATCAGTTCACACAAGTACAATAGAATTTTTAAGATAAGTTTTAATTGTGTTGTAGTTCTGCTTCAATAGTTTCTCAAAACATTTCAACACACTCGTGCTCTGTCTCACACTGTAACCTATACGATATCCCCTCCGAACTGTCATTCTCTCTACTCTCTTGAAACTTCAACTCTAAAGTTTAACCTTTCAAGATCAGCCACTCCTCTACTCTCCAACACACACACACACACACATTCACGTACCACCACCACCGTACGTACCACCACCACCGCACGTACCACCACCACCGCACGTACCACCACCACCACCGCACGTACCACCACCACCACCACCACCGCACGTACCACCACCACCACCACACGTAGCATCACCACTACAAGTAGCCCTACCACCACAGGTAACCCCAACATCACCACCACTACAATAATTAACACCACCATAATCCTTAACACCACCACAACCACTAACACCACCACAATCCTTAACACCACCACAATCACTAACACCACCACAATCCTTAACACCACCACAATCCTTAACACCACCACAACCACTAACACCACCACAGTCACTAACACCACTACAACCACTAACACAAACCACAATAACTAACACCACCACAATCCTTAACACCACCACAACCACTAACACCACCACAATCACTAACACCACCACAATCACTAACACCACCACAATCACTAACACCACCACAACCACTAACACCACCACAATCACTAACACCACCACAATCCTTAACACCACCACAACCACTAACACCACCACAATCACTAACACCACCACAATCCTTAACACCACCACAGTAACTAACACCACCACCTTAATTAACACCACCACAACCACTAACACCACCACAAACCTTAACACCACCACAACCACTAACACCACCACAATAACTAACACCACCACAACCACTAACACCACCACAGTAACTAACACCACCACAGTAACTAACACCACCACCTTAATTAACACCACCACAATCCTTAACACCACCACAACCACTAACACCACCACAATAACTAACACCACCACAACCACTAACACCACCACAGTAACTAACACCACCACCTTAATTAACACCACCACAATCCTTAACACCACCACAACCACTAACACCACCACAATAACTAACACCACCACAGTAACTAACACCACCACCTTAATCAACACCACCACAACCACTAACACCACCACAATAACTAACACCACCACCTTTTCTAACACCACCACAGTAACTAACACCACCACAGTAACTAACACAACCACCTTAATTAACACCACCACCCCGGGTAACAACAAACTATCCTACCGACATCCTTTGCCTCTTCCCAAATTTCACGTTTCCATCCTCTCAAACTCTCTTTTCCTCCCTTCTGCCAATTTATTTCACGCCTTACTGCTCTTAAATTACACACAACCACTCGATATTTCCTTCTAAGACCTGGCCAAACATTCACATTTCTCATTTGCTATATTACTTCTGAATTCATCAAATTCTATTAGCCTTTACCACCTGATTTTATTCCCCCGTAGTCTTACCAATTGCTTCTTCATTCATTTTCTTTCCTTTAACTAACAATCAATTTGCTGCTTAGTCTGGCTCTGTAACAATTCATTAGTACGTTATCATGTCCATACTTCCTTCCTACACAACTTGAAAGGTACTACCCGCTGTATTCTTTGCACACTACTAAACTCCCTTACTCGCTGCACACGACCCCATTAAATATGCACACGGTTCACTAGTGCCTAGACGAGCCGCGCTCCCAACTCCACACAGCAACCGCTCGCGCTCTGAACCTATCGTCCTCACACACCCCTCTGGCGATAATTCCTCCAAATCCGGTTATCTGTCTTCCTCTCTCCTTATATGTACTCCTTATACCTTCTCTTATTAAATCCTAGAGTGCATTTGGAAATTCCCATAAACTTTCCGTCTCTTTCAGTGTTGATATTTTTGTATACAACATGAAATTTCTAATTTTGTTATTAGAACTTATTGATAAGGGAGACCAAAGTGATGTCGAATGAAAATTTATTCATGTTTAAACGAATATTTTTAATTGATTGTTGCTTATTT
This sequence comes from Homarus gammarus, assembly GCA_958450375.1. Classification (NCBI taxonomy): domain Eukaryota; kingdom Metazoa; phylum Arthropoda; class Malacostraca; order Decapoda; family Nephropidae; genus Homarus; species Homarus gammarus. The sequence goes on along the minus strand of CAUDMG010003323.1, from coordinate 327,203 downwards.
CACTGTGCGAGTGAACACTATCTTATGTAAAGGCTTATGGCAAGCAAATTGGAACTTGACACATGAAAATACCTAAATCAACTTCTGATCTCAATTTATAATCATTACGGAAGACAGATTGTGGATTGTGAACAACGGAATCGTTTTATACATGACGGTGATAACATGAACCAAACTGACAAAACACTGAAATTTGATGAAGCGTTGTGAACCATTGTGGATGTACAGGATTTACATGTTCAGGAATTACTTGCAAGTTACTTATGTAAAGTGTGGATATGAGCAAGTAAGTGTTAAGTTTTTCTTGTATTTATGGACCTATCTCTGGATCTGGACTTAACTTTTGTTATATAACACTCTTTTTATTTGTTCCACTTCCTTTAAACTTTCTCCATATACCTATAAACCACACCCCTCTCTATACCACAACATACGTATCTTTGTTTCTGCAAAGTCACATGCCTCCAACACACCCTATTCCACTATCAAAAGCCTTTCATACACCCCTATCCACCACCACCACCACCACACAATCACCTCTTCACCACCACACACTCTTTTCTCCATCACTACACATTCTTCTCTCCACCACCACACACTCTTCTCTCCACCACCACACACTCTTCTCTCCACCATCACACACTCCTCAGCTCTATGAATAATTGATGTCTCCATAGGCGTCATCTTGAATCTGCTTTTCAGTGCCTATAAAATTTCGTTTCACCAAAATCTTTTAAACACACACACACCTACCTCCCCCCCCCCCACACACTTACCCAGACATACACACCTAACCACACACACACACACACACACACACACTATCACAGCCCCATATCCACATACACACACATACACCCACAACCAAAAACATAGAACAGAGAGGAAGAAAGAGATTATCAGGTGATCTATACACTTGCTGTGGATAGAGAGCCTATAGGAGGGACCCGGCAGCAGGAGGAGGGGGAGAAGGAGTAAGGCTGGGGGGAGAAGGAGGGGAAGAGGGAGGAAAGCAGGAAAGGAAGGGGGGGGGGGAAGCAGAAAGAGAAGAGGGGGTAGAAGGGATAGGATGAAGAACAGGGTTAGGAGGAGGAAGAGAATAAGAAAGAGGAGGAAGAGGAAGAAGATATGACGAGGAGGGACCTTGAAAACAAAAAGATAAGGCGATCAGAGAGGTTAAATGTGTTGGTGGGTAGTAACAGTAACCACGAATTCAGAGGTCGGCAACAGCAACAACCGCCGCTACCACCACCACCACTACCGTCAAATGTGTCACGTTTATGCCCTTGTGATCTCACCCACCATGATTTATTTTATCTTATGGTTCGATGTTTATCACTGGGAAAAAATATCTTAAAATAGAACTTGGATAATGATTTCATGTTATATTTTTTCAATTTTAGTTTTTTTTTTAAAGATGAAAGATTAGATGAGTCAGACGCTGGTATTTCCAACACCCGACGTTCATTCCTTTATTCTTTCTTCGTCTCAGAATAGTGTAGTAATGAAATTTAACTATGATCAGAGAGTGGAGAAGACCGTTAGCGTCCATATACCATTCTACTAATGGAAAGAAGAAAGAAAGGTTGAAGGAGAGTTAAACCGAATTCAATACACACTTAAGTACAGTTTACACATAGGGTGCAATAACGTCACAAGGACCAGTAACTCCCTAGATGTTGTTATTCATGGTAATAAACCGGACAATAATGATGTGATAAGGACGCCATCAGTTACTGTAGCTAAGACAAACTAGAGCAGGTGGCTGTTTGGTTCAGTTATATTTACTTTTTGCTCAGCAGTAAACTTGCATAACGTAACTGGAAACACCTTCGTTAGCGTTCGTTTTTGGTATGTTCGTAATGCCTACTTTTGCGATATTCAGAAATGGTCGATGTATAATTAATTATTTTTTCATCTATCTAATCATCTCTTAATTAATCCCATCAACAAGAAATAATATCGGAATAAAAGAGGATACAGTACTGGCTTAAGGTTATGTTTGGTTGAGACAGAATTAGCAGACGTTAGCTGCTTGAGGCTTAGCAACAAGTGTGCCAGCACTGACTGAAGAGGCGGAGGGGGGAGGCTAAGGTAGACTCTCAGCATATGCCCCGATCATGATGACGACGGAGGACTGGGATTTTTAAGAACTACCAAGTGCCCCTGTCCCCGCCCCTGCCCCCGCCCCACACACACACCCCTCCCTTCACTCACTCCTGTATCCAAGCCACCACATAACACTCAACCTCACACAGACCTTTGCCCACCTCAATATAGCGCCCACTTATCACCACTACCACATTCCTCTCCACCACTACACGCTCCTCTCCTCCCCACCACACACACTACCATCAACCAAACGCGGTTACCAACTTAAGATAGGCAATAGCACCACTGACAATATCTCTTAAAAAAAACATCTTTGTCTTTCTATCCCCTGTACTTCACCTGCCATACACCAGCTAACTCGCCAATGTATGGACAGACTAAAACCCCTTAGATGTGTAGCGGGGTACAACCTTTGCTATGGTGCTATTAGAATTGCTAAACAAAGTACCTAGGCGATATAAGATCTCTATAGATTACCACGCACCAACCTTGGTCCTTCGTGACATGAAATGCATTGGAAAATTTGAAAAAAAAAGAGCAAAATAAAGTCCTTACAATTATCCCAGCCTCTATCATAATCACTTTAAGTACTTAATATGAGGAGAGAGCGAGGATACAATGTCACAGATGTTGAAAATAATTCAAGTCAACCTCATGATAGCCGAGGCTCTTGCGTGGTCAACCAGGCAACATTGCGTCCGTGAAACTGCGAAATAATGTTAGTCATGGAATTAGTGACTTTGAATGGATCCAAACTACATCTACACAGAGGAAGGTGTTTGGACCCGACAACCTGTAAAAAACTGAGACACAACAGCACTTCCTCCTACCCTGGCGGACAGTTCCCATCGACATCACAACACCCACTTGCTCGACTAAATGATTGACTGCACATAATCCTTATCTCTAACACAAAGACAAAGTGAGATCTTTTGAACACATACATAACCTACAAACTAAAAATATCGCACCGACCATCTGCTGTCATTGCGACTCAGCCTAATGGTAACACAATTGAGAAAGAGTACTCAAATGTAAACAGGAGGTAGTGAATTCATTGTCCACCTTGATGAGATGTATCTATTAAAACATGTAAATGGAGCAAGCAATTAATAAGACCAATAGATTACAAGATGTTGTAACCGCTAGACTAAGGTTAAGATACAAGTTCCTTTGGCAGTATGACCCTCAAAATGATGCCACCAACACTAAATGCAAAGTGTGTCGCCAAACACATGGCCACACACTCCAACACTGCATACAGTGAGAAAATAAAATCTTTTAGGGATCGATCCAAGAATTCCGTGTGCGCAATGCCAAAATATTTGAACTTCTAACGGCAAGGGAGCTGATATATTAAGACTGTATCCACATGTTGAACCTCATAGAGAAGCCAACTGTTATGAACAGAACTAAAATAAGGTACTGGAGATATTCTGTAACATTCTATGCTACAATAATCGGACCACTGGTGTATGTTAAACACCTTTTGTATCTTCTGATCTGTAATTCTTTTTCGCTCTACCGCTCACAGGATGAGTATGGGGTGTACAATAAACTAGCTTTTGTCTCTACAGCGGCAAAATTCAAATTTAATTTTAATTCACTTACACATATCTATCACCCCACACACACACACACATAGTACACACTCGTCTCCACCAGTACACACTCACCTCCACCACCACACATTCATCTCCACCACCACACACTCATCTCCACCACCACACACTCATCTCCACCACCACCACACACTCATCTCCTCCACCACACACTCATCTCCACCACCACACACTCATCTCCACCACCACACACTCATCTCCACCACCACACACTCATCTCCTCCACGACACACTCCCTAGTTACTGCATTAGGTTACTAAGGCTTAACGTTGTCACTCACACAATTAAGACTGCATGTGCTTTCCTTAAACATACAAACATACATGTAAATACAAAAACATAAAACCATTAACTTAGAGAGAAACGTAACATAAATACGCGCAAACAACAGCAATAAAACACACACAAAAACGTTCAAACAATTTTATATAACAAACATAACTTTCATGAACTCATCCAAATAACAAACTCACAAATCGATTAAGTCTCATATATCAACACAAGCAAAAATATACTGTACATCCGTCCCCAGAAGGTCAATTGTACAGATATTACCATCAATGCCGAAAGAATTTGTATACGACACCTTAAACTGAATCTTTTAGAGAGCGAGAGCACTAGAGAGTGAGGAAGCTAGAGAGCGAGAAAGGTAGATAGCGAGAAAGCTAGAGAGCGAGAAAGCTAGAGAGCGAGAAAGCTAGGGAGCGAGAAAGCTAGGGAGCGAGAAAGCTAGAGAAAGAGAAAGCTAGAGAGCTAAAATGCAAGAGAGCTAGAGCTGGAGCAAACAAAATAGAGAGCCAGGGAGTGAGCAAAAGAGAAAGCAAAATAGAGGGCGATAGAAAGCTACAGAGAGAGCAAGAGAACCGGCGAAAGAGAGTGAAGGAGCGAAAGAGAGTGAAACAGCGAAAGAGAACGCTAGAGAGAGAGCGAGAAAACAAGAGAGAGAAAGAGATAGAAGCAAAAAATTTAGACAGTAACTGTTATCATATGGGCTACTGTCAAGACGTAGCAGGAGGAGATGGATGGAGGGGGAGGGCACAAGGGAGGGTGGTGGAGGCTCAGCAGGTATATAAGGCGGCGCGAGCAGTGTTGGGACATCATCAGCATCATGAAGATCGTGCTGTTGTGTTCACTGGTGGCTGCCGCCGCTGCCTGGCCTTACTTCGGCGGCTTCCAGAGAGATGAACCTGATGGTGAGTATATCCACAGACTGTGTAATTGTAAAGTATAGTCACCGACATTCCAAAATGTTCAGTACAATTAATGACATTTCAAAACTTGAGTTAAGTACAATTACAGAAACTCCCAGACAGTATAAGAAATTGCGTCCAGCAGAGTTTCTGCTCAATAATGTTGATACTGGCTGTTTGACTAAAACTTACTCGCAATTAAATTAAATTAAATGAAGAAAATAAAGTATGAATTATTTTAGAAAATATATTAATTTAAATTATATACAGTATATCATTTTAAGTTTTACAGCAAATAAAGATATTTTATTATTTTACAATTCATTAAAGAGTTACTAAATTGTACCAGAGTTATTCCCTTGCTTTAATATTGAATCTAATGTTGACATTCTCACATGTGTCTCAGGTGTACCAACAGCACAGAAGCAGCACGACATCAACTTCCTCCTCCACAAGCTGTACGAGCCTCTGCATGAGGCCAACCTGAAGGCCCTGGAAGATTCCTTTGACCCACTGGCCCACACTGCCAACATGCCTGATGGTGGTGTAGCAGTCAACAAACTCATGCAGGAGGTCAAGACCCAACATCTGGAGGAGAGGCACCACTGGTTCTCAGTGTTCAACGCCACCCAGCGCGAGGAAGCACTGCTGCTTGTAAAGGTTCTATTACAGTGCCAAGACTGGCCAACAGCTATTGGCAACTCTGTTTTCTTCCGTAAAATGATGAACGAGGAGACGTATGTTTACGCTCTGTACACAGCTGTCAAACACTCCCCACTCACTAGGCACGTTGTGTTGCCTCCTCTCTACGAGATCATGCCACACTTTTTCACAAGCAGCGAAGTAATCCAACAAGCTTACAGGGCAAAGTTGATTGAGAAACCAGGTAGATTTAACATGAACTTTACCGGCACTCAGAATAATCCTGAACATAAAATAGCTTACTTTGGTGAGGATATCGGCCTCAGTACCCACTACATCAATTGGCATATTGAATATCCCTTCTGGTGGAATGAGACTTTTGGTTATCAGATTGAACGCAGAGGCGAGAACTACTTCTGGGTTCATCACCAGCTGGTCAACCGCTTTGAAGCCGAGCGCATTTCCAACCACCTTCAGAAAATAGAAAAGCTTCATTGGGAAAGGAATCTCCATGAAGGCTTCGACCCCCACACTTCATACAAAAATGGCAACCCATTCCCATTCCGTCATGATGACATCCATATCGAGGACGTGGACAAGGTTGCTGAGGTGCGCGACATGATCGTGATGGAGAACCGCATCCGTGATGCCATCGCTCACGGCTACGTCATCGACAAGGAGGGTAACAAGGTGGACATCAATAACGAACACGGTATTGACATCCTGGGTGATATCATTGAGTCGTGTGTGTACAACCCCTATAATGAATACTACGGCTCCCTACACAACATGGGTCACATGATGCTTGGCCACCAGGGTGACCCCCACGCCAAGTACTACGATACTCCCAGTGTCCTGGAGCACTATGAGACCGCCCTCCGTGACCCCGCCTTCTACAAGCTGCACAAGTACATCGACGACCTCTTCAGGAAACATAAAGACCACCTTAAACCTTATACCCAGGAAGATCTTTTGTTCCCTGGTATAGCTGTTAACATGATTGACATTGATGGTCCCTTGGAGACTTATGTTGAGGATTATGAATACAGCCTCATGAATGCTATGGATGACAAGGAGGAGATGATATGGGAGGATAACATGGAAATTAGCGCCATTATCCCACGACTAAATCACAGGGATTTCTCCTTCAAGTTGGGGATAGTAAACAATAATGATGAGAAGAAGTTGTCCACAATCCGTATCTTCGCCTGGCCACATCGCGACGTTAATGGTGTCATCATGCCATTCAACGAGGGTCGTTGGCACGCCATTGAGCTAGACAAGTTCCAGAAGGAACGTAAGTATAGAGTGTAAATTTCAGTTAGTTTCCTGATTTACTATACCTCAAAATGTTTCTCGTTTCTACATTATCTTTGTATGTTTAGAGAAATTCAGTTCATGTGATTATGTTTAAATAATATTATTTTTAACTCAAATAGTGACTTGTCACTTATATTGTCACAAGACTATTCGTAAATTAAGCACATAAGTTCTATCATGCTGTCACTTCAGCTGCTCATATTATTTGTTTTCCCTCAGTGATACCTGGCGAGAACACTGTTACCCGCAAGTCCTCCGAGTCCTCAGTGACGGTGCCTGACGTGCCCAGCCTGAAGAGATTGCATGAAGAGGCTGAAGCAGCGATTGCCGGAAGCAGTGAATTGAACCTTGATGAATTCGTGAGCGCTACTGGGCTGCCCAACAGGCTGCTCATACCTAAGGGCAACGAGGCTGGTGTAGAGTTCAAGTTGGTGGTGGCTGTGACCGACGGTGTGGCTGACTCTGTCAATGATGAAATCAACTTGACGACCAAGTTCCACCACTACGGTCACCACGGAGTGTACCTGGACAAGAAGCCCCACGGCTACCCACTGGACCGTCGCGTCCCTGACGAGCGCCTCTTCCACGAGATCCCCAACTTCGGGGAGACCATCGTCAAGGTCTTCAACCGCGACGAACACGTCTACCACCACTAATAATACTTCATAACCTTATGAACACGGAAAAAAAAAATCTTATTTAGATGACCTCTGAGACATTTGCCAATTGGAGTAACTTATCAACTTTAATTCATTTGAAATGTATTTTTCTTTATCGATTATATATTTTATTCTTCTGTATTTCATAATGCTTCAGTCTGTGAATAAAATGTTCTTTTATTAATTCTTTGTTGTTTAAATACGTCCATTCATTATAATTTAGGTGTGACAAAACCAGTACACTGAATTACCCGCGTCTCTGACAGCACAAGTAAGAAGATTTTCTCACATTTTGTGTTAGCCAGAACTGATACAAGGGACTGTAGAGTCAGTATGTCTTATATTAAATATTACATGATAAAAGGTGAATCTGATTACTGAAAATTCTTAAATGATATACAATGGAAACTTAATTATGTTGAAATACTTATTTTCCACTGAATATTTCTGTTGTTTGTGAGCGAATGTAAAGGTTAATCGTGTTGATCTCCCCCCACACTGCTGCCCTTAAGGTGGAGCTTCATAATCCAAAATATTTTAATCAACTATGGATTTAAATTTATTGCCATTAGTGAAGACATACTGTGCACCGTGAACATGAAGGTGGTAACATGAATTAACCTGACAATTCACCTATAATGGCCACTGACATTAGACGAAGTGTTGTGACTAAATGCAAATCTTGGATGTTCACTTTGTTTATTGCCTGTGTAAATTGATGGAATAAAAATTAAATATGGATTTTTTGTTGATATTTCCCCATTTTATTTAGTTTTAAATATTCCACTTTCCATATTATTTGTACTACTTCGTTCAGGAAGGTGTTTATATAAGCAGAACCTCAACAAACACCAACTAGTAATCTGGACATTTATCCTGTTACTCCAAAACAGGTTTCATTTCATTTTACAACAACCTAGCTGACCTGAAGTCAAATGCTTTAGTTTTTATTGATATGTTAATTCACTTGGTAAAAGATGAGTACAAACACAGATTCCAAAACTGGCCAAGAGGAGTGATCTACTGCAGGTGATCCTCAGCCTGTGACTGCCAGCGTTGCCACTCAACACAGGCTGTAAACCCCTCGATCACCTCTGTCAGCCGTCATGATCACAACTTCCCACATCATGAAGTTTAATTACTGACTTCCCATGGAAAAAAAATATTCAATTTTATAATATTATTGTAAGAATTACATAAAATTCTTGTGTTCAAACGTTTACTCAGCTCTTAATATATCAATGTCGAGCGCCTCTGACACTTTGTCATCCTTACACTTTTCTCCAGTCTTATATAACCACACATTGTTGTTCTAATCCCAAAACTCTTCACATCCCAGTCACATTTACTTACACAAACCTACACACACAGCCACACTATTCTACACATTCTCCCTCACACATAGGCACGTATGCATAAGAGCACGCACACATACAGACATGCATGCATACACGTCTTCAGGTTACTGTAAATGAAGGACGTCTCTATGGCACTCCTGTAAGTAAGCGGGTCTAGGATTTATTGTAGGCCCCTCCCCCATCACTCCTCTCCACCTTGATGTACAGGTATCAGCAAACCACCACGAAGAAACCAGTACAAGGATTATTGATCAATCTGTGACTGATAACAAAAGTGATAATTTGAATAAAAAAAAGTGGAAATACGTAATGTGGAACAGAGCTCAGTGATAGACACCGGTCTCCTCATACCTAATTATGAGGTCTGGACTGATTGTAGGAATGAACTTCTTGCTAACCCACTGAGATTGACAGCGACCGACCACATGAAACTCACTGCCTTGTGAAAATGAGATCAACAGCGTCACGTAGAACAGAGGTCAATAACACTACATGACATGAGTCGGTGTACAACAGTTTCAGACGAGGATGACTACCTTCACACCACAGTACATATAAGGTTCAGCAACATCTTGTGAAACGCCCAACGCCCTTCCAATACCACGTTACCCTCAGCCACACCCTTGTCCACTATCACACAAAACAATAGATCCCTCAACGAATGTTGTAGTGCTCCTGAAATCCCTGGCATCTCAAAACGGTTCCTCGTCCATATGCTACTGTTTGACATCACAGCTACATCAAGAATAATACCAGCCCCTTTCCTAGCACTGAGTAAACTATCGGACCTTTGTTAGCTAGTACGTTAACCGCATATTTACTCATTTTCTTTTTTGATCAGAAAAGGTTTTGTTAAATAGCCTACTCTCCAATGCGACCCTATGTAATTTACACAATTTCTGATTTTTTTGAATTTTTAGTGTTTAGATTAAATCTTCTCTCTATATTCCGTTAATAGTCATTATTACTATTATAAAGGCATACATGCACAATCATACTCGCATAAATATACTTAAATTCGTGCACAGCCCTATCACACACAAATGTGCAAATACAAAAGAAAAACGCATTCCAATATATAACTAAACATAACACAATTACATACACACCAATTTGCAAAAGCACACAAGCATATAATAGCATAACAAACACAGCCAGACACATTATAAACACACACACAGGCATCACCTTTATACATAAATATATTCATTTACACTGCAGACACAGACACACATCCACATTCAATCCTACATATATTCAAAAGAACCACACACTGATACCAAAAAGAGGGAGAGACAAAAATCGTAGTCAGCAACTGTTATCATACGGGCCTTGATCGGACAAGCCGTGGCAGGGAATCGTTGGGTGGAGAGGAGGGAGGGTGGTGGAGGCTCAGCAGGTATATAAGGCGGCGCGAGCAGTGTTGGGACATCATCAGCATCATGAAGATCGTGCTGTTGTGTTCACTGGTGGCTGCCGCCGCTGCCTGGCCTTACTTCGGCGACTTCCAGAGAGATGAACCTGATGGTGAGTATATCCACTGACTGTGTAATTGTAAAGTATAGTCACCGACATTCCAAAATGTTCAGTACAGTTAATGACATTTCAAAACTTGAGTTCAGTACAATTACAGAAACTCCCAGACGGTATAAGAAATTGCGGCCAGCAGAGTTTCTGCTCAATAATGTTGATACTGGCTGTTTGACTAAAACCTACTCGCAATTAAATTAAATTAAATGAAGAAAATGAAGTATGAATTATTGTAGAAAATATATTAATTTAAAATATATACAGTATATCATTTTAAGTCTTACATCAAACAAAGATATTTTATTAATTTACAATTCATTAAAGAGTTACTAAATTGTACCAGAGTTATTCCCTTGCTTTAATATTTAATCTAATGTTGACATTCTCACATGTGTCTCAGGTGTACCAACAGCACAGAAGCAGCACGACATCAACTTCCTCCTCCACAAGCTGTACGAGCCTCTGCATGAGGCCAACCTGAAGGCCCTGGAAGATTCCTTTGACCCACTGGCCCACACTGCCAACATGCCTGATGGTGGTGTAGCCGTCAACAAACTCATGCAGGAGGTCAAGACCCAACATCTGGAGGAGAGGCACCACTGGTTCTCAGTGTTCAACGCCACCCAGCGCGAGGAAGCACTGCTGCTTGTAAAGGTTCTATTACAGTGCCAAGACTGGCCAACAGCTATTGGCAACTCTGTTTTCTTCCGTAAAATGATGAACGAGGAGACGTATGTTTACGCTCTGTACACAGCTGTCAAACACTCCCCACTCACTAGGCACGTTGTGTTGCCTCCTCTCTACGAGATCATGCCACACTTTTTCACAAGCAGCGAAGTAATCCAACAAGCTTACAGGGCAAAGTTGATTGAGAAACCAGGTAGATTTAACATGAACTTTACCGGCACTCAGAATAATCCTGAACATAAAATAGCTTACTTTGGTGAGGATATCGGCCTCAGTACCCACTACATCAATTGGCATATTGAATATCCCTTCTGGTGGAATGAGACTTTTGGTTATCAGATTGAACGCAGAGGCGAAAACTACTTCTGGGTTCATCACCAGCTGGTCAACCGCTTTGAAGCCGAGCGCATTTCCAACCACCTTCAGAAAATAGAAAAGCTTCATTGGGAAAGGAATCTCCATGAAGGCTTCGACCCCCACACTTCATACAAAAATGGCAACCCATTCCCATTCCGTCATGATGACATCCATATCGAGGACGTGGACAAGGTTGCTGAGGTGCGCGACATGATTGTGATGGAGAACCGCATCCGTGATGCCATCGCTCACGGCTACGTCATCGACAAGGAGGGTAACAAGGTGGAAATCAATAACGAACATGGTATTGACATCCTGGGTGATATCATTGAGTCGTGTGTGTACAACCCCTATAATGAATACTACGGCTCCCTACACAACATGGGTCACATGATGCTTGGCCACCAGGGTGACCCCCATGCCAAGTACTACGATACTCCCAGTGTCCTGGAGCACTATGAGACCGCCCTCCGTGACCCCGCCTTCTACAAGCTGCACAAGTACATCGATGACCTCTTCAGGAAACATAAAGACCACCTTAAACCTTATACCCAGGAAGATCTTTCGTTCCCTGGTGTAGCTGTTAACATGATTGACATTGATGGTCCCTTGGAGACTTACTTTGAACATTATGAATACAGCCTCATGAATGCTATGGATGACAAGGAGGAGATGATATGGGAGGATAACATGGAAATTAGCGCCATTATCCCACGACTAAATCACAGGGATTTCTCCTTCAAGTTGGGAATAGTAAACAATAATGATGAGAAGAAGTTGTCCACAATCCGTATCTTCGCCTGGCCACATCGCGACGTTAATGGTGTCATCATGCCATTCAACGAGGGTCGTTGGCACGCCATTGAGCTAGACAAGTTCCAGAAGGAACGTAAGTATAGAGTGTAAATTTCAGTTAGTTTCCTGATTTACTATACCTCAAAATGTATCTCGTTTCTACATTATCTTTGTATGTTTAGAGAAATTCAGTTCATGTGATTATGTTTAAATAATATTATTTTTAACTCAAATAATGACTTGTCACTTATATTATCACAAGACTATTCTTAAATTAAGCACATAAGTTCTATCATGCTGTCACTTCAGCTGCTCATATTATTTGTTTTCCCTCAGTGATACCTGGCGAGAACACTGTTACCCGCAAGTCCTCCGAGTCCTCAGTGACGGTGCCTGACGTGCCCAGCCTGAAGAGCTTGCATGAACAGACTGAAGCAGCGATTGCCGGAAGCAGTGAGTTGAACCTTGATGAATTCGTGAGCGCTACTGGGCTGCCCAACAGGCTGCTCATACCTAAGGGCAACGAGGCTGGTGTAGAATTCAAGTTGGTGGTGGCTGTGACCGACGGTGTGGCTGACTCTGTCAATGATGAAATCAACTTGACGACCAAGTTCCACCACTACGGTCACCACGGAGTGTACCTGGACAAGAAGCCCCACGGCTACCCACTGGACCGTCGCGTCCCTGACGAGCGCCTCTTCCACGAGATCCCCAACTTCGGGGAGACCATCGTCAAGGTCTTCAACCACGACGAACACGTCTACCACCACTAATAATACTTCCCAACCTCATAAAGAGGGAAACAGAAACTCTTATTTAGATGACTTCTGAGACATATGACAATTGCAGGAACTAATCTGTTTTAATTCATTTGAAATGCGTTTGTTTTTCGATTATATATTTTATTCTTCTATATGTCATAATGCTTTAGTCTGTGAATAAAAATTTCTGTACTTAAGTTTTGCTGTTTAATTGTTATCATTCATTTCATTTACACGAAGAAAAAAAAATAGAATAAATAACTGAGTCTCCCACAACAGCAGAAGGAAGATGTCCTTACATCTTATGCCAGCCAGAATTGTAACAAGAGACTGAATGAAGATTCATAATGTCTTATTATTTAATAATGTACAATAAGAAGTGGATACGATTACTGAAAATCTTTAAATGACAAACAATGAAAACTTATATAGTGATTATAGACTTATTTTCCACCGAATATTCCTTTTGTTTTCAAGTGAATACATTGGTTTATATAAAGGCTGATGGGGTGTTGGTATCCATTTAATTTATTTTATTTTATTTTATTTCATTTATTTTTTATCATTATTTTTTTTTACGGGGATTAGCCCTCCCGGACACAGGTCATTGACCCACATCAGGGCCTTGGGGACGAAAATATAATAATAATAATAATAATAATAATAATAATAATAATAATAATAATAATAAATAAATATATAAATAAATATATAAATAAATAAATAAATAAATAAATAAATAATAAAAAAAATAATATGAAATTAATAAAAATAAAAATAAAATTAAAAAAATAAAAATAAAAATAATAATAATAATAATAATAATAATAATAATAATAACAATAATAATAACAATAATAAATAAATGCCAAATGAAAAAAAAATAAATCAAGTGAGAAACGATACACATTATGTATGTTGTGTTGTCCAAGTAAGAGAAACAATTGAGACCCTGCAATTGTGTGTAAATGAGGCAGAAAGTCAGATGAGCAACCTGGGACTTGGTCACAATTTTTGTGATGCCATAAGGCAGCAGGGTCTACCATTAAACAACACATTATGCTTCCAATATTTTCCCAGGTAGTAGTACCTCCCTGTTTGGTAGCTGCTTACTACCTACTACTTAAATAATGAAGAAAATTTGATATGGGAATCTTGTGGCAGCTATGGTTGTAGTTGAGTTGCCAATTAAATTAATATAATTTCTTCATTATTTAAGCAAATATACGAATATTTGAAAACTTCTCATGATCTTAAATAACAATGAATTGTTTATTATTATAACAATTCTACCTTCGGATTGCTTAATATTTATCCTGACAGTGATGCAGCCGAAAATAGATCCACCAATCACAATCACCATTACATACAGCCTTACTTTACCAAGCATTACCAGGTAAAATTGCGAGTACGAGACCCAGGGTGGGGTCGGCTGACTGTACCTCCAGTCGCCTAACAATGACGTCAACACTTGCCAGTATTTGCGGTTTGCTTCGTCGACCAAATGAACTATCCAGCACTGATGTTTTGTATGTACATCATAATTATATCTCCATAATTTTAGCAAATAATGTACCAATTAGCCAACCTTACTCATGATACCTGAACTAAAGACTTTGAATCACAGTTGCTATATGATTTTTAAACAAAATATATAAAGGGTCTAATTTTTCTTACTTTTTTAATCCACTTTGTAAAATATATATGATAACACAGATCCCAAAACTGGCCAGAAGAGATCTACTGCCAGTGTTACTTAGTGTGTGGCTGTCCGCAGTGCTATTCAATGCAATCTACACACCTCGACCACACCATGAAGCTTAATTTTGAGACTTCCAGTGAAAATAAATCACCATAATCATATTACTGTAAAACTTATTTAGCAAATTTATTTTTTCTTAAGGTTCACTCAACTCTTAATATATTTATGTATGACAAGTCTATGTTGCTCTCCTCTTGTCACTTTATATTCCTTACACCTTTCTTTAAACTTATATAACCACAAACATCCACACACTATCCCACTCACAAACACCCACACTTACCCCAACACAATCGACACACACCCATGAACACCAACACAAATTCTCACACCCACACATTTCATTACACGCAAACATATATATCGTCTCTCTCTCTCTCTCTCTCTCACGTACATATCTTCCACTGATTCACATAATTTCATTAACGATATTTCAGGAAAATTGACGGATTGTACCTAGTTACACACCTGAGATGGGTTTTAAGTGGGAACAATAACATTACAACGGAAAATAACTTATAAAAATGTTTTTTTTCTTGGTAATAGGTTATTATTAATAACATGATAATGACACCATTAGATACTGAATCCAAGTAAAAAAAATAGCAACTAAGATTTATAATTGTGTTCTACCTCCACTAAACTGACAAATCTGTAGGTTGCTTAACCTCTTGGCATATTTGTGACACTAGCATTATTGACACACAGAGATATTCACAAATCGTTTTTAACACATTTCTTCCGGTGACATGTTAACATATATACACACATACATATACACTGTATTAAATATAAACAAAGGAAATCTATGTACATGTAAACATCACTTGCATACAATTGAGAAGAGAGAGAGCGAGCGAGAAGCCACCGGCGAGCTACCCAGCAACTATTATCACAACAGTTTGGGGGCTGACAACCCAAGGGAGGGTAGGTGAGGGGAGCGGGAAGGTGGGTGGTGGAGGCTCAGCAGGTATATAAGGCGGCGCGAGCAGTGTTGGGACATCATCAGCATCATGAAGATCGTGTTGTTGTGTTCACTGGTGGCTGCCGCCGCTGCCTGGCCTTACTTCGGTGGCTCCCAGAGAGATGAACCTGATGGTGAGTATATCCACTGACTGCTTACTGACTGTGTACAGTACTGTCAATAACATTCCCAGACTGTCCAGTGTAGTCACTGACTCTCACATACTGTATCTAGTATAGTCACTGACACTCCTATACAGTGTCCAGTACAGTCACCGACTCTCCCAGACTTTGTAATAATTGAGATGAGAGATGAAAATGATACGCCATTGTTATTAATTGAAGCTATGTCTGTAAGTCTCAAATAATCAACGAAATATTGTGAAGTATATCAATATAGGTGACTGAACAAGGATCCTTTAATTTTCATTTAAGTAAAAAAAAAATCCGTAAGGAAACCCAATTAGTCATTTCCTTCACTTCATAATCTAATGTTGACATTCTCACATGTGTCTCAGGTGTACCAACAGCACAGAAGCAGCACGACATCAACTTCCTCTTCCACAAGCTGTACGAGCCTCTGCATGAGGCCAAACTGAAGGCCCTGGAAGATTCCTTTGACCCACTGGCCCACACTGTTAACATGCCTGATGGTGGTGTAGCTGTCAACAAACTCATGCAGGAGGTCAAGACTCAACATCTGGAGGAGAGGCACCACTGGTTCTCAGTGTTCAACGCCACCCAGCGCGAGGAAGCACTGCTGCTTGTAAAGGTTCTATTACAGTGCCAAGACTGGCCAACAGCTATTGGCAATGCTGTTTACTTCCGTAAAATGATGAACGAGGAGACGTATGTTTACGCTCTGTACACAGCTATCAAACACTCCCCACTCACTAGGCACGTTGTGTTGCCTCCTCTCTATGAGATCATGCCACACTTTTTCACAAGCAGCGAAGTAATCCAACAAGCTTACAGGGCCAAGATGATTGGCCAACCAGGCAAATTTAACATGAACTTTACAGGCACGCAGAATAACCCTGAACATAAAATAGCTTACTTTGGTGAGGATATCGGCCTCAGTACCCACTACATCAATTGGCATATTGAATATCCCTTCTGGTGGAATGAGACTTTTGGTTATCAGATTGAACGTAGAGGCGAAAACTACTTCTGGGTTCATCACCAGCTGGTCAACCGCTTTGAAGCCGAGCGTATTTCCAACCACCTTCAGAAAATAGAAAAGCTTCATTGGGAAAGGAATCTCCACGAAGGCTTCGACCCCCACACTTCATACAAAAATGGCAACCCATTCCCATTCCGTCATGATGACATCCATATCGAGGACGTGGACAAGGTTGCTGAGGTGCGCGACATGATCGTGATGGAGAACCGCATCCGTGATGCCATCGCTCACGGCTACGTCATCGACAAGGAGGGTAACAAGGTGGACATCAATAACGAACACGGTATTGACATCCTGGGTGATGTCATTGAGTCGTGTGTGTACAACCCCTATAATGAATACTACGGCTCCCTACACAACATGGGTCACATGATGCTTGGCCACCAGGGTGACCCCCATGCCAAGTACTACGATACTCCCAGTGTCCTGGAGCACTATGAGACCGCCCTCCGTGACCCCGCCTTCTACAAGCTGCACAAGTACATCGACGACCTCTTCAGGAAACATAAAGACCACCTTAAACCTTATAGCCGGGAAGATCTATTGTTCCCTGGTGTAGCTGTTAACAAGATTGACATTGAAGGTCACCTGGAGACTTATGTTGAGGATTATGAATACAGCCTCATGAATGCTATGGATGACAAGGAGGAGATGAAATGGGAGGATAACATGGAAATTAGCGCCATTATCCCACGTCTGAGGCATAGGGATTTCTCCTTCAAAGTGAACATAATGAACAAAAATGATGAGAAAAAGTTGGCAACAATCCGCATCTTCGCCTGGCCACATCGCGACGTTAATGGTGTCCTCATGCCATTCAACGAGGGTCGTTGGCACGCCATTGAACTAGACAAGTTCCAGAAAGAACGTAAGTATCTGTTTAGGCATAGTAAAATCAGTATATGTGATTGCTTAAATAATAATATTTCTAACTCAAATAATGACTTGTCACTAATATTGTCACAAGTTTATTCGTAAATTAAGCACATAAGTTTTATCATGCCATCACGTCAGCTGCTCATATTATTTGTTTTCCCTCAGTGATGCCTGGCGAGAACACTATTACCCGCAAGTCCTCCGAGTCCTCAGTGACGGTGCCTGACGTGCCCAGCCTGAAGAGCTTGCATGAACAGACTGAAGCAGCGATTGCCGGAAGCAGTGAATTGAACCTTGATGAATTCGTGAGCGCTACTGGGCTGCCCAACAGGCTGCTCATACCCAAGGGCAACGAGGCTGGTGTAGAGTTCAAGTTGGTGGTGGCTGTGACCGACGGTGTGGCTGACTCTACTAATCATGAAATCAACTTGACGACCAAGTTCCACCACTACGGTCACCACGGAGTGTACCTGGACAAGAAGCCCCACGGCTACCCACTGGACCGTCGCGTCCCTGACGAGCGCCTCTTCCACGAGATCCCCAACTTCGGGGAGACCATCGTCAAGGTCTTCAACTACGACGAACACGTCTACCACCACTAATAACACGCATCAATTTCAAGAAAGCACAGATTAGAAAGCATAATTTTTCTTTAATATGATATAGTTGATATCTGGACTTATAGTAAATTTAATGTAAGCTTCAGCCTGGAGAAGTCCCTAGCAATATGTCACAACAAATTCAAAGAACTACAGGATACTTAATTACTTGTAATGGGATAAAGGTTGACGACTGATGCTGATGATGACCTTCGGTACAAATGTATAACTTGTTCTACACGTCACCACGAGAACAATAAACAATTATTTCTAATTTGTTGTGTCAGTATCATAGAAGAATTTATTATATATGATGGTAATTTACTTATACCTGGCTAATCCTTTCTCAATTATCAAGAAACTTACTTCCGAACCCTAACATACATCCACAAACTCGAGCACAAACATACCTGTCCTCATAAACCTGTATATAGTATACACTAACACAACCACTAATTCACACACAAGAACAAAACGTATGGATAAAAAACACACAAACACTTTTACACGGCAACAAACACAGACACACACGATCATATCGTCTATATCTATATATAAGTACACACTTATTGATAAACAGATATGTATGTACCTACATACAAACACTGACGGCGAGAGAGAGAGAGAGAGAGAGAGAGAGAGATAACGTAATTTCATAATAGTATTGTCTACCCGTTTTACCACTGTTGATATTTTAGGTCCTGCTTAAAGTTAATGACATACTACTAGGCTCCTTCACTCTCTTCTCTCTTAAGAGTAGATGATAATAAACATACCTTTACCAGAGGAACCCTTACACAGTGATGACTATAAGCTAAGAGTATGTTTACCAGGTGTGTTGAGTCTGTGTTGTAGCGCATTGGAACAAGTTAATGAACATTATCAGCAGCTCCCTGGATGAAATATTCTACGAAGCTTTTTTTAAGACAAACAAATATTCTGATGAAATTATGGTTGTTTAAGTCAGCGTGAATATATTATCTCAGTGTGGAGAGTCAGTGCACACGCGCAGATACGCAACACTCCTGTATCCTGTTATGAAAGTCAACATTTATGAATATTACCCAATGATATTACGAGATCGTCACGAATCCAGCTAATGTCCGCATGCTAGATTGCATTCTATAAAATACATAAACAACAGTATTATTGTTATTACAGACATACAGACACGCTGTTTTCAGGTGATGTCCCTCACTGCCCTTATGAGGTTGATAGTAATGCTGTGTCTCCGATTTATCATCAAGAGGAACACTTTCTTGTTTTCCTCGAACACCTGAGGGGCAGGAGGCATTGGGATTGAGAGTCACCTGTGTAGGTCAACCTCTCAGAACCTGTTATTGTTAATGTTTTAGATGTTGCATTTACCAAGGTTATTGACCACCATTCATTGGGTACAAGTTTCTGCAGCAGTATTTAAAAAATATACGTCCAATTAAATCCCAGAGTTTTCCTTCTGACAGTGAGGAAACATCTCCCTTCATATATAACCTCTTGTAATGTTTCACTTCCTCTTAATTATTCTTTTATCCTTTCCTTCCCTCCTTCTCCCTCTATTAACCTTCATATTCAGAGACTTTGTGTAGAAACAAATACAACAACACACGTGGATGTACAGTAATCCACACGCTGTGATTGTTCTACTACTGATGCCTTACGGTAGATAACTAAAGATATCTTGTTTTTATTATCGTATTATATCTCGTCCTGTCTAGTTTTCTGTTAACCTTCAACATCAAAAAGACGCGAAAGTTTCAAGCAATAAAACTAACTATGTTGCACTGTACGTGACGTGAGAGAGAGAGAGAGAGAGAGAGAGAGAGAGAGAGAGAGAGAGAGAGAGAGAGAGAGAGAGATTTGCCTAAGCGTTACAAACTTAGGTCGTAAATGAAGTACTTGAGGTCAAAAACACTTACGATAACTGTCTCCATCATGTCACCTAAAAGACAGTCAAATGGAGATAAGAAAAGGTCACGACAGGTAGTGTGGAAGATAGGTCAAGGCCTCACACCCTCATCTAGGTCTTTGTTGCTTATATTAACACCTTTTAACCTTATTTTGTATAGTTAACATGATAATAGACTGAACACACACACACACACACACACACACGCGCGTATATATATTCCACTGACTCACATAACTTTATTAACGATATTTCAGGAAGATTAACAGATTGACCCATTTACACACCTGAGATGGGTTTGTAAATGGGAACAATAACATCACAACGGAGAAGAACTTATAAAATGTTGTTTTTCTTGGTAACAGGTCATTATTAATAACATGATAATGACGCCATTAGATACTGAATCCAAGTCAAACTATAGCAACTAACATTTATCACTGTGTTCTTCCTCCACAGTCAGATACTGGCTGTGAGTTCACTAACTTATACGTTACGGTTATTAAAATAAACTAAGCTAAGCTAAGCTAAGCTAAACTAAACTAAGCTAAGCTAAGCTAAGCTAAGCTAAAATAAGTTAAGCTAAGCTAAGCTAAGTTAAG
Organism: Homarus gammarus; assembly: GCA_958450375.1. NCBI lineage: Eukaryota > Metazoa > Arthropoda > Malacostraca > Decapoda > Nephropidae > Homarus > Homarus gammarus. The sequence continues at coordinate 306,279 of CAUDMG010003323.1, read as the reverse complement.
CTAAACTAAACTGACAAACCTGTAGGCTGCTTAACCTCTTGGCATATTAGTGGCACTAGCATTATTGGTACACGGAAATTTTCACCAATTGTGTAACACACTTACTCTAGTGATGAATGAACCCGTTGACATATATACACACATACAGATGCACTGCATTAGGCATAAACAAAGGAAATCTATGTACGTGTAAACATCATTTGTATACAATTGAGAGAGAGAGAGAGAGAGAGAGAGAGAGAGAGAGAGAGAGAGAGAGAGAGAGAGAGAGGAATAAGGAGAAGCCGGTGCGCGACCCAGCAACTATTATCACGGGCTGACAACCCGCGGGAGGTTCTGGATAGAGCAGGCGAAGGGCACAAGGAGGGTGTTGGAGGGCTTTGGGGTTCAGAGGGAGGGAATTGTTGGGTGGAGAGGGGCAGGGCACGAGGGAGGGTGGTGGAGGCTCAGCAGGTATATAAGGCGGCGCGAGCAGTGTTGGGACATCATCAGCATCATGAAGATCGTGTTGTTGTGTTCACTGGTGGCTGCCGCCGCTGCCTGGCCTTACTTCGGTGGCTCCCAGAGAGATGAACCTGATGGTGAGTATATCCACTGACTGCTTACTAACTGTGTACAGTAGTGTCAATAACATTCCCAGACTGTCCAGTGTAGTCACTGACACTCACATACTGCATCTAGTATAGTCACTGACACTCCTATACAGTGTCTAGTACAGTCACCGACTCTCCCAGACTTTGTAATGATTGAGATTAGAGATGAAAATGATACGCCATTGTTATTAATTAAAGCTATATCTGTAAGTCTCAAACTATCAACGAAATAATGTGAAGTATATCAATATAGGTGACTGAACAAGGATCCTTTAATTTTCATTTATGTAAAAAAAAAAATCCGTAAGGAAACCCATTTAGTCATTTCCTTCACTTCATAATCTAATGTTGACATTCTCACATGTGTCTCAGGTGTACCAACAGCACAGAAGCAGCACGACATCAACTTCCTCCTCCACAAGCTGTACGAGCCTCTGCATGAGGCCAAACTGAAGGCCATGGAAGATTCCTTTGACCCACTGGCCCACACTGTTAACATGCCTGATGGTGGTGTAGCTGTCAACAAACTCATGGAGGAGGTCAAGACTCAACATCTGGAGGAGAGGCACCACTGGTTCTCAGTGTTCAACGCCACCCAGCGCGAGGAAGCACTGCTGCTTGTAAAGGTTCTAATACAGTGCCAAGACTGGCCAACAGCTATTGGCAATGCTGTTTACTTCCGTAAAATGATGAACGAGGAGACGTATGTTTACGCTCTGTACACAGCTATCAAACACTCCCCACTCACTAAGCACGTTGTGTTGCCTCCTCTCTATGAGATCATGCCACACTTTTTCACAAGCAGGGAAGTAATCCAACAAGCTTACAGGGCCAAGATGATTGGCCAACCAGGTAAATTTAACATGAACTTTACAGGTACGCAGAATAACCCTGAACATAAAATAGCTTACTTTGGTGAGGATATCGGCCTCAGTACCCACTACATCAATTGGCATATTGAATATCCCTTCTGGTGGAATGAGACTTTTGGTTATCAGATTGAACGCAGAGGCGAGAACTATTTCTGGGTTCATCACCAGCTGGTCAACCGCTTTGAAGCCGAGCGCATTTCCAACCACCTTCAGAAAATAGAAAAGCTTCATTGGGAAAGGAATCTCCATGAAGGCTTCGACCCCCACACTTCATACAAAAATGGCAACCCATTCCCATTCCGTCATGATGACATCCATATCGAGGACGTGGACAAGGTTGCTGAGGTGCGCGACATGATCGTGATGGAGAACCGCATCCGTGATGCCATCGCTCACGGCTACGTCATCGACAAGGAGGGTAACAAGGTGGACATCAATAACGAACACGGTATTGACATCCTGGGTGATATCATTGAGTCGTGTGTGTACAACCCCTATAATGAATACTACGGCTCCCTACACAACATGGGTCACATGATGCTTGGCCACCAGGGTGACCCCCATGCCAAGTACTACGATACTCCCAGTGTCCTGGAGCACTATGAGACCGCCCTCCGTGACCCCGCCTTCTACAAGCTGCACAAGTACATCGACGACCTCTTCAGGAAACATAAAGACCATCTTAAACCTTATAGCCGGGAAGAGCTTTTGTTCCCGGGTGTAGCTGTAAATAAGATTGACATTGAAGGTCCCTTGGAGACTTATGTTGAAGATTATGAATATAGCCTCATGAATGCTATGGATGACAAGGAGGAGATGAAATGGGAGGATAACATGGAAATTAGCGCCATTATCCCACGTCTGAGGCATAGGGATTTCTCCTTCAAAGTGAACATAATGAGCAATAATGGTGAGAAAAAGTTGGCCACAATCCGAATCTTCGCCTGGCCACACCGCGACGTTAATGGTGTCCTCATGCCATTCGACGAGGGTCGTTGGCACGCCATTGAACTAGACAAGTTCCAGATAGAACGTAAGTATCTGCTTAGGCATAGTATAATCAGTATATGTGATTGCTTAAATAATAATATTTCTAACTCAAATAATGATTAGTGTCACTAATATTGTCACAAGTTTATTCGTAAATTAAGCACATAAGTTCTATCATGCTGTCACTTCAGCTTCCAATATTATTTGTTTTCCCTCAGTGATGCCTGGCGAGAACACTGTTACCCGCAAGTCCTCCGAGTCCTCAGTGACGGTGCCTGACGTGCCCAGCATGAAGAGCTTGCATGAACAGACTGAAGCAGCGATTGCCGGAAGCAGTGAATTGAACCTTGATGAATTCGTGAGCGCTACTGGGCTGCCCAACAGGCTGCTCATACCCAAGGGCAACGCGGCTGGTGTAGAGTTCAAGTTGGTGGTGGCTGTGACCGACGGTGTGGCTGACTCTACTAATCATGAAATCAACTTGACGACCAAGTTCCACAACTACGGTCACCACGGAGTGTACCTGGACAAGAAGCCCCACGGCTACCCACTGGACCGTCGCGTCCCTGACGAGCGCCTCTTCCACGAGATCCCCAACTTCGGGGAGACCATCGTCAAGGTCTTCAACTACGACGAACACGTCTACCACCACTAATAACACGCATCAATTTCAAGAAAGCACAGATTAGAAAGCATAATTTTTGTTTAATATGATATAGTTGATATCTGGACTTATAGTAAATTTAATGTAAGCTTCAGCCTGGAGAAGTCCCTAGCAATATGTTACAACAAATTCAAAGAACTACAGGATACTTAATTACTTGTAATGGGATAAAGGTTGACGACTGATGCTGATGATGACCTTCGGTACAAATGTATAACTTGTTCTACACGTCACCACGAGAACAATAAACAATTATTTCTAATTTGTTGTGTCAGTATCATAGAAGAATTTATTATATATGATGGTAATTTACTTATACCTGGCTAATCCTTTCTGAATTATCAAGAAACTTACTTCCGAACTCTAACATACATCCACAAACTCGAACACAAACATACCTGTCCTCATGTACCTGTATATTGTATACACTAACACAACCACTAATTCACACACAAGAACACAAGGTATGGATAAAAAACACACAAACACTTTTAAACGGCAACAAACACAGACACACACGATCATATCGTCTATATCTATATATAAGTACACACTTATTGATAAACAGATATGTATGTACCTACATACAAACACTGACGGCGAGAGAGAGAGAGAGAGATAATGTAATTTCATAATAGTATTTTCTACCCGTTTTACCACTGTTGATATTCTAGGTACTGCTTAAAGTTAATGACATACTACTAGGCTCCTTCACTCTCTTCTCTCTTAAGAGCAGATGATAATAAACATACCTTTACCAGAGGAACCCTTACACAGTGATGACTATAAGCTAAGAGTATGTTTACCAGGTGTGTTGAGTCTGTGTTGTAGCGCATTGGAACCCAATGATATTACTAGATCGTCACGAATCCAGCTAATGTCCGCATGCTAGATTGCATTCTATAAATACATAAACAACAGTATTATTGCTATTACAGACATACAGACAAGCTGTTTTCTGGTGATGTCCCTCACTGCCCTTATGAGGTTGATAGTAATGCTGTGTCTCCGATTTATCATCAAGTTGAACACTTTCTTGTTTTCCTCGAACACCTGAGGGGCAGGAGGCACTGGGATTGAGAGTCACCTGTGTAGGTCAACCTCTCAGAACCTGTTATTGTTAATGTTTTGGATGTTGCATTTACCAAGGTTGCTGACCACCATTCATTGGGTACAAGTTTCTGCAGCAGTATTTAAAAAAAAAACGTCCAATTAAATCCCAGTCTTTTCCTTCTCATAGTGAGGAAACATCTCCCTTCATATATAACCTCTTGTAATGTTTCACTTCCTCTTAATTATTCTTTTATCCTTTCCTTCCCTCCTTCTCCCTCTATTAACCTTCATATTCAGAGACTTTGTGTAAAAACAAATACAACAACACACGTGGATGTACAGTAATCCACACGCTGTGATTGTTCTACTACTGATGCCTTACGGTAGATAACTAAAGATATCTTGTTTTTATTATCGTATTATATCTCGTCCTGTCTAGTTTTCTGTTAACCTTCAACATCAAAAAGACGTGAAAGTTTCAAGCAATAAAACTAACTGTGTTGCACTGTACGTGACGTGAGAGAGAGAGAGAGAGAGATTTGCCTCAGCGTTACAAACTTAGGTCGTAAATGAAGTGCTTGAGGTCAAAAACACTTACGATAACTGTCTCCATCATGTCACCTACAAGACAGTCAAATGGAGGTAAGAAAAGGTCACGACAGGTAGTGTGGAAGATAGGTCAAGGCCTCACACCCTCATCTAGGTCATTGTTACTTATATTAACACCTTTTAACCTTATTTTGCATAGTTAACATGATAATAGACTGAACACACACACACACACATACACACGCATATATATATATTCCACTGACTCACATAACTTTAATAACGATATTTCAGGAAGATTAACAGATTGACCCATTTACACATCTGAGATGGGTTTGTAAATGGGAACAATAACATCACAACGGAGAAGAACTTATAAAATGTTGTTTTTCTTGGTAACAGGTCATTATTAATAACATGATAATGACGCCATTAGATACTGAATCCAAGTCAAACTATAGCAACTAACATTTATCACTGTGTTCTTCCTCCACAGTCAGATACTGGCTGTGAGTTCACTTACTTATACGTTACGGTTATTAAAATAAACTAATCTAAGCTAAACTAAGCTAAGCTAAGCTAAGCTACGCTAAGCTAAACTAAACTAAACTGACAACCCTGTAGGCTGCTTAACCTCTTGGCATATTAGTGGCACTAGCATTATTGGTACACGGAAATTTTCACCAATTGTGTAACACACTTACTCTAGTGATGAATGAACCCGTTGACATATATACACACATACAGATGCACTGCATTAGGCATAAACAAAGGAAATCTATGTACGTGTAAACATCATTTGTATACAATTGAGAGAGAGAGAGAGAGAGAGAGAGAGAGAGAGAGAGAGAGAGGAATAAGGAGAAGCCGGTGCGCGACCCAGCAACTATTATCACGGGCTGACAACCCGCGGGAGGTTCTGGAGAGAGCAGCTGGAGGGCACAAGGAGGGTGTTGGGGGGCTTTGGGGTTCAGAGGGAGGGAGTTGTTGGGTGGAGAGGGGCAGGGCACGAGGGAGGGTGGTGGAGGCTCAGCAGGTATATAAGGCGGCGCGAGCAGTGTTGGGACATCATCAGCATCATGAAGATTGTAATATTGTGTTCACTGGTGGCTGCCGCCGCTGCCTGGCCTTACTTCGGTGGCCAAGACCTTAGCGGCTTCCAGAGTGATGAACCTGATGGTGAGTATATCCACTGACTGTGTACAGTACTGTCAGTACCATTCCCAGACTGTTCAGTGTAGTCACTGACTCTCACATACTGTATCTAGTATAGTCACTGACACTCTATACAGTGTCCAGTACAGTCACCGACTCTCCCAGACTTTGTAATAATTGGGATTAGAGATGAAAATGATACGCCATTGTTATTAATTAAAGCTATGTATATATGTCTCAAGCTATCAACGAAATAATGTGAAGTATATCAATATAGGTAACTGAACAAGGATCCTTTAATTTTCATTTATGTAAAAAATAAATTCCTTAAGGAAACCCAATTAGTCATTTCCTTCACTTTTTAATCTTATGTTGACATTCTCACTCGTGCCTCAGGTGTACCAACAGCACAGAAGCAGCACGACATCAACTTCCTCTTCCACAAGCTGTACGAGCCTCTGCATGAGGCCAACCTGAAGGCCATGGAAGATTCCTTTGACCCACTGGCCCACACTGTTAACATGCCTGATGGTGGTGTAGCTGTCAACAAAATCATGCAGGAGGTCAAGACTCAACATCTGGAGGAGAGGCATCACTTATTCTCAGTGTTCAACGCCACCCAGCGCGAGGAAGCACTGCTGCTTGTAAAGGTTCTATTACAGTGCCAAGACTGGCCAACAGCTATTGGCAATGCTGTTTACTTCCGTAAAATGATGAACGAGGAGACGTATGTTTACGCTCTGTACGCAGCTATCAAACACTCCCCACTCACTAAGCACGTTGTGTTGCCTCCTGCCTATGAGATCATGCCACACATTTTCACAAGCAGCGAAGTAATCCAAAAAGCTTACAGGGCCAAGATGATTGGCCAACCAGGCAAATTTAACATGAACTTTACAGGCACGCAGAATAACCCTGAACATAAAATAGCTTACTTTGGTGAGGATATCGGCCTCAGTACCCACTACATCAATTGGCATATTGAATATCCCTTCTGGTGGAATGAGACTTTTGGTTATCAGATTGAACGCAGAGGCGAAAACTACTTCTGGGTTCATCACCAGCTGGTCAACCGCTTTGAAGCCGAGCGCATTTCCAACCACCTTCAGAAAATCGATAAGCTTCATTGGGAAAGGAATCTCCATGAAGGCTTCGACCCCCACACTTCATACAAAAATGGCAACCCATTTCCATTCCGTCATGATGACATCCATATCGAGGACGTGGACAAGGTTGCTGAGGTGCGCGACATGATCGTGATGGAGAACCGCATCCGTGATGCCATCGCTCACGGCTACGTCATCAACAAGGAGGGTAACAAGGTGGACATCAATAACGAACACGGTATTGACATCCTGGGTGATATCATTGAGTCGTGTGTGTACAACCCCTATAATGAATACTACGGCTCCCTCCACAACATGGGTCACATGATGCTTGGCCACCAGGGTGACCCCCATGCCAAGTACTACGATACTCCCAGTGTCCTGGAGCACTATGCGACCGCCCTCCGTGACCCCGCCTTCTACAAGCTGCACAAGTACATCGACGACCTCTTCAGGAAACATAAAGACCACCTTAAACCTTATACCCAGGAAGATCTTTTGTTCCCTGGTGTATCTGTTAACAAGATTGACATTGATGGTCCCTTGGAGACTTATGTTGAGGATTATGAATACAGCCTCATGAATGCTATGGATGACAAGGAGGAGATGAAATGGGAGGATAACATGGAAATTAGCGCCATTATCCCACGTCTGAGGCATAGGGATTTCTCCTTCAAAGTGAACATAATGAACAATAATGATGAGAAAAAGTTGGCAACAATCCGCATCTTCGCCTGGCCACATCGCGACGTTAATGGTGTCCTCATGCCATTCAACGAGGGTCGTTGGCACGCCATTGAACTAGACAAGTTCCAGAAAGAACGTAAGTATCTGTTTAGGCATAGTAAAATCAGTATATGTGATTGCTTAAATAATAATATTTCTAACTCAAATAATGATTAGTGTCACTAATATTGTCACAAGTTTATTCGTAAATTAAGCAGATAAGTTTTATCATGCCATCACGTCAGCTGCCTATATTATTTGTTTTCCCTCAGTGATACCTGGCGAGAACACTATTACCCGCAAGTCCTCCGAGTCCTCAGTGACGGTGCCTGACGTGCCCAGCATGAAGAGCTTGCATGAACAGACTGAAGCAGCGATTGCCGGAAGCAGTGAATTGAACCTTGATGAATTCGTGAGCGCAACTGGGCTGCCCAACAGGCTGCTCATATCCAAGGGCAACGAGGCTGGTGTAGAGTTCAAGTTGGTGGTGGCTGTGACCGACGGTGTGGCTGACTCTGCTAATCATGAAATCAACTTGACGACCAAGTTCCACCACTACGGTCACCACGGAGTGTACCTGGACAAGAAGCCCCACGGCTACCCACTGGACCGTCGCGTCCCTGACGAGCGCCTCTTCCACGAGATCCCCAACTTCGGGGAGACCATCGTCAAGGTCTTCAACCACGACGAACACGTCTACCACCACTAATAACACGCATCAATTTCAAGAAAGCACAGATTGGAAAGCATTATTTTTGTTTAATATGATATAGTTGATATCTGGACTTATAGTAAATTTAATGTAAGCTTCAGCCTGGAGAAGTCCCTAGCAATATGTTACAACAAATTCAAAGAACTACAGGATACTTAATTACTTGTAATGGGATAAAGGTTGACGACTGATGCTGATGATGACCTTCGGTACAAATGTATAACTTGTTCTACACGTCACAACGAGAACAATAAACGATTATTTCTAATATGTTGTGTCAATATCATAGAAGAATTTATTATATATGATGGTAATTTACTTTTACCTGGCTAATCCTTTCTGAATTATCAAGAAACTTACTTCCGAACTCTAACATACATCCACAAACTCGAACACAAACATACCTGTCCTCATGTACCTGTATATAGTATACACTAACACAACCACTAATTCACACACAAGAACACAAGGTATGGATAAAAAACACACAAACACTTTTACACGACAACAAACACAGACACACACGATTATATGCTCTATACTAATATATATATGTACACACTTATTGATAAATAGATATGTATGTACCTACATACAAACACACACACTGACGGAGAGAGAGAGAGAGAGAGAGAGAGAGAGAGAGATAACGTAATTTCATAATAGTATTGTCTACCCGTTTTACCACTGTTGATATTCTAGGTCCTGCTTAAAGTTAATGACATACTACTAGGCTCCTTCACTCTTTTCTCTCTTAAGAGCAGATGATAATAAACATACCTTTACCAGAGGAACCCTTACACAGTGATGACTATAAGCTAAGAGTATGCTTACCAGGTGTGTTGAGTCTGTGTTGTAGCTCATTGGAACAAGTTAATGAACATTATCAGCAGCTCCCTGGATGAAATATTCTACGAAGCTTTTTTTAAGATAAACAAACATTCTGATGATGTTATGGTTGTTTAAGTCTGCGTGAATATATTATCTCAGTGTGGAGAGTCAGTGCACACGCGCAGATACGCAACACTCTTGTATCCTGTTATGAAAGTCAACATTTATGAATATTACCCAATGATATTACTAAATCGTCACGAATCCAGCTAATGTCCGCATGCTAGATTGCATTCTATAAAATACATAAACAACAGTATTATTGTTATTACAGACATACAGACACGCTGTTTTCTGGTGATGTCCCTCACTGCCCTTATGAGGTTGATAGTAATGCTGTGTCTCCGATTTATCATCAAGAGGAACACTTTCTTGTTTTCCTCGAACACCTGAGGGGCAGGAGGCATTGGGATTGAGAGTCACCTGTGTAGGTCAACCTCTCAGAACCTGTTATTGTTAATGTTTTAGATGTTGCATTTACCAAGGTTACTGACCACCATTCATTGGGTACAAGTTTCTGCAGCAGTATTTAAAAAAAATACGTCCAATAAAATCCCAGTCTTTTCCTTCTCATAGTGAGGAAACATCTCCCTTCATATATAACCTCTTGTAATGTTTCACTTCCTCTTAATTATTCTTTTACCCTTTCCTTCCCTCCTTCTCCCTCTATTAACCTTCATATTCAGAGACTTTGTGTAGAAACAAATACAACAACACACGTGGATGTACAGTAATCCACACGCTGTGATTGTTCTACTACTGATGCCTTACGGTAGATAACTAAAGATATCTTGTTTTTATTATCGTATTATATCTCGTCCTGTCTAGTTTTCTGTTAACCTTCAACATCAAAAAGACGTGAAAGTTTCAAGCAATAAAACTAACTATGTTGCATTGTACGTGACGTGAGAGAGAGAGAGAGAGAGAGAGAGAGAGAGAGAGAGAGAGAGAGAGAGAGAGAGAGATTTGCCTCAGCGTTACAAACTTAGGTCGTAAATGAAGTACTTGAGGTCAAAAACACTTACGATAACTGTCTCCATCATGTCACCTACAAGACAGTCAAATGGAGATAAGAAAAGGTCACGACAGGTAGTGTGGAAGATAGGTCAAGGCCTCACACCCTCATCTAGGTCATTGTTACTTATATTAACACCTTTTAACCTTATTTTGCATAGTTAACATGATAATAGACTGAACACACACACACACACACACACACGCATATATATATATTCCACTGACTCACATAACTTTAATAACGATATTTCAGGAAGATTAACAGATTGACCCATTTACACATCTGAGATGGGTTTGTAAATGGGAACAATAACATCACAACGGAGAAGAACTTATAAAATGTTGTTTTTCTTGGTAACAGGTCATTATTAATAACATGATAATGACGCCATTAGATACTGAATCCAAGTCAAACTATAGCAACTAACATTTATCACTGTGTTCTTCCTCCACAGTCAGATACTGGCTGTGAGTTCACTTACTTATACGTTACGGTTATTAAAATAAACTAAGCTAAGCTAAACTAAGCTAAGCTAAGCTAAGCTAAGCTAAACTAAACTAAACTGACAAACCTGTAGGCTGCTTAACCTCTTGGCATATTAGTGGCACTAGCATTATTGGTACACGGAAATTTTCACCAATTGTGTAACACACTTACTCTAGTGATGAATGAACCCGTTGACATATATACACACATACAGATGCACTGCATTAGGCATAAACAAAGGAAATCTATGTACGTGTAAACATCATTTGTATACAATTGAGAGAGAGAGAGAGAGAGAGAGAGAGAGGAATAAGGAGAAGCCGGTGAGCGACCCAGCAACTATTATCACGGGCTGACAACCCGCGGGAGATTCTGGAGAGAGCAGGCGAAGGGCACAAGGAGGGTGTTGGAGGGCTTTGGGGTTCAGAGGGAGGGAGTTGTTGGGTGGAGAGGGGCAGGGCACGAGGGAGGGTGGTGGAGGCTCAGCAGGTATATAAGGCGGCGCGAGCAGTGTTGGGACATCATCAGCATCATGAAGATCGTACTGTTGTGTTCACTGGTGGCTGCCGCCGCTGCCTGGCCTTACTTCGGTGGCCAAGACCTTAGCGGCTTCCAGAGTGATGAACCTGATGGTGAGTATATCCACTGACTGTGTACAGTACTGTCAGTACCATTCCCAGACTGTTCAGTGTAGTCACTGACACTCACATACTGTATCTAGTATAGTCACTGACACTCTATACAGTGTCCAGTACAGTCACCGACTCTCCCAGACTTTGTAATAATTGGGATTAGAGATGAAAATGATACGCCATTGTTATTAATTAAAGCTATGTATATAAGTCTCAAGCTATCAACGAAATAATGTGAAGTATATCAATATAGGTAACTGAACAAGGATCCTTGAATTTTCATTTATGTAAAAAAAAATCCGTAAGGAAACCCATTTAGTCATTTCCTTCACTTTTTAATCTTATGTTGACATTCTCACTCGTGCCTCAGGTGTACCAACAGCACAGAAGCAGCACGACATCAACTTCCTCTTCCACAAGCTGTACGAGCCTCTGCATGAGGCCAACCTGAAGGCCATGGAAGATTCCTTTGACCCACTGGCCCACACTGTTAACATGCCTGATGGTGGTGTAGCTGTCAACAAAATCATGCAGGAGGTCAAGACTCAACATCTGGAGGAGAGGCATCACTTATTCTCAGTGTTCAACGCCACCCAGCGCGAGGAAGCACTGCTGCTTGTAAAGGTTCTATTACAGTGCCAAGACTGGCCAACAGCTATTGGCAATGCTGTTTACTTCCGTAAAATGATGAACGAGGAGACGTATGTTTACGCTCTGTACGCAGCTATCAAACACTCCCCACTCACTAAGCACGTTGTGTTGCCTCCTGCCTATGAGATCATGCCACACATTTTCACAAGCAGCGAAGTAATCCAACAAGCTTACAGGGCCAAGATGATTGGCCAACCAGGCAAATTTAACATGAACTTTACAGGCACGCAGAATAACCCTGAACATAAAATAGCTTACTTTGGTGAGGATATCGGCCTCAGTACCCACTACATCAATTGGCATATTGAATATCCCTTCTGGTGGAATGAGACTTTTGGTTATCAGATTGAACGCAGAGGCGAAAACTACTTCTGGGTTCATCACCAGCTGGTCAACCGCTTTGAAGCCGAGCGCATTTCCAACCACCTTCAGAAAATAGAAAAGCTTCATTGGGAAAGGAATCTCCACGAAGGCTTCGACCCCCACACTTCATACAAAAATGGCAACCCATTCCCATTCCGTCATGATGACATCCATATCGAGGACGTGGACAAGGTTGCTGAGGTGCGCGACATGATCGTGATGGAGAACCGCATCCGTGATGCCATCGCTCACGGCTACGTCATCGACAAGGAGGGTAACAAGGTGGACATCAATAACGAACACGGTATTGACATCCTGGGTGATATCATTGAGTCGTGTGTGTACAACCCCTATAATGAATACTACGGCTCCCTCCACAACATGGGTCACATGATGCTTGGCCACCAGGGTGACCCCCATGCCAAGTACTACGATACTCCCAGTGTCCTGGAGCACTATGCGACCGCCCTCCGTGACCCCGCCTTCTACAAGCTGCACAAGTACATCGACGACCTCTTCAGGAAACATAAAGACCACCTTAAACCTTATACCCAGGAAGATCTTTTGTTCCCTGGTGTATCTGTTAACAAGATTGACATTGATGGTCCCTTGGAGACTTATGTTGAGGATTATGAATACAGCCTCATGAATGCTATGGATGACAAGGAGGAGATGAAATGGGAGGATAACATGGAAATTAGCGCCATTATCCCACGTCTGAGGCATAGGGATTTCTCCTTCAAAGTGAACATAATGAACAATAATGATGAGAAAAAGTTGGCAACAATCCGCATCTTCGCCTGGCCACATCGCGACGTTAATGGTGTCCTCATGCCATTCAACGAGGGTCGTTGGCACGCCATTGAACTAGACAAGTTCCAGAAAGAACGTAAGTATCTGTTTAGGCATAGTAAAATCAGTATATGTGATTGCTTAAATAATAATATTTCTAACTCAAATAATGATTAGTGTCACTTATATTGTCACAAGTTTATTCGTTAATTAAGCAGAAAATTTTTATGATGCCATCACGTCAGCTGCCTATATTATTTGTTTTCCCTCAGTGATACCTGGCGAGAACACTATTACCCGCAAGTCCTCCGAGTCCTCAGTGACGGTGCCTGACGTGCCCAGCATGAAGAGCTTGCATGAACAGACTGAAGCAGCGATTGCCGGAAGCAGTGAATTGAACCTTGATGAATTCGTGAGCGCAACTGGGCTGCCCAACAGGCTGCTCATATCCAAGGGCAACGAGGCTGGTGTAGAGTTCAAGTTGGTGGTGGCTGTGACCGACGGTGTGGCTGACTCTGCTAATCATGAAATCAACTTGACGACCAAGTTCCACCACTACGGTCACCACGGAGTGTACCTGGACAAGAAGCCCCACGGCTACCCACTGGACCGTCGCGTCCCTGACGAGCGCCTCTTCCACGAGATCCCCAACTTCGGGGAGACCATCGTCAAGGTCTTCAACCACGACGAACACGTCTACCACCACTAATAACACGCATCAATTTCAAGAAAGCACAGATTAGAAAGCATAATTTTTGTTTAATATGATATAGTTGATATCTGGACTTATAGTAAATTTAATGTAAGCTTCAGCCTGGAGAAGTCCCTAGCAATATGTTACAACAAATTCAAAGAACTACAGGATACTTAATTACTTGTAATGGGATAAAGGTTGACGACTGATGCTGATGATGACCTTCGGTACAAATGTATAACTTGTTCTACACGTCACCACGAGAACAATAAACAATTATTTCTAATTTGTTGTGTCAGTATCATAGAAGAATTTATTATATATGATGGTAATTTACTTTTACCTGGCTAATCCTTTCTGAATTATCAAGAAACTTACTTCCGAACTCTAACATACATCCACAAACTCGAGCACAAACATACCTGTCCTCATATACCTGTATATAGTATACACTAACACAACCACTAATTCACACACAAGAACACAAGGTATGGATAAAAAACACACAAACACTTTTACACGGCAACAAACACAGACACACACGATCATATCGTCTATATCTATATATAAGTACACACTTATTGATAAACAGATATGTATGTACCTACATACAAACACTGACGGCGAGAGAGAGAGAGAGAGAGAATGTAATTTCATAATAGTATTGTCTACCCGTTTTACCACTGTTGATATTCTAGGTCCTGCTTAAAGTTAATGACATACTACTAGGCTCCTTCCCTCTCTTCTTTCTTAAGAGCAGATGATAATAAACATACCTTTACCAGAGGAACCCTTACACAGTGATGACTATAAGCTAAGAGTATGCTTACCAGGTGTGTTGAGTCTGTGTTGTAGCTCATTGGAACAAGTTAATGAACATTATCAGCAGCTCCCTGGATGAAATATTCTACGAAGCTTTTTTTAAGACAAACAAATATTCTGATGAAATTATGGTTGTTTAAGTCTGCGTGAATATATTATCTCAGTGTGGAGAGTCAGTGCACACGCGCAGATACGCAACACGCTTGTATCCTGTTATGAAAGTCAACATTTATGAATATTACCCAATAATATTACGAGATCGTCACGAATCCAGCTAATGTCCGCATGCTAGATTGCATTCTATAAAATACATAAACAACAGTATTATTGTTATTACAGACATACAGACACGCTGTTTTCTGGTGATGTCCCTCACTGCCCTTATGAGGTTGATAGTAATGCTGTGTCTCCGATTTATCATCAAGAGGAACACTTTCTTGTTTTCCTCGAACACCTGAGGGGCAGGAGGCATTGGGATTGAGAGTCACCTGTGTAGGTCAACCTCTCAGAACCTGTTATTGTTAATGTTTTAGATGTTGCATTTACCAAGGTTACTGACCACCATTCATTGGGTAAAAGTTTCTGCAGCAGTATTTAAAAAAAAATACGTCCAATTAAATCCCAGTCTTTTCCTTCTCATAGTGAGGAAACATCTCCCTTCATATATAACCTCTTGTAATGTTTCACTTCCTCTTAATTATTCTTTTACCCTTTCCTTCCCTCCTTCTCCCTCTATTAACCTTCATATTCAGAGACTTTGTGTAGAAACAAATACAACAACACACGTGGATGTACAGTAATCCACACGCTGTGATTGTTCTACTACTGATGCCTTACGGTAGATAACTAAAGATATCTTGTTTTTATTATCGTATTATATCTCGTCCTGTCTAGTTTTCTCTTAAAAACCTTCAGCATCAAAAGGATGTGAATGTTTCAAAGTAATAAAACTATTTACGTTTCACTGTACCTAACGCGACTTCCTTGACTTTGTATTAGGTTGTCTTGCTACACCTAACACTCATACCACCGTAAGTTGAGCTCTGCAAAAATATTAGGCCATTTCCGTGCATTGTGTCTTCCAACTTAACCCATTAAAGACTTCTCCACCCTGTTGTAAACAAAAATACAACAGCAATGGGGCTGGGAACTGCAAACACCGAGTGGAACAGAAACAAACATTACGGTGTATAAACTTTTCCCGAGAAAGTTTTAAGCAGTGAGATGTTTTGGGTAAAGAAATTAAAACAAGATCAGATATCACGTTACCGAGGTGTCACATTTGTACACTCCAGGCCCTAGAAGAGGAGATAAGGAAGTGCTTTGCTATTTTTTTCTCTTAGGTGATAACGGATGCCTTGGTACAGTCGTGTTATACTAATTTACCTCCGATTTTTTTTCTCACGGTGGTG
Source organism: Homarus gammarus (assembly GCA_958450375.1). Lineage (NCBI taxonomy): Eukaryota > Metazoa > Arthropoda > Malacostraca > Decapoda > Nephropidae > Homarus > Homarus gammarus. The sequence goes on along the minus strand of CAUDMG010003323.1, from coordinate 290,098 downwards.
TTAGATATTTAGCATGTGTGTGTTTGTAATGTCTTATGATAACTGACACATTGTTATTTATATACAAAATAATAGAAATGAATAAATCTCTGTCTCTCTCTCTGTCTCTCTCTCTCTCTCTCTCTCTCTCTCTCCCTTTAAATGCATACAAATTTCAAGGATATATTGGTACTGTTGATGAACCCGATAAAATAATAGGCGTTTCCATACACAGTTACTTACGTCTCAGTGATGTGTCGAACAAAAGAAACAAGGAAAACAAAGTTAAAGAAGGAAAACCTAATAAACGGGAAAACCATTTAAACAAGGTTAACAATACACCTTAATGGTACCATACAAGGGCTCGTATTTTTGTGAGCAACGTGATACTAATTTACCCTCGACCACCTGAGAAAGTAAGTTGGTCTTCCTTTGGGTACAACATTTCCTTCCAGATTTATCAAGAAAATTGAGGTTTAGGACTAAAATGAAGACTTCACCCTCCATTAGGTTTCGGGGGCAATAACGAGATATGAAAACTAATTCCATTGTAATTTTTTAAACACTTTCATTGCAAAATCATGACTTAAAAGTACAAAGATGCTTGGGAATATTTAGATTAGGTTAACTTGAAGGTTAGGTTAGAGTAAGTTAGGTTAGCTTAGGTTAACTTGATTGGGTAGGTTAAGTGGAATTGGGTTTTCATTAGGTTTGGGTAAGTGGCCTTAGGTAAGGTTTAGTTAGGTGAGGTTAGGTTAGGTTAGGTGAGATTAGGTTAGTTTATGTTTTTGCTACTTTAGTTTACGTTAACTAACATTAAGTTAACCTTGGTATTTTTTAATAATAATAATAATAATAATAATAATAATAATAATAATAATAATAATAATTAACGGTTTATTGAAAGAGCATGGCAACCGGAAGGCTGAAAATATACAGTTACATAATTGGGGTTGGTTTACTATGCGAGGTTAAATTAGGTGAGGTTATTTTGTTAGGTTGATTAGGTTAGGTTAATTAAAGATAACACAAATTGGATTAGATTAGATTAGGTCAGGTCAGGTCAGGTGATCTTAACTTAGGATAGCTGAGCATTTTGTTCATGATTCTAATCCAAGTTGGTTTAATCTTTTATACAATTTTACTCTTATGTGTTTTATTGGTCAAAATAGACAAAAATAATGTTGCATAGCGCCCTGTGATATATTGAGGCTGATAACATTAAGTGATCTTATCTCTTGCCACCTTAATCACATCGTCACTACACACCAGTCATCGAGAGAGAGAGAGAGAGAGAGAGAGAGAGAGAGAGAGAGAGAGAGAGAGAGAGAGAGAGAGAGAGAGAGAGAGAGAGAGAGAGAGAGAGTCTGAAATTACGACCAAGTGAAGGAACAAACAAGACCGAAATAAAGGCGGAAGATGAACTAAGAGTAATTCACAACTATAAACTGACAGGATAAGTTTGTGTGTGTGTGTGTGTGTGTGTGTGTGTGTGTGTGTGTGTGTGTGTGTGTCTTCACGCTACAGTAGTCTCAGTGTAATTCTAATGCCACCTGGGACCTTCTTTAAGTTAAGAAGGCACATTGCTTCTTCTCTAGTAAGGAAGAAAGATTAACCTACGAACCTTCGATAATTTGAGATCCATGATTCTGTAACTCCATACTGTATCTATGACTATTAACAGGCCTTCCACCTTCCTTATCTGACCTTCCACCTTCCTTATCTGACCTTCCACCTCGGCCCTCAACTTAATCTCCTTATCTGAACACTTAGGTTTTCAAGTCGGTCTTTGTTATGACTAAAATTGTCCACTGAGCAACACACACACACACACACTTGTACAGAGTCATACGTTTGAAGAAGATATCTATAAATACATGTTATCGTTGTGTGTCTATCTATTTCCATGTAGTTAACTTGATAATATCGTTTTGTTACGTTTCTGGTACTTAAGGTTAGGTATGACTAGATTCGGTTGGGTTAGGTAAGGTTAATTGAGGTATCCACTAAGTCGTTAAAGCTCTGATATTATAACGCAATCCTCTACGATATCAAGAGATTATCATCACGAGATCAAAACCTTATGGCAATAAGGTTGAAATACCAATAGGGAATAACATAATTTTGTATCTAGCTGCAGGTGCTTAACGATATGACATCGTAACGTAATCGAAGTCTGGTTTATCGAAGTCACAGTTCACCTTCACAAGTATAAGAGTAACGTACACAACGGGAATTTTTTCTCATAATTTCTACAGTGTGATTACTTGAAGGGGAATCAAAGCTAAGCTGGATTTTTTTTTTACCCAAGTAAACATGAATATTAAACCAATATAATACTAGTGATTTCTTAAAGTAAGCTTAAAAACAAACATTACTTTATCCCTACCTCACAACCCTCTTTGGATATATAACCTTCTATATCCAACCCTAAACTATCCGTAAGGTAAGTGTAGAATCCTTTACCTTATCCTAAAATCTCTTCAAGTATAAAGAAAATCCGTATCCTTATGAAACGTACCAAAAGCAGAGCAAAAATTCAGTAAAAAAAAATGCATACACTTATTCCATCCATCCATCCATCCATCCACCATCCATCCATCCATCCATCCATAATTCCTATTTTCTGGGTTCAATGGACAAAATGGCAGGTCCAGTGTAGCCATTAGGACCCCCACTGCTGGTCATGCGAGCCATTATGGTCTACAAAAAGCTCACTGGGTCTGTAAATTTGACTGAGTGGTGGTCGTACAGTTTCCCCTGACGCAAGAGAAAAAAAATGGGCGTTGAAACGGTGAAATGGATAAACAGTGAAGAGGAAATACAACACACAGGAAAAAGGGAAAACAGGAAAAAGAGAAAAGAAGAAAAACGACAAACAGGAAACACCCAACGAACAGGAAAAAGGGTGACATGAAATACGGTAAACAGGAGAAACAGTGAAAAATGAAAAAAAAAAACGAACAACAGAAATACTAACAGCAAAAACGACAAAACAGAAAAAAAAGCAACGAACAGTCAAAAAGAGGTGACGTAAAATACAGTGAACAGGAGAAGCAGTAAACACGAAAAGAAAAAAATACGACGAACAACAGAAATACGAACAGCTAAAACCGACGAACATGAGAAAAAAAAAACATAAACAAACTAAATAATAACAACAACAAACTGAAAATACGATCTATACGAATAAAAAAAAAAAATGTAAAACTCAAGCATGTGTTACAGTTTTGAAAGAGGATATAGAACACACAAATTATAAATATCCCTATAGGGTAAATTGTGAGAGGATATTAAGAGCACACTGGATTAGGAGTAGGGAGAGACCATTGGTGGTGAAGGGGTTAAGTAAAGAGGGGCAATGACCTACACGAGAGGCTGTACAATATAACGCACAGTAGTCGGGATCTTGGCCTCCTTTTGTGTACTAAAAGAGAGTAACTGGAGAAGTTATGCTCTCTCTCTCTCTCTCTCTCTCTCTCTCTCTCTCGATTTCTATTTCCTTCCATCGTTTCTTCTCTTTCTTTATCTCTCTCTTTTCTTCCTCCTTCCTACGTAACGGGCAGACCTTATCTGATCGAGAGAAGGAAAGGGCCATTACTTTCCGACTTTTCCTATTCTGCCATCATTTCTTCTCCTCTGTTCTGTTTCTCGACGCCGACTCCTCCATCTCCTGTCACTCTCTCTCTCTCTCTCTCTTCCTTGTTTCCTCTTCCCTTCTCCATTCCCCCCCCCCCCCATGACTTCTTAATGCAGTAATTCGTTTGGTGTTTCATTACGATTAAAATTTTCCGATTCTATATGAAAATACGGGTTAGGTTAGGTTAAGTTAGGTTAAGTTAGGACATGCGAGTATTTAACCTAACCTAATCTAACCGAACCTAACTTAACCGAACCTAACTTAAAGCAAATATACCCGATTGAGTATACACCACACCTCACCACACCACACTACACTACACTCTATATGGTAAGTGGAGGTAAAGGATTATTAAATGATATATATTGTACATAGAACCCTTTATCGCATCAGGTGAACGCTACAGGGTAAATAAAAACTATTATGTCTAGGGATTAAAAAGCTAACACGAGGATTTTGGTCCATTATATTAAGCTAACACGAGGATTTTGGTCCATTATATTAATTTAGTACCACAATGAATGCACAGTATTAAGGGATGCAGCCGGGGATTCTTGCTTAATGAGCCGAAATTATATTAGTTGCTGTTGGTCTGACTTTACTAAAAAATCACAGGTGTAATTTTTTTGACATTAACTTCCATTTAATTTATTTACACAACTGTTTTGAGATAGTTAAGGATGTATAGATAGTAAGATGTACTATTTTTGTTGATGATGAGGTACGATAATAAATAGGTACTTTAGGCTGCTATAGGTATAGTCAATTAACTTCACTGTTTACCTGAAGTGTATCGACAGGTAAGTTAAATTAAGAAATATAGTGATATTTGAAATTCTCAATATTTAGTAGCTGTCATCCATGGTGGGTAAAAATGAAGTAATTACATTTCCTAACGTAGACAACAACATATAAACTCAGGTCCTATAAGAAAGAAAAAAATCCCTGTATTATACGACTGTTAGACGTTGTAATAATAATAATGAGAATATCAAGTTTTTTTTTCCATTGCATTAATAATTATTAACGTTCTTCCAACGAACATTGGTAAGAGGAAGACTCCCGCAGGCCCATCAAAGATATCTGGTCTAGTATCGGTCTAAACTTGGCCAATAACCTCTTAGTGTATAGGATAAGATGACCTCATTTAAGATCATTCCCTCCCGTGTACCCGATTGGTTCATCTCCCGAGAGGCTCACTAATTACAGGTGCTTATCCTACAATCTGACTTAACCGTGGCTTCTACCCCTTTTACTGGGGAAATTAATACTCACTTTCTAGTCTTCTCTCGCCTCACCCTCACACACACAAAGTTAACTCGAATCACATTTTTTTTCTTATCTTCCACATCTCGGTGAAAAAAGTCTGATTATTTACGTATTAAAAATGATGAAACATTGATAAATCGAATCAGAAATGCGAATTACATCTGTAGTGAGAAGCAGACGGACACAGACGGCTACCTATATATACATCACACACCACACATTCCGAGTAATGAACCCTCGTGTAGTCCGATCATCTATAAATTCTCACCGACTCAATACTCAAACTGAATGATTCCCCTTCCAACATAATATCCTGTAGCGGGTTGGTCCTCTTGTGGCAGATCAAAGAATGGAGTTTTGAGAGAGAGAGAGAGAGAGAGAGAGAGAGAGAGAGAGAGAGAGAGAGAGAGAGAGAGAGAGAGAGAGAGAGAGAGAGAGAGAGAGATATGACTCAGAAAAGGAAATGAGAAAAGAGATGAACAAGAATATTGGTATTGAATGAGAGAGACAGAGAAATGATACGACACAACAAACAAAGAAGGGAGTCAGATAACAAGAGGATATAAACAAAACAACATAAGAGATTACAATAATAGAGTGAGATGTGAGACTGATAAAGTAGAATGAAAAAGATGAGTCCATTTTGACAATTGATTAATATTTCCTTTCCATTAATATTTCCTTTCCACTAATATTATTCTAACCTAAAGACCAAAATCGGAAATAAGAAAAGGTAAAAAATCGGTGTTTGAAAGACATTTTTAACGTGAACTGGTGAAAACGATTTTTTTCTTCTTCTCGAAAATAAGAAGAAAAAAAAATCAATATGTGACACCCGTTGTTTCTTCTCCTTCCTCATCCCTCACATAGCATCAACTTCACGTCAATATCTCCTTAGAATATTTTTGTTTTCGTTCTCGTTAGTTACAGTGGGAGGGGAGGAGGAAAGGGAGTGGGAGGGGAGGAGGGGGGAGGGGAGGAGGGGGGAGGGGGCAAGGGCGGTAGAGGGGGAGGTGGGGAGGGGGGCAAGGGCGGTAGTGGGGGGTTGGGGAGGGAAGGGCGGGGGTCGGGGATGGGTAGGTATAGGAGAGGAATGACAGGAGGGAGGATGGAAAGGAGAGGGGGAAGGGAATAGAAGGGGAATTGAGGACAGGGTAGGGAATAGGGGAGGGGAAGGGAGGAGTAGGGAAAGGGAGGAGTAGGGGAAGGGAGGTAAGGGGAGGAATGTGTAGGGGAGAGGGGGCAGGAAAGGGGAAGAAAGGGGTAGGGGAGGAGGCGATAGGAAAGGAGAAGGGGTAGGAGGGAAGGGACTGGAAAGCATGAGGGGAAGGGGGTACCAGGGATCAGTCTCAGAGTCTGTGTTCATTTTTCTATTCAATTAAATTATATCATCCTTGACATTACTTCCCCGGCGGCACTTCACAACACACATGATGTCACAAAATTGGCACTATAAGTCTTGGCACTGATCATAATCCCATTAGAGACAAATATTATTACTGCCACGTGATAAAGATAATATAACTGATATTCTTGCTATTGTTGCTATGATTATTACCACTATTGATACTGATACTATTATAATAAAGACAACTGAGTCTGTAGATATTGGTAATATTAATCCTGATAGTGTCATGGCCGCCACTACTGATAGAGCCATCCTCGCCCAGGCAGAGTTATTACACACACTTATTACTGGCCATAAAGACATTGCCACGATCACTGCTGCCACCATGATTGGCGTTATCGTCATTGGCACTTGTATATTGGCAGTATCATTGTTGGTATTTTTACTATTGGCTCTTATTATTGGCGCAGTTAATATTGTCACCTAGTATTATTGGCACTATCAATGTTGGTAATATCAATATTGTCACTGGCGATATGATCATTGATGTTATTACGTATCGCACGATCTAGTTTTACGCTCAAGTGCTTCGCTTGGACGAGGAGGAAAGTGCGTGGAAAATAGGTCCTTTTTTTTTTTAGTGGCATTTATGTATCGAGTCAAACCTAATTGCTCTGTGCTACCGCGAGCCATGAGAACGTTTGTATTGTACAGTGTCGATTATATGTTTGTATCTAAGGCCTGAGACTATGAACTGTTCGAGTCTTCGAACTCCAGCGTTTCTTTTGGGTTTGGTACAGTTTCGAAATTTTATTCGTGAGCAAGCAATATCGGGACAGTGAATTCTTCTGGAGAGAAAAATCAAAATCAGTGTTGTTTTTAACTTGCAGATTTTGGGGTGCATTTTATCAGCCCAATACTAGTCTTTTCTAACCTAATAGATGGATGTTTTGTCGCTTGAGGGATTTTTTTTTAAGCGTGGAGTAATCGCAGACTATAACAAATATTTTCCATCTTTTTCACTAACAAATAAAACGTCAAGACCATTTTCCTTCGAACAGCAACACCATACCCGAGACTCAACAGGTGAATATTAATATATTCTCGACCGTCAGGCTGTCATAATTAACTTACTAAAATAAATGCGGAATTTTGACAAATATATTCTTCCTTCAGTTGCTCAAATTGGACATCCATTAGTCGCTGTGAGCTGACGAGGCCAACACAGTGAACAAGGTCGCCGCTACAGGGCTCATAAAGGGTGAGAACATGACACCGAGTTGGCTGAAAGCTCTCCGATATCCACCTGATAAATTGTCCTGACAACTGACAAAACGGAAGTAAACACTTGTCAGGTTATATCACGACGGTAGGAGGGGGGGGGGCCGGTGTAGGGGGTGTAGCAGGTTAAGGGGGTGGTGGCAGGTTAAGGGGGTGGTGGCAGGTTAAGGGGGTGTGGCAGGTTAAGGGGGTGGTGGCAGGTTAAGGGGGTGGTGGCAGGTTAAGGGGGTGTGGCAGGTTAAGGGGGTGGTGGCAGGTTAACGGGGCGGTGGCAGGTTAACGGGGTGGTGGCAGGTTAAGGGGTGGTGGCAGGTTAAGGGGGTGGTGGCAGGTTAAAGGGGTGGGGATTCACAAACATTCCTTATGGTGGAGATTCCTCGTAAGTGAAAATACAGAATTTCACTTTTAACTGTTTAACTTAAGCTACAGTTTAACACAGAAAAACTACATATCATAAATAACATCAAAACTACACCCAAGATTTTTCCTGAATTAGTTTTGTTCATTAAATATGAGACCAAATTAAGATACAGGTTCCTCTTCATAACCATACCTACCAAAACATTATCTCCTAAGAACAGCTAAGTGTTTCTACTAACTTATACTGCAGTTTCAGAGTAGAATTTTCAATGAATATTTTAATGATTTTAAAAGTTTAACATAATGGTGCATTCTATAAATCTCCAGCGACGAGGGATATTCCTAATACAAACCAAACCTAACCTAACCCAACCTAACCTAACCCCAAGTCAACTACCGAGGAATGATTAGTATATCTATGAAAGAATCGTGGGGTGTAGAGACCACACGCTAGTACCTAATAACACAAAACATATAATCCATTACTATTACATATTTACTGACGAAGAAATTGATTTACAGCTTCACCACAACATATCGGATGAGTAACATGGGGAACAACGTACATAGGTTTATTATTGGTGACAGAAGCTCTAAACAAACTGCGAGATAGGTTGAGTAACGACATGGAAACAGTATTGCATAATCTGTGAGTGACGGCATCTGTGAGTAACGGTTTGTGTTAGCGAGTGTTGTTTGTTATTCTGAAGTACGAGATGAAGAGGCAGCATCCCAAACAGCTCCGTGGATATAAAACTAATATGACTGATCTGACTGAACTGACTAACTGAACTGATTAACCCGACTGAACTGAACTAACTGAATAACTGAACAAACTAACAGGAATGAACTGACTAGCTAACTGATTGACTGACTGAACTGACTGAAATGACTGAACTGACTAAACTAACTGAATTGACTCACGAAATTTGATATACTGATTATAAAACTCACTCTGGGGTCAGAATTCGGCGTGTATAATTAATCTTATGAATCAAGAAACCTCCAATAACCTCATCATAATATTTATTAACATTTATAACTACCAAAACACATACATACTTAAAATAACATTATTCACAAAATTAAATCATTTTTTATTTTTTTACGCCACAGTGACAAGAGATTCAGATCAAGGCTCGGGGAAGAAGTGTCAAAAGATGATCCCTTACACAGCTTGGTCTTCAGGTGACGGCTCAAAGACAGAGAGTGATAAGAAAGTGAGAGGAAACAGGACAAATATATACTGTGTCACTTGAGGAAATTGAAAACTGAGAGGATCAGGGAAACCAAGGTGTGTCTGGTAGGGGGGAGAGGGGGGGGGGGGAGTTGGGGGGGGTGGGTTAGGAGCAGATAGGAAGAGGGGGAGGGAGGGAGAGGAGGGGGCGGAGGGGAAGGAGGGAAGGAAGAGGAGGTGGGTGAAGGAGAGAGAGAGAGAAGAGAAAGATAAAGGCGAAGGGATAGAGAAATTGGATAAATAAAATAGACAAACAGATAAGACAAATAGATATATAGACGAATAGATATAGACAATTACATAGATAGAAACATCCTACACCACCTCCATCATCCTACACCACCTCCATCATCCTACACCACCTCCACCATCCTACACCACCTCCATCATCCTACACCACCTCCATCATCCTACACCACCTCCATCATCCTACACCACCTCCATCATCCTACACCACCTCCACCATCCTACACCACCTCCATCATCCTACACCACCTCCATCATCCTAGACCACCTCCACCATCCTACACCACCTCCATCATCCTACACCACCTCCATCATCCTACACCACCTCCATCATCCTACACCACCTCCATCATCCTACACCACCTCCATCATCCTACACCACCTCCATCATCCTACACCACCTCCATCATCCTACACCACCTCCATCATCCTACACCATCTCCATCATCCTACACCACCTCCACCATCCTACACCACCTCCATCATCCTACACCATCTCCATCATCCTACACCACCTCCACCATCCTACACCACCTCCATCATCCTACACCACCTCCATCATCCTACACCACCTCCATCATCCTACACCATCTCCATCATCCTACACCACCTCCACCATCCTACACCACCTCCATCATCCTACACCATCTCCATCATCCTACACCACCTCCACCATCCTACACCACCTCCATCATCCTACACCACCTCCATCATCCTACACCACCTCCATCATCCTACACCACCTCCATCATCCTACACCACCACCTCCATCATCCTACACCACCTCCACCATCCTACACCACCTCCTTTAATCTTCTATAAAATAACACACTGGTTTTATTACCCTACCAGAGACTCACAAACGCAGACCTTAATCCTATTATGGTAGTTAATTTGGTATTGTAAGGCTAGAGAGATGGTATAACTAACTTCATCTCTCTATATAATATTAAAACAACTGAACTATGACGAAAAATCTGAAGCAGGTTGATTAATTGGATGTCCATTGTGTTGTAAATGTGTTTGATAAATATGAAAATCAAGGTAGTTGGATATGTGGATTGATAAGACAAATAGATGTATAGATAGAATAGTAGATGGATTTATAGACCGATAGATGGATATATGGAGAATTAGACAAGTAGAAAGATGTGTAGATAGATAGATAAATAGATATACAAATAGATTGATTGATAGATGGACAAGTATATAGACAGGCAATAAAAAAAATAGACAAATAGATAAGATGAACAAATATAGATAGATGTATATAATATAGATAGATTAAATAAATAGACAGAGAGAGAGAGAGAGAGAGAGAGTCACCATCACCACTATACAGGTAGACTTGTTGACAAAAGCAGCTTTAAAGGGCCAACTCCATTTACCTTCTTTTACTGTTAGTCCTTTACCATAAAAAAGATAAAACTCCAAATACCAGCTGTGGAGTTTTAGTGTACATTTCGCTGACAACATTTCCACCAGTTGACCTGAGGCGTGACGTCAACAGGTGCTTAGTCGATAATTACAGGTGTGTGAGTTATGATACAGCACGTGGAAGATGAAATTACTTTGGTATATTGGTTAAAATTTTGATTCAATTTTTTTTATAATGAGATATTTTATTAGGGATTAAAGCAACTTGATATAATGATAAGCAATGGAGCACTAACGTCACACATGCACTCTCCGTGACGACTAAACAACGATGACTTCCCTCCGTCTAAAATCAACTACTTATTCTCCCCTTACTCTAGTGGTTGCTAGATGTTAATTTATTGTATAAATTAGCATGCTATGAAAACAATATAGATGTTAACTATGATTAATGACAGTAATTAAAAGGCTGTGATTAGTTTAGGTAATTTTATCACGGTTATATCTGTGACGTTTCGAAATTTATATGAAAAAAATGTGGGACTGAAACCATTCCTAACCTAACCTCCTATAACAAAACCTAACCTAACTCACCCTAACTTAAACAGGGTATGAGAAGTGAATATAAATAAAAAAAAATACTTTACTTATGGGATTCAAACCATTTTGTTTTCCTAACGAAGGGATTTTGTCCAAAGAGAATATTTTTTGTTTAGGGATTTTCTCAGCTGGGGGGTGGGGGGGGGGGGGGGGGGGAAACTGTCTATAGGGATTTTTATTCTATTTGACTTTTTCTCGGTTGGGATTGTGTTCGTTTACCGAGTTGAGACATCGAGGGAGAATGGGATGACAAGGTAATATCACAATTGTCTCTCAGATCAAAAAGAACGATGTGTCTCTATTTCCACGAAGCGACTGTCACGTTCTGTCTGTTGTTGTTTCTGTAACCCATAAGTCAGTTGTCTCTCGGCTCTAGTGGTCTGTGTTGTGGAATAGAAAGTTAAATTACAGAACATCCATAAAAGATTCATACAAGTTATATAGGTTTTGTATATAGTTCTGCATATGTATGTAGTTTTTTTTTACAGGCTTTATATGTGATTTGGGTTATATGTATTTACTCATTTGTGACATAACTGACTATTACAGAAGAAAATTATAGAATTTTCTGGCATAGTATTTTTTTATCGATTTGTTGCCTTATTATAGACAAAAATGAATATTGATTTCCACAAATTATCACTGGAATAAAAAACAAAAATCGATATAATAAACTCGGATGTTAATTTCAACTTTAAGTCACTCTAATATTCATGTACAGAAAGTCAAATTCTACACATCAATCATTTACAATAGAATTTAAACAATGTTGAGTCTTCCATAGTGTACACTCGATTTTATGTGAAACAATATGACGAGAAACGAAAGATTTTGACAACCCCAACGAGACAATGGGAGTTGTAGTGTTCATTATAAAATTCATCGACCTCCACTGTACAGATATTTTTTGGAGCGAGTGTATGATCTATGTGGCACCCTCTCTAAGACCAGGTACCGGTAAGACAGACAGGCCGAGGACTCAAGCTTCGAGAAAGAGATAAAAACCAATGACATATTCACGTTGGGAAAGTGTCCACCAGGGGCATACACTCCGGGTTTGGTACAGACGCTCGTAATGATTGATCAGTTAGTTGAGAGAAAGTGTCTAGGACTTCCTTGTCAAAACTTCTCTCTCGTTGTTGCTGTTTTTATCAGTTATTTTAATTAGTCCTATTTTAGTGGTGAATTCTCATCCCTCGTCTGGTTCAATGTATACTTGGTATGTTAAGATTCATGACAACTACCCCGAGAGATTCTTTGTTCTCTAGCGATACTTGTGAAAGCTATGACGTTTTCCCTCCACTTATCAAATACTACAGCACTATGTTTCACACACTCGGTAACAATTCTAACAGTACTCCAAGTGCATTATTTTTCTTACTTGTCTTTTACTCATAAATACTCATGACTAGGCAAAAAAAAATAAAATCTCAAAATATAGAACTAAATTGTAATGAGAAATACCGAGGTCATATATTTTTTTTTGGGGGGGGGGGGGGGGGGCACATGCGTATGGTTAGACTCGGCCTATGTTCCCAGTTTTCATCCTCGTCCAAACTAAAAGCAAAACTCTGCAAGTGAAATTTTTACAATAGTTTCTCTAATTGGACGTCCATCCCTCTCTTCGTAGAACTGACGTGTACACATATGCAACAAGACTTCCACTTCAATCTATATAAAGCCAGGCAGGTGACCTCTGACTTCTCAACAAAATTCATCATGTATTTTCCACGACAGATTTGGAAATCTGTCAACCGTATCACCGCTTTACAGGAGGTCTGCGCCTGGGGGAGGGGGGGGGAGGCGGAGGGGGGGTGGAGGGTGTGGGTGGAGGGTACTGGTATGGGTTGGGAGAGGTGGAGGGGGTGGTAGAGACGTGGGTGATGGGTATGTCAGTATTGGAAGTCAGGTTACTCTGGTATCACCTCGCTAGTGGGTCGTGTTAGTGAAGAGCAAAGGATGTACAATGGAAACGATACTAAAATGTATTCCTCTCCCCCTGAAAATAAGTTGCTATTAAATTGTACGTGTGTGTGTGTGTGTGTGTGTGTGTAGGTGTGTGTGTGTGTGTGTGTGTGTGTGTAGGTGTGTAGGTGTGTGTGTGTGTGTGTGTGTGTGTGTGTCTTGCTACACTTCTTAAGCCGTTTCCTTTTATTCTTTAAGTTTTCTTCTCACCATCCTTCACCCAGTAAGAAGTTTGGCCACAATGGATTTTCTTCAACTGCAGTGTCTTGGGGAACTTTTACAGTGTCGAAACTTTTGTTGAGGTCTAGAACTGAGGAGTAATTAGTGTGTGTGTATGTGGTGTGTGTGTGTGTGTGTGTGTGTCAGTGTATATGTGCATGTGCGTGTATACAGTATGTGTAAACCTTCTGTACTTAAATTCACGAATATCTCATTACAGCAGCACTGGTTACATGAATGGGAGCAGCTAGTGGGATTACCTCACTACTGCTCCATAACAGTCACTCATTACCTGTGTGTTGGCAACTCCATGGGATGACCCGCAGGTGACCGACACATCATTGGTACTTGTTATATGGTGTGTGTAATTGAGTTTATGTCCTAGCATGCGTGTTTATCTGTGATGCCGTGTATGTTAGTTATTATATATATATAAAGTAAATAGAAACACAATCTATACTTTTATACCTGGATATAAAAGCTAGAATTCACCTCACCGCTTATAGATCATTCAGTCCAGGTGAAAAAAAAACCGTATATTAATATCGAAAAGGAACATTGATACTATTTTTCATCTTTTGGTTTATAATGAAAACAAAATTTAAAACTCTTCAATATGGATCCTCATTCAGTATTAATAAAAGTCAAACAGAATTTAGATTACAAATTTTGAGGAATAAATTTAGTTACGATGTCCAAACCAAACAGAGGTGACCGAGAATTGGTTATCACAAGCGTTAAACCTCAATTGCATAAAAAAAACATCCCTCCCAAACGACAGATATTACCAGTCAGGTTCAGAAAACGTGCAATGGTTTAATTTAAATTTATTCAACACTGTAATGAGAGATATCGTGGACTATATAAGCTCTTTATCGGATCACCATAAATAACTGTGGCCATTATTACTAAACTTATACCAGGTGCTGGCTGAGGCTCTCTGAAAAGTCACATCATTATCATCATCATCAATATCCAATAATGACACTATCACTAGCTTTCATTATAGTCACTATCAACATACGACAGTAATGGAAATGGCACTAAGCTTCAATATCATCACTGTCATTAACAATGCCACCGTCACTACCATTATCCTGACAGTCATCAACCACAGGTATAAATGTTTTTGGGCACAGTCAGAAATGTAAATCAGAAGAGGGGGGGGGGGGGGCAGAGATGAAGGGAGATTGGCAAAAATTGGCTTTAAATTCAGACATTACCTTCTTCCTGTAAACAATTCAGGTAATTCCCCGCTCAGAGCACCTGGTTCCTCCGGTGATTTATGAGCACCTTCGTGTACCAGGTATAAAAATTTTTCCCCTCTGCACGTAAACCTTGGCTTGAGAGGGGGGGGATTGGGGAGGGGGATAGGGGAGAGGGGTTGGGGAGGGGGATAGGGGGAGGAGGGTAGATGGGGGGGGAGGGGGGAAGAGGAGAGGAAGGGGAGGGGTAAAGCGGGGTGGGGGTGGGGAGTTAGTGCCCGAAATACGAGATGGGGTCTTCCAGAGCTGAACCTGCAATCAGAGTTACATTCGGATTTTATTTTCCATCTTTTGGTCTTATGTAAAAAAAAAAAATAAAAAAAAAATAAAATAAAATATAAGTCGATACGTATGTCATTGCTATTGTTTCTCCCGTGTGAGATTTTAGTCTTTTTTATTTTCTATTTAATTATTTTTTTTTCTTTAGTAATTTATCCGCATACTTATTATTTCCATCGTTCTTTATCTATTTATTATTTTATTCGTTATACCTCTATTCCTGTATTCTTTCCTTTAACTATTCCTCTAATCCTTTTTACCTCTACTTCATTATTCGTTAATCCTATCTTACGTTAATCCGACCTAATGAAAGGCTTAGACAAAAAATCTCTAAAATAAGAGTAGAAAGTTATCACCGAGAACTATTTACAATTTCCTGTTAGATTATTAAAATTTCTCACGAGTGTTTCTTTAACGTGATGGTCATTGCTTTAGTCCCCTACCCCCCACAAGCCCCTCCAAACCACCCCCTCCCAACCCCCAATCTCCACACCCTTCCAACTTCCACCACACCTTCCCATCCCCCCACGAGTTGACGGACACGAGGGAGCGCCACTGCAGTCTCGTCAAAGGCAAGAGAATGACTCGTTTTTCCCGGTTGAATTCTCGACATTTTCTACAGCAGGTGGGGGGAAGAGGCATTAAAAATGGCGGCGTTGTATCACGGTCATTGCGAAATATATAACCCACTATGAATTGGATCTACAGATGGTGTGCGCGTGTGTGTGTGTGTTTTCCTTATTCTTTCCAAGTGAACGTATTCATTCTCAAGTGTAATTTTGAACTATTTTCTTTATGCCATTTTTGTGTTTACGCTTAAGTCTATCAGTTAATTCCCATCTTATATTTTCACTTACGAGGAATATTCATTTACGATTTTATTTTTTATTTTTGTGAATTTTGCCCCATAATACTCCAGCCTTATAATTCTCTAACTCTCCTACGATATATTTTACCCTTATATGGAAGGTAAAAACCGTATGTAATGTGGCGTTGAAAATGAGCTTTAGACTCGACTAAAACCAAATTAAATTTTACCTGAGAATAAAAGATTGTATCAAACTGGTAAAATTAGGTTACGATGGAATGATGGCAGGCAAGATGGCGTTGAAATTGCACTGAGACTAACATAACTAGCTGCGTTCTCTTATCGCCAGTTAGGAGGACATATTCAACCTGAGGAGATTCTGAGAGACTAAGCGAGATGAGACGAGCAGAGGCCGGACGCCGAGTAGCTGTTAGGAGTGACATACAGCTCCACCACCTGTTCTGTAGTGTGGGTGTGGGTGTGAAGGGGGGTGGCACACGAACCCATCTCACATAACATGAAACCATCTGGTAAAACGAAACCAAATAACAACACGAAACCACTTGACAAAATACGTATCTAACACTATTAACTAAAAAACGAGGAGGTGCTTCGGTAGATTTACACTTCACTCCATCTCTTCCTGTCACCCTCTAGAACCCCACACTTCATTCCACCTCTTCCTGCCATCACCGGAACCCCACACTTCATTCCACCTCTTCCTGCCATCACCGGAACCCCACACTTCATTCAGGTCTAGGCCACAAAACACTTCTTCAGGATTGATTAAATTTGCTCCGAAAAACCCCCCCCAGAAAACAAATCCATTACAGTGAACAAGAGCAGCTGTGATTGGTTGTGTTAATCGCCTCTTGAAAACATCCTCACACGAGAGAAACATTAACAAAGAGGTAGGAAAGGAATGTCGTGGGTTGATTTAAAGCAATTCATGAAATGTTTCTATTACTTGATTACGCGTTGAAAAACAAACAAACTGGTCCTTTATATATTGCAACATAAAACTCCAAGGAAAATATTGAAATTGTGTTTGTTGTAAGATACTAAGTCTTCAATAATCCTGGTAAATGAAGCACCTAAATCTACACTATTTACTACAACACAATGAGACGCAATATTTCATAACAGCTTTTATATACATAATTTTTCAACGTAACAAAACCCCTTCAGACTTTTCACCGTACCTGGCTGTGTGCTAGTGGCAGATTTCTGAGTAGAGTAGCTGAATTTGTACAGTATCATCATCTTGGTATTAAGTCTGTCTAAGGAGGTCAAATTCTCCTCCTCTTGGCTTCACGTGCGTTCCCTCCCTGTCCCCTTACCCCTCCACTGCCTCCCTACCCCTGCCTCCTTCCTTCTCTCCCCGCCTCCCTCCCCGCCACTGCCAGCCGTCAACCATAGCCACGTAATCCCAACGATCCCGATTTCATGCTCACCGCGAAATTCTCTACCCAATATTTATTCTCCACCGTGAACCACACCCCAACAAAGACCCCGAATCGGATCGTATTTCCTTCTGGAGGAAAAAAAACAAAAGAAAATGGTTTTTAGATCCTGTCCTGATCCGCACTAAGCCTTAAAAAACTTTTATTCCCTTCCATTATTTTCCTATCCCATGGAAACTTGCCAGCCTCTCTGTGGGTAAAAAAAGAAGAAGATATTTTCCTCTCTATCTAACTCGAGGTCCTCAAAATAACCATCATTCTAGATTTTGAAATTTCTTCCCAAATAAATACTTCTTTTTATACATCTTCCGAACCGTTTCTTCGCTACTTTACATAATGTGACTTTTGTTCAGATTCTCCCTCCCTGCATATAACTTCAATACGAGTCTCATGTAAATCCTTATATCCACAACAGTATACAAAATCAAGTAAATAAAAGTTCCCTCGCCATGATTCTTCTTGGTAGTTCCTCCAGCGTCTTTCATCTTCTCTTTAACCTGCAGCTACCTCACTCTCACCGTCTTTAAGAGAGTGGATCACATCTTGATCTTTCCATCAAAGTTAAACCGTCAGGGTACTTGAGGCGCGACACCACTAATTTTCTTCTGCGTTTCAACAGTTTACACCACAGTATCCCTCCTCCTCCATCGTTCTTCTCTACTACTCAGGAGGTCTCAGGTACTTGTTTTACCGAATGCTATTTTGCCTATTATGTTTCGGTTGCTTTATACTTTATACTCAGCACAACAACAACAATAATTTTGCACTAGTTCTCTTATTCCTGAAGCTTATGGCCATTCCTGTATAAACTGGTAGTTTTAGTATCACCGTCAGTAACTTGAGCTTTACGAGGACCGAGTTACGTCCAATTCAACTACGACACAAAAAATAGTCCCCCAAAACACGTAGTTGTAAAGTGAGCTAAATATTTGTATTTTAAATTTATATAAATTTTGATATTTTTCCTCTATTCTCCAGCGAAGGAACTCCAGCTTGTACCATCTCCAGCGAATAACAACGAAACGTCAGTGATCTGTACCTCTGTGACTAATGGACAGTATTTACACACCATCAACATTCACACTGATGAATGAAAAGCCATTAGTGAACTGTGTCGACATGTAGCGGGAGTGAGGACTGAAACACCGAGCGGCTCCATCGAATGAAAACAAACCAGTCTCTATCGCTATCATGGAAACACCCGATGTACGGATTTCTTTGTCTCGTTAATACTAATGTCTTTTATGCCCGAAAACCTACAGAAAAGAATCAATTTTCCTTCCTTTTTTTTTTTTAGGTAAAGATTCGGAAGAGGTCGACCATGAAACCACTAACAAATATATTTCGTGGTATTCCAAGCTAATCTGACCTTCATTTCCGTCACAAATGAGCCATTTTGGACATATGACCCCCAATTACTAACAATATTGGTAGCACAAAATGAACAGAGCTTTGAAGTAGAGGGAAATTGTGGGGTAAAACACGAAAAAATAAATTAAACGAAACCTAACTAAACTTTCTAACCAGAGAAACCAGAAGTACCTGATCTAACCTCCTAGTTATGGATCATTAAAAACTTACCTTAATTAACAGATGCTAGAAGAAGTGGTGGGGTTTAGTTAGCATACAATGTTCAGGAGGTAAGGACTCTTGTTTTACCTTAACTCTTACACTGTACGAAATAACTTGCTTCGAAACACTGATCAACGACGAGTATAAAGTAGGTTTGAATTTCCACTTGTATTACAACATTTCGAAATTTCTAGCAATCTTTACAATAAATCACGAACCTAATTCTAACGTTAAACAGCTTCTAAAGAAATAAAATATTCTACATTACCTTACTGGAGACATGAAGTTCGAATATTCGTTCCCACAATTCAAGTTTCACAGGATCCAAAGCGGCTACAGCACAGGTCTCTTACGTACACCACAAGTAGACCACGCTAGCTAGCTACATCCAGTACTGTCGACAGTATCTCTTCACCTCTTCATTTGTAGTCCTCTTGTTACAATGTCCCACACGCACCGGCAGAAAAAAGTCTGTTTCTACTATTTCTTAACACTAGAGAAGGATCAAGTACTCTCACATGAAGGTTTGTAAACACTACATTACGTGATACTGGAGTCTTTCGTCAAGGCGAGAATGAACCAGTGTTTCGAAGAAAACGAGGGAGGAAATTAAACTCCTCTAAAAACCCATTATTTTATTCGTGGCTTCCGACTGCCACGCCATCTAGTGAGAGTGTAGTGCCATAGAAAACGTTTTGATGTTACTTGGGTAACTATCTTAGTGTTTCCACTCTGTGTGACATACTAGAAACTCGTGCGACATAAATAAAATAATGCAGCCGACAATTTCCTCATATTAGACTTTTCTTCTAAAGCACTTGTGTTTATTCATAATTTTACATTTATTTATGCTTAATTTTATATTTAAATATTTGCAATAACATATTTAGCTTGCATTTTATTTAATATTCATGTGGTCGTAATAACCACCGCTGCTGACGTCCAATAAAATAAATGAACCAACCAATAAAAGTGAATAATAATGAGGAATATATACATAGTACAGCACTCTTAGGCAGTAGTTTTAAACCTATTAAGTGTATCACTGAACTTGTTTATATTAACTTGATCTCCACGAATCACACATTACTGTACAGTTAGCTACTACTACTACTACTACTACTAACAATATTATTAAAGTTAGTATCGTCCTCCCACAACAATAATGGTACACTCAGTCCCTCATAGTGAAAAATATTCACTTCAAACTCCTATATCTTCCCTCCTCTGCTTCCTTGCTTTAATCACTGATATATTTTTTTTCTTATACAATATTTTCCCTCGTCTTGGCTGAGGGCTGTTGATAATGATGCCGACACACCAGGGACCTCACCGGGGGATTATCACCTCTACGTCCCTCTACATAAAGTCTTAAATGCTCCCCACCAGTACAAAGAGCAACTAAAACCATCAACTCTCTGCTGTGAAGATTATTAATAAAAATGTTGCCTGTACGTGTAGTGAGATGGTGTGGGTGTTGGTTGGTACCCCAGGCTTTTGTTTACAATATAAGGATCGTCAGCTGGAACTCGGAGATCTACAACAGCTGTGATACTTATCCGTCAGGTCTGTAGTTTGCTGTAGGTCTTCTGAACACATGATGTAGATTTTTATTTTTTTTTATTTTTTAAGGCTTTTCCCGTTAGTGATGGAAAATGGCCGCAATCCTGAGTAAACAGTCTTTATTTTCTTCTGTCGTGTTAAGTTAGCGAACACAAGGTAGAGAGGTTATCAGTATTACGAGTCAAAATTTATTCTCGCTGCTTGATGTCTCAGCCATAAGTACCCACAAAGAAATATTATTACACCAAAGTCTCGCTATCGTTCGTTTATGCCCCCGACCACATATACTGACTATGTTCCTTCTACATCCCCACCACTCTCACAGACAGAAACGGACGCTCACACAATGAAAAAAGTGCGTCAGTGTAAAGCAGAAAAGACAGACGAACACTCAACTAACATAGTTTCCATAAACGTATCATTGTGAGAGGATAGAGTGGATCACCAGGGCGCTGTTGGTTGCATGTGCTGGAAGAGTATTTTCACACACCCACGATCACCCTCACCATAACCTCCAGCCTGCCGTGATATAACTTAGGTATTCTTCCATCGTTTCCCAGCCGGCACATCACCCCCTCATGACCAGGATTTTACTGGGGTCATTCATCTGAGTAGAGGCTAAGTTATACTACAGGGAGAGGCTCTCGTCTTCATGGTGGATATGGTCCTTGGGATAGTTGGTTTTACCTTCTTGTAAATGTTGGTGTAAGGATATATTTTTTTGTGATTTTACTAACTGTTTCCTCTTCTGGGGAGATTGTGGGTTTAATTTTGTAGGTAAACATAAGATCTCGTTTGTTCTTGCTTGTTCTCTCTCTTTCCCGTTTTACTTTACATCTTCATTTTCTTCTAATTCGCTTCTCCTCTTCCTCCTCATTATGTTCTACTGTTGTGATTAATACTACAACCACCACCGTTGCTCTGATGCTGTTGTAACTGTTGCTGTTTCTGTTATTAGTAGTTAAATGTACTAAGGAAACGACATAAAACTTCAGACAAAAAAGTTCTAAAGTTTCCCAATGCAACGATGTTAATAATTCAACGAAACACCCGAATCTTATGTCAACAATGGCACTGAATAAACGAAACCATGAAGCGAATGAGACAATATCACCAGTATAATAAGACCTCTATCTACCAGACGAAACGTTTCGAAATTTAGTGAATGAATCCGACTCCTAACTGATCACGAGCTCACATGGTAAACACTTGCACCAACCTTCCTCTAATACGCAAATATTGACTCTCGTCTCTTAGTTTTTTTTTTTAATCATGTTTTTCAGGATTCAGAATTTTCTATCTGATTATGTGCATGATATGTATCTGTTAACTTGTGTGCCCTGTTTGTTTATTCATTTACGCATCTTTTCATTCTTTCTTGTATGTGTTCTGAGACATACACACACACACACACACACACATTATATATATACAGTACATATATTTATAATTCAATACATTAACCCATTATTACATTAGTTATTTTAGTTTGATCCATGAACTTACTAATGAATGTTAATTAAACGTATCTCGCAAGTTTTTTTAAGGTGTGGCCTTTCAGATTTAATTTTTTTTTTTATATATTAAGAAAAAGTGTAGTGATCATATATAAGTTATTAAAAACAGATGTAAAAATCGTGACTCCTCGCATTATTTATTGACATCATACGTGTTATTAGGCCATAATTACAGCCCCTGATGATGAAAATTCTATTAATGACCTAATTCGCCTAAAATCGCTCAAGAATGATACAAACATGAAATCAAAGCCTATTAATGATGCCCAATTACTGAGAGTATAATTAAAATAGTCATTGTTGGTTAATATAATAACATCAACGGTACTTTGCAATGGGTTATATATCTGCCTATCATGTACACTTACCGAGGCCAACCTACGTCACACTTGGCTGGTCAACAAAACACGAGCTGTCTTGATTTATTCAGCTGTTTCCTCTTAGAATCAGGTACTCAGACAGGCTGCCATAGTGTCTGTTAACAAAAGAACATTAGTGTCAGTGGTTATTTCTATTGCTCTTCAGTTGTTTCTCCCAGACGCTCAAAAATACACAGTCAGGCTCCCTAATGAATAGTGTCAAGAGATTATTTACATAGCTTTAGGCATAACAAAGAAACAGTATTACAGATTTATAGCAAGTTGACTCAATTACATGTGTCAGCCAAGCATGTTATTATATTATGGCATCGTGCTTAAAAAAAAAGTTGATATATTTTTTGACACTTATTATTCATTAGAAAAAAAAACCTATAATTGATATGTTGTTCTGTTTTTAGCACCGGGTATAAAATATCCACGAACTACAAAATGTCAGATGAGGCAATGCTATTTGTTAATCAGCGCTATCAATTGTGCTGTGTTGGCCATTGAACCTATTATACATGTGATGGATGAGCGCAGAGATGTGTTGTTGCAATGTATTGGACACGTCAGTATTTTTGTTTGTATATCCTATTATATCTCTCCATTAATGTTTTTTTTTCAGTCTTTGTTGTAAGAAAACTTTAAAGCTGTTTTGCTTCTCTGTCTCTGATGTAAAAGAGAACGAGTTATTCATACAATGTTAAACCCGGGTATAATAAATAATCTCTCTTAGTGATGACATCTGTCAGTGACGAAATCATAAAATGTGGTAACTTAGTAAAGACTGAAGGACATCACAAACTTTAAAATATTCTCATCATGTGTTAGTAAGTAAAGGAACACGGAGCCAAGCACACAGGAGGACACAAGCCAACAAGTACTATACTCTGGGTGTGAACCGGTTAATCCCTCACTCGGCAGGAAGCAGGAGAGAGGCAGCAGCCACTGTCTAGTAATATCCTTCCCCAGACACGCTGCCAACACGACCAGCATCTTGGTAATCTGAGACTTTCTTCTCTCCAAGGAGGTACATTACTGCTTACGATCGCCGCTCGTGGTTCACATACAGGCTAGACACGTCCGGAAGCTTATGAATCATTACAAAGAAACTCACACAGTTGAGTATAATGATACAACAGTTTTTAGCTAGATGTGAAGGAGTCTGCTACTTACTGCAGTCTTATGCCAACATAGGCAAGGTTTATGTCCTAAGTTCTGACATGAAGAATATCGTTCGTAATTCTTATTAAAATCTGTCCAGTGTTGAATCTAAGACCGTGTGTACGAGAGATGTTGGCAAAATGTCTATAGGGAAAAATATCCTCATTATGCGAATCGTGAACCTTTAAGACGTCCTTCCCCACAACAACATGTACAGGTAAATATATCGCAAACGCAGGTAGGGACTTGAGTTTTACAGAAATACCAACTTACTACCATTGTAAACCATCACGGTACGGCGGCGGTGATCTGGGAAAATCAACCTGTAAATATTACTCTTCGGTGTAATGGCTAGGTTTAATATTAATGGGTTAATAAGCCAATATTTGTGTACTTCCACATGTCGAGGTTCACGATACTGGTGTGATGCATGGCAAGGTAGTGTGTGATTACGGAGTTTAATATTTTATATCATAATGATCAGCGTTTCCGTGCGTAAGTATCGGGTGATTTCATTTGATTGCATGACTATTCAAATGGTTTATGTTATGAATTATTATTATTATTATTATTATTATTATTATTATTATTATTATTATTATTATTATTATCAGTACTGTTTTTATAAACATCATTATAATCACTATTACTAATATCATTATCATCATAATGCAGCTATCTACATCTTGATTGTGTGTAGAGTTACCTTTGCATATATCCGATGTATTTACTCACTTTAGAGAACCTTTGAGCCACGTTGTGAAGAATCAAGAATCTGGTAGACCACCGCCTTAAAGATGGACCCTGAGATGGCTGGTTTGTGAGTCTTGCTGACAGGAGACCCACCCGCCTCTGCTGCTATCGAGCGGTTGTTAGGCCAACACCTCCTTCGACGCCGATCAATGTCTGGTTCGTCTCATCAGCAGCTCAACCAATGGAGGACGACTTGTCTCATTAACTGCCTAGCCAATGGGAAAGATTTTGCGTGATTAGTTACACACCAAGTACTCAGTCGATGAGAATGATTTAATCAACTGCTCAATAAGCGCTCAGCCAATGGGAATGATTTTCACAACTCTACCTATCGGAACACATTCACTTACCGGCAGTGTGGCTAAGTCTAATACACCTATGAGTAGTTGATAATGATGATTATGATGATTGCATTGATGATGATGATGATGATGATAATGTAAAGACAATTTTGGAACTTTGTATCGTAATTGTAGCGTATATACAACACTTACTGGCACATACGCTCTCCTGACAACTTTCGACGCGTAAAATGAACACCACTTTGCTCAATTAGGTTCGTGTGTGTAATTTTTATTTGCGAGAAAGTTAGAAAGTTTTGTTACTTCATTCCTCGACGTTATTTTAGGAGTACGAGAGAGAGAGAGAGAGAGAGAGAGAGAGAGAGAGAGAGAGAGAGAGAGAGAGAGAGAGAGAGAGAGAGAGAGAGAGGACGAGGGATGGGGAAGAACAATTAGAGGTATAAAAGGTAAAAAGGTGGATAGGGTGAGAGTAAAGAGTAAGAGAGGTGGAGAAAGTGAGAGGAAGTGAGTAGGGATTGTGAGTAAAGGAGGAAGGGGGGTGAGGTAGTTGGTTGGGGTAGAGGAAGGAAGAACGAGCAGACTGGGTGACAACAAGGGTTCGATTACAACAGCCGCCATCTTCCTTCCTTCCTTCCTTCCTTCCTTCCTTCTTTCTTTCCTTCCTTCCTTCTTTCTCACCCCCTTCCTTCTCACCCCCCTTTCCTTCCTTCATCAAAAATTCCATAAAGACACAAATCTTCCATTACGTTCAGCACACAAGGACATCTTATGCCCAGAAGCCAGCATGCGTAATGGACGTGTTCTGAAATAAGTCCAACAGCTTACCTAAAACACACGAGACTCCCGCACCAAATACAAAATAGACAGGTCATACGAGATTTGAGGCACCCATGAGAATAAAAATTTGCAATATATAGCATTTGCAAAATCCTGAGAATAAAATTTTTGGTTACCATGAATAGATTGCAATAATGGTAAAAAAAAATGAACAGTTCTTATAATTACTTGTCGAAGGCTGAAGTTAATCTCGAGATGCACTGATAATTTGCAGCGGGAGTAGTGAATATATTAAAACACTAAAACGTCATGATGTTGTGGAAATGTCGAAAAGGATAAGGTGTGGAGGCGTACAATCCTCTCTGACTCTTTGATAGATTTATATTTTCTCTAGTGACGAAGGTTCTGTGATACTGACTGGGGAGGATTTTTGTGCCCTGAAAACTATTTACTCCCTCTGGTTTATAAGGTTCTAGGTGTGGCTATTAGACTCCTGGCCTAATAATCCGTCACAGTAGTCCAAACACTTTAAACAGATGGTCTTTATCTTAATGTTATAACCCCCGAAACACCTTTATTGTCTACAGATGTTTATAATAAGGATAAATTATGTTGCTATAGAATGATGACTGAAGCTTTATCTCGGTACATAACAATTAACGATGCCTTTAAACCTGTACTAATACAAATAATCAGAAAACGTAAATTTAGCTTAGTTTATAAAATTACATGCCCTTGATGCCTTAATTCACTAATCACGGCTGCATGAACACGGAAAATTAAACTTGCTTCACAAAACTTATAAACTAAAACCAATCTGGAAATGTCAGTTTACTGCATAAAAATGTAAAGATATGGAATATAATAATATCTCAATAGGGCGAGTCTGTCTATGTGTGTGTGTACCCAAGAACTTATTTTCGCTCCCAAGTGAATATTTCGTATCATCCGCAAAGTTTGTCTGTCTCTCTCTCTCTCCTGCAGGAAACAACTTCTTATCACCGTACCAGAGGAGAATGTATGACTGGGAACATTTTATGCTTTTAGGATATTATCAACCTTAAAATATTACACTATGGGAAATGTTGACTAATGAGATTTTTACCATTAGAAGATACTGACACCCTGAAACTTTGTGACTAGAAGAAAAATATTAACCCTGAAATTTTATGATTAGAAGAAAAATATTGATTCTGAAATTTTGTGACTAGAGAAATATTGAATGAAACTTTGTGACTAGAAGAAAATTATTAACCTTGAAACTTTATGATTAGAAGAAAAAAATATTGACCCTTAAACCTTGTGACTAGATAAAAAAATATTAACCCTGAAACATTATAACAAAAATAACAGTATTAACACTGAAGCATTGTAACTAAAAAAAAAAATTAACCCTTATTTTTTTTAGATAGAAGAATATTAACCCTGAGATTCGTCCAACTTTATCAAGCTACATGTTATGATTACTGTAGTCTGATTATAAGTTACCTCAGGCTAGCAGGAGATTCGACTGTCTTTTCTCAACCTTGCAGGATATGACAGTGGTAATGACGCCTCTACTGAGAATCTCTCTGACGTGGTGTAATCTGAGCCGTTTTCTTCGCCAGGGGGGAAATGATCCTACTTTTTTCTTGTCTTCTCTTTTCTTCTTTATTATTTTTTCTTCGTTTTCTTCTTAAATTTTCTTCTAGATTTTTTCTTAATTTTCTTTATTTAATTTTTCTTAATTTTCGTCTTCAATTTTCTTATTAATTTTCTTCGTTTTAATTTGCCATCTGATTTATTCCTCTTTGATCCTTATTTCATCCCGGTGTAATAGTTTGATTCTTTGGGTCATCGAAGCCAACGCATTATCAGTCCCCCCCCCCCAAAAAAAATCTTAGTTTATCTTATTTCAGGTAATGGTTAAGGTTTTATTCGCCAAGTAGCTAGGACACCGACATACCAAAGACTATTGTGGGAAAATTAACTGTATATTTATCAATTCTTCACTTGTCTACTCGAACTTGACCCAAATCGACACGTTTCATGAAGTGTGTATAAAGAAATTATGAATAAAGTTTAATTCTAATACGTTTAAGAGGCAACTAATTGATATATAGAATCTACAGTACTTATCTACAGACTGACGTACGGCCAGACGGACAGGTGGATAACGAAAACACAGGTAAATGACGCAAACACACACACACACGAGAACCAGAAGAAGAAAGATGAAATAATATGGGAGGAAGAAACGTAAGAAGGAGAGTAGCATAAAATCAATAAGAGACGAGAGAAAAGTCGAGAACTCCGAGAACGAATTCAATAACCTGAATTCGTGCCGCTAACACATAAAATACGTATTTTATGGGTCTCTATAATGCCTGTCTTTAATCCATCTGATAGAGTTAGCATTCAGTGTTAAGCTTTGTGTTGTACGTTACCTTAAGCCCGCTTGCCACACACACACACACACACACACACACAGTTCCGAAGTTTATCAGTATTGTGGTAAATGTTCAGTGTTCATTTTCTCTTTAACCTTTTCGTGGTCACCTTCTAAATTTTAACGTTAGTTCCCTCAAATATTCTCTGGTTAAAAGTATCGCTATACAACACAGTATATAGTTTGATATCAGTCATCCATTATTCTCTCATCTCTCAACTGCTGCCCCTAACTCCAGGATGCACCACTTTCCTTTCACAAAATTCTTTCTTATCGCTTCCTTTGGTAATTCCCTGCTTTATCAGCTCTCCACAACTCTCAATGGATTATCAAATTTTCTCTACCATTCACAACTTTATCAGTTTGCTTACACGGCTCCTTATCTTATTATTTATTCTCCATTACTTACTTTGTCATCTTCCCTTTACACCCCTCAGGTAGCCTCAGTGT
The DNA here is from genome assembly GCA_958450375.1 of Homarus gammarus. Taxonomy (NCBI): domain Eukaryota; kingdom Metazoa; phylum Arthropoda; class Malacostraca; order Decapoda; family Nephropidae; genus Homarus; species Homarus gammarus. The sequence goes on along the minus strand of CAUDMG010003323.1, from coordinate 261,874 downwards.
ACCCGCCAGCTGCTCACAGGGCCTCGGGGGGACGCTCACCAGGACACTAAGTAGCGGACCGTCGCCCACCTGATGAATGACCAGCTCCGTCCTGCGTCAGGGTGAATAATTGGGCAATATGTGCCACCCACCGGTGCAGTTAGCGAAGATCCGAGACCCAACGATGCTCGGGTCACACCGACATCCTGCATCAGACCCGTTATCGCAGAAGCATTTGTCTCGCTAAGTCGTCCGATTCTTCGTGAGAAGCGACGAATGAGTTTTCCTGGAGAGAAATCCTCAAGGATGAGAAAGATCACCTAGATCATTCCGTGACTCTCCTCAGCTGGTGCTAACTTGAACACTGAATTTGGTATTCCGGTTCGTCTCATTTGTAATGATTGTTTCTGTAATAATACAAAGTTATCGTAAAATATCGACTGCATTTTAATACATAACTATTTAAAGTCTGGATCATCATTTTGGTGAGCTTGTATGTATATTTTAATCCAACATTGAATCTCCTCCAGGATATTGTATTCACTGTAAAAAGAGAATAACTATTAAATATTTATTAACCGTTCTGACAACGTAGTCCATCATCATACTTCTGAAAACTTTACATGCAACATTACCACACAGTTCAAACATCCATTAATAATATGAGATTTACGAGAAACTGTGAATATGAATAATTTTCTATATAAATATTAAGACTTGCTGTTGAAAGCAGATAATATTGAAGAGGTAATGCAGAAATGTAAGAAACGGAAGGATGGAACGAAGTCAAATGGTATGAGAGCGAACATGGCGTGACAAACTGTAATGATTAGTGGTGTGGCTGAGGGACCTGTGGTGGGAAGTAAGGAATTGGGTGTGTGCTATTTGTAAGAAGGGTGTTGGTAGTAAGTCAATACTATGCAGTAAGTGAGGGAGGTGGTTACACAAGATGTACTGTAGTGTAGCTGACAGGTTGCAGGATATTACCGAGTTTAAGTGCTGTATGTGCAGGTCATCACGTGGCCTTGGCAATACTGGAGAAACACGATGATGGAGATATGTACCTGCAATATGTCGAGTTCTTCTACCTGGGTGACATGATGAGTGCTGGTGGAGGTGTTGAAGCCAGGCCAGTTGCAAGTGACAGAAGTGTCTAGAAAAAGTTCAGGAAGTTGTTGCCTCCACATGAAAGGGAAGTTGTATGTGACTGGCGTGTGAAGCGTGTTATTGTATAGCCGTGAAACATGGGCAGTAAAAAAAGACTGACATACGTAGGCTTGAACGAGATGAAAATATGACAATGGTTGAGATGGATGTGTAACGTGACATTGAGAAATAGGAAGCCCTGTACTGAGGTAAGATAACAGCTGGATATTAAGAGCATTGACAAGGTAGGCTGAGATAGTTTGGGTATGTTGAGAGAATGGAGGAGAACAATTGGGTCAAGAGATGCACGATTAGAATGTAGAGAGAAGAGAAGAGGTTGGTCAAGGTAAACACCAGCCAAGAGTGGATGCAAGACCTTGGAGAGCTGCCATAATGTAATCACGGCTATCCCAAGCAAGTGTGGAAAATAGTAGTAAAGCGGTGATGATGATGAAGATGGTTGATGATGGAGTAAGGAGACAAATTAGTTACGGTAATATAAACAACACTATGAATGAACTGCAGTCACATACATTATACAAATAAATCCACAAAAATATAACCTATCATAAATTTAGAATTATTTTTATTCATATAAATTACCGAAGAAATTAAATATATCACAGAAATATTGAATAAATTCATCATTACAGTACAACAGTCACGTTAGCGGAGATAGTGAAACATGGGTCGCGTTCACCGTAGAGTTTATCGGACTCGGTGTTCAGGGGCTACTGCAGTAGACTCTCCCGCCTGTGCGTTTACTCTAACATTATTTGCTATTCTTATCCTTACACACAGGCGTTAGTTACTATTGCAGATTATAATTTTGTTAGTAATTCCTTTTCGATTATTTCTGGTCAAGTTTTTGTTTATGTTATAATGTCCATGCCATTTGTAAACATAATGTCAAGGGATCTATAAACAACATAAACAGCTTAATTAGCGGTTTGTATATGGTTTGATATTGCTTGTATCAGTAAGAGCACCCACGAATGCTGCTTCTGACAACGTTGGTTAAATGCACATCTCTCCGTCAGTTGTGATGGACAGAGGCAATGTAACGGCTATCTGTATCCCTAGTAGCCATTCCAACCGAATATTCAAGAACTTAACTTAGTTTAGTCAGTATTATATAACGTTCTGTAGGACCAAGTATACTTACCATTAAAAGACAAATTCCGTTTAATAAATACTTTCTTTTGTAATCACTCAATATTGGTCTTTAAGAAAACACTCTTTATATAGAGAAAAAAGTATATTAATTTTAACGAATATTTTTTCGGTAAACATTTAATAACAGTCTTTAAAAACAAGTAATTTTTATACAGAGAAAGTAAGATTTTCAAATTTAATGAATATTTTCATAGTCAATTTATAACAAAGAAAAAATACGGTGAAAATATCAGACGACTTACCAAGATTAGTCGTAAACTTGAGTGCTTGTAAAAGCAAAATTTGCCTGTGCTAAAAGCTCCTGGGTGAGGCATTGTCTGGCTAGGTGTCGACAGGGACTCACCAGGCTGGAAAATGAGGTTATAAAGGTGTTAGGACATGATGTTAAATATTTTACAAACTTGGTCCACGATATTCCTAAAGTGATGATGTTGGCAGAAAAACCCTGTGTAGAAATCCGTTTTAATCTTAGGTTTAAGTGTAGCTCTTACAGGTGTCATGTTATAGGCCGCTCTAATTAAGGAGAGTAAATTAATACGTCTATATGTTGATAGTGAAACATTGACACTTTCACCCAAAATAATGATACTTGCCCCATTAACCTTACACACAATTACATATTCCACCCAAATTTAGATAACTTTTGTTTTTATTGTTATAACTTCATAAAAATTAGTTAAAAAAAAAGTAAAATTTGCGTCTATGTAAATAAGGACAGGTAGAGAGTATATTCCTAATCGAGTTTTAATTTCGTGGTGAATAGCCCATCCTGGATAAAGAAATGTGCACTTAGACTGATTTACGACTACAGACACACACCTGACAGAATAAATATCAAACTCTACGGTATTTAAGAATATATTGTCGTTTATAGTAAGTGTTGGTAATACACGGGATGAAGGAGGTTTATTATCACCAGTTGTTCTCTGGTCATAACTCACCCTATCTCACACCACTAACAACACATAGCTATTTTCCTTCACTCTGAGCTGCTACACTTTTTCTCTATTTCATCATCGCTTTGTCTTCTCTTCTCTTTCCCTTTCCTCCCAGCTGCTATTCACTAAATCTCAACCCTTTTATAGAGTGATTAATAGGTTTGGTACGATGATTTATTTTCTGTCTTTTTTTGTTTTGTTTAACTTGATGATGTGGCGGATACTTCATCACGCCAGGATTTCACATCAAGTTTGACAGAATTATAATTTGTTTAGTTGATTTGCTTCAACTTGTTCTTATGGATTTTCTTCTATCTTCCTGTAAGCTGTACCATTTCTAACACTATTAACCTAAGCTGCCAATCTTACCCTCTCCCACAGACAGATAAACACACAGAGTTCCAGTTATTCCTTAATTCTCTGTCGTCCTGCCACAGACTTTTATCATTTCCCAGGTGAGTATAGAAAGTAACGTCCCATCGTCGTACATCAAAAAACGTCAGGTTATTCAGTACAATCCATCTTACCACACAGACTCCATCATGGGAGGAGCTTAAGTGCTTCTCCTTCTCGCTCTTTTATTTTTATTTTTTAACATATCAGGATAGAAGACCTGCCATTCTCAATTTCTCAGCTTGTCTCAGACCTTTATGTGTTGGTGATAAATTCTTGTTTCTTTTCCACGTTTTTAGTTCTTTACTGGTGGAGTGTGGCCAAAGGTTTTACTTTCTAGCTTTTGGATGAGGAAAAACTGTCATTGTTTATGTGATCTATCCCATATATCTGCCCCAACTTCTGTTTTGTTTTCTACTATCCCACACGCGAGTTAATTATCAAAACATTCTACTACTACAACCACTATTCAACCCCTACATCCCCGTTAGTTATCAAACCTTCACATCCACGGACACCACCATTACCACCACCCCCCCCCTCACATGACATCCTCCTATCCCACTATTTCCTCCATCATTCTCTCTCTCATCACTCCTTCCCATTCCTTCCCTCCCACTTCTATTCTCATACCTTCTTATTAGTCCTCCCTCACCATCCTCTCCTCTCAGTCACCACAATATGATCCCGAACAGAAGACACTAATAAAACACGATAAAATCCCCCCCCAAGACATCCTCTTTAACAACATTTTGCTTGATTTGTTCTTGTCGAGAGATTTCCCTCCATATCTATCTGTCTGTCTGTGTCTGTGTGTGTGTGTGCGTGTGTGTGTGTCTTTCTGTCTGTCTTTCTCTGTATATCTCCGTCTGTCCACCTATCCACTCGTCTCTCTCTGTCTCTCAAACTCTCAAACTTCCTGGCATCATCAGATTTCCATTGTTGTTGTTTTTTTCCTTTCATTCATTCTCCTGTTTCTTCCTCAACCTCCTAAAGTTAGAGTTTAAGAAGGCAATATACGAGTTATTTTTTCATTTCTATTTTTCATCTATTCATCCTTCTATTAGGTATTATATTCTTAGCTTGTTCCTTTTTTCCAACTTGCTTATTATATCTTTGTTAGTTGATTTATTCATTGGTTATTCTAGTTATTTCACGGTTTATCTTTCCATCACTCATTCTTTTAAACCACAAAATATCATCACTTTCTAAACAATTACATTTTCTCCATAAACAATAAAAAAAAAAAATATATATTCCGACCATTAATTCCCAAAACTCTAATCCGTATTACTGTAATCTTAAAGTGGATATGTAACTAAAATTTAACACCGTGTAGAACAATGAGAAATACACGGCACTCTGAAGGAACACGGTCTTGTAGGTGTTTCAACGATGTTAACTCTGTAGAAAAATTGTTGGGACAGACAAACAGACATACAGACAGACAGACAGACAGACAGACAGACAGACAGACATACAGACAGACAGACAGATAAATAATTCCTTACACAAAATCCTCTTAATTACTCGTAAGTATACCTGATATCAGCTCAAGCTCTCAATACACCTTCGCTCACTGGCTCAGCTACCCAACCCCACCACACCCCACACCACCCCACCCGACCCCACCCCACCCCACCCGACCCCACCCCACCCCACCCCACCCCACCCCACCCCACCCACCCACCCCAGCCCAGCCCAAACCCAATCTAAACTAACCTAACGTGGGATGTATCACTGTGTGTCAAGGCAAAACACTGTCAGAATATAAGACGTGTCAAATAACGATACATATTTACATGTCACCATTAAAGGAAGTGAAGAAGGTCGGCGGAAGAGTCATGGGAGAAAACATAAAATAAGAAAGAGAGCAAAATGCAAATATGACGAGGTCTCCTGTAACAAGTCTGAAAGTTTGGTGAGGTAAAAAGTTATTGAAAGTTCGCAAGATGAACAAAAGGAAAACATATTGAGGAGGATGTGAAGGATAGTTTATTATTTTAAGGATGCATTTTGATGGATGGGAAGCACTGACCTATTTGTATGTATGAAGATTGTTAAAAGATGAGGAATGACGTCAGGGAGAGAGAGAGAGAGAGAGAGAGAGAGAGCGGAATAGCAAATAAGAATAGGGTAGAGAAATAAAAGGGAAAGGAGGAGGAGGAGAAAGATAAAAATAATTCAGAGATAAGTTATATATAGGAATTAAACAAAGGGAAGGAAGGAAGGAAGGAAGGAAGGTGTAATTAAGGGGAGACATGGCAAGATATGAATAGGAAACGTAAACTTATTGGTGTGTGTGTGTGTGTGTGTGTGTGTGTGTGTGTGTGTGTGTAGTGTCCGTATATAAATGTTTGTGTAGAAATGTTCGTATGGAATGTTAAAGTTTTAGTATTGATGGTGCAGTAATGTTAATATATTAGTACTAGTGTATTAGTCTTGGTACATAATAGTATTGAAATAACTGGCAAGGAATAGTAATAATAGCAATAAGATACTTATAATAATAGTAGTAATATTACATAAAATACTATTACTACCATTAACCTTACCAAGAGTAATATTAATAGTAACTATAAGTAAAAATTTCATAATAGTTTACCACTATTAACAATGCAGATTATTATTACTACTATTTCTACTACTACGACGACTACTACTACTACTACTTCTGCTACTGGCACAGAAATAACAGCAATAAACAGCAACAGTAAAAGTACACCCTCTCCAGTTCTCACTATAAACAGCAGTTCAGACTTAGCTAGACCGTACACACTCACTCCCTTCCCCACTCGCCTCATCGTCGTGGGGAAACGAGAAAATTTTTTTGTTGGACTCGTGAACGTGTCGAGCAGTTTCGGAAGGTAAGGGCGACCAGCGGCTCAGTGATGATGAAAACAAAAGTCCCGGGAAGGTTTGCCATGAATCACAAGTTGGCGGAATATGAATGGTGAAAAGTTGAGGTTATGGTGTACAGTATACTGGTTGGTCGAGGGTTTGATAGTTGATATTTCAGGTTTATGTACAAGAGACTGAGGGTTGATATTTCAGGTTTATGTACAAGAGACTGAGGGTTGATATTTCAGGTTTGTGTACAAGAGACTGAGGGTTGATATTTCAGGTTTATGTACAAAAGACTGAGGTTTGATATTTCCGGTTTGTGTGGTTCATTTTCCTGGCGCCCCCAGTTCACCCAGCTGTAAACGGGTACCTAAATTTAACACTTGGGGAAGTGAAGGTAGTCGAGTGTAGTACCGGCCATGTTGCCTCCTTGTGTACCGAAGGCTTAGTATGCAGTATGCTGTATCCACACTGTACCTAACTAGCAGTCATGCCTATGGGTATAAATTTTTTCTCTTCTTCTTCTTCTTCTTCTTACTTCTTCTTCTTCTTCTTCTTCCTTCTTACTACTTCTTCTTCTTCTTCTTCTTCTTCTTCTTCTTCCTTCTTACTACTTCTTCTTCTTCTTCTTCTTCTTACTTCTTCTTACATATTCTTACTTCTTCTTACTTCTTCTTCTTCTTACCCCTTCTTCTTCTACTTTTTCATCTTCTTCTTCTTCAGCTCTAGTCGCAAAAGTGAAGATGAAACGATGGAACCACTTGCGAATTTGGGAGTAATCTACATCTTCTTTTCCTGAGATCAACCACAGTCCCGGAAACTCTTATTGGATTTACGAAAATTCAGACCACCTAATATTCTGACTCGATAGGATCTAACCCAGAGAGAGAGAGAGAGAGAGAGAGAGAGAGAGAGAGAGAGAGAGAGAGAGAGAGAGCTTGAAGGCCTAAATTAAACACACTCTCCTGAGGTAAGTAGCCAACAACAGTTTACCATTTAAGAGCAATCCTCACTAAACGACCAATTAAGTTATCCGGATGAACAATGCATCACCCCGAGGGCATGAGAAGCCTTGATTTACATGTAATTACAGTTGTTGTTTATCTGTGTCTTGCCAACATGAGGGTGGAGCTTAGGACCATCCACCAAGACGACAGACATCCATTCAGTTAAAATCCAGTCCACCCAAACAGCCACGAAGACAATACCCAGCCACCCAACATCCAAAACCCCGCCAATCTGCCTCTATGTAAGTCTTGGATTCCCAGGAGTGACCAAAATGCAATCACTGGCAGAGTTAAACCGTACTGGGGAGAAAAATCCTTCACTGGCGAGTAAAATTATGATCAATCGAAGGGAAGGCAAGAGTGGCGAAGGTGCGTCAGGCGTTGTTTCATTTAGTGTCAGTCTGTGTTTGTGGAGGGGGGGGTTGTGTTCAATATATGTTCTAACTTGTTGTAGTGTTGATTAAGATACCATAGGAGAGACGAGGATGACTCTTTGTGGGTGATGATGATGATGGGTGTTGTTGGTGGCGGGTGATGGTAGGAGTGGGGGATGGTGGTGGGTGGTGGTGGTGGCGGGTGATGGTAGGAGTGGGGGATGGTGGCGTTGGGTGATGGTGGTGGTGGTGGGCGATGGTAGGAGTGGGTGGTGGATGGTGGTGGGTGATGGTAGTAGTGGGTGATGGTGGTGGGTGGTGGTGGTGGGTGATGGTAGGAGTGGGGGATGGTGGCGTTGGGTGATGGTGGTGGTGGTGGGTGATGGTAGGAGTGGGTGGTGGATGGTGGTGGGTGATGGTAGGAGTGGGGGATGGTGGCGTTGGGTGATGGTGGTGGTGGTGGGTGATGGTAGGAGTGGGTAGTGGATGATGGTGGTGGTGGTGGGTGATGGTAGTGATGGTGATGGTAGGTTATAATGCTGAGAGAGAGAGAGAGAGAGAGAGAGAGAGAGAGAGAGAGAGAGAGAGAGAGAGAGAGAGAAAAAAATAGACGAAGAAATAGAATATCAAAAGACTCAACACCTAAGTGGGACCATCTGCACAATATTCACATTTCTTGGTCTTTCCCTTGAAGTGTTTCCTATCCTCCGTCTCACAGTGAATACAAGATCACATTACCTGATTCACCAGACACGTTGGCATCTGACTTTCTGTGACTATTTTCTTGATCTCTCTGCATCTATAAATCGGTCCGGGAGGCAAGGAATATTCAGGAACTACTCTTGCATCACAGCTTCTCAAAGGTCGGCCGCTGTTCCATCTGGTGTATTAAATAGACTAAATCACTAATTCTCCCTTACTAAGTTGTGTCTCTTTATCTTTTGTATATTGGTCTTTCTATAATACAAAAATCTATGTTTGGTTATTATTATTATTATTATTATTATTATTATTATTATTATTATTATTATTTCCGCCAATTTTGCCGCACAAAAAAGTAGGGCAACGACAACCAATATTTTACTCGTTTTCTGTTCCTTTGATCACTGAAGCAGTATTATGTTGACAGCGTATTATATTCTATGACAACAGGACGAGGTGTTGCTGTATGATGAAGACTTTTTATTCAGAAGTCTAAATTGTTTTGTTTTTTTTGCCCTGTTAAAGAAAACGAAACGTATTTATGGTGGTTGGTGAACCTTCTGAGCGCCATTCATAATTGAGAGATGTTTTTTTTTCTGAACGTCATCCACCACATTTGAGAGATTCTCCTGAACGTTCTGAACGCTCACCTTACCTAAAAGAATCTCTTGAACGCCATATATATATATATATATATATATATATATCTTGACCGCTGCTATCCTTGCTGGTAAAAGAATCCTCAGAACGGACTAATAGCTACGTTCCCCTGATGTTGGAGAAACTTGTGTGAAGAGCCTTCCACCTGGACATCTTTAAGGGCGCGCATTTTTTTTCCCCGGCTGTTTGCGTCAGGTTGGTTGAGTGCAATTTCCTCAGAGCCCACAGGGAAACTATTTTTTTTTGAGGGGGTGGGGAGGGGGGGGAGTGGGAGGGGGGTGGGGAGTGGGTGGGAGTGGGAGGGGGGTGGGGAGTGGGTGGGGAGTGGGTGGGAGTGGGTGGGGAGGGGGGGGGGGGAGTGGGTAAAGTCGCCAGGTAAAGACACTAAAATATCAACGCCATCCCAAGCAACGATAAACTGCCAATACGAGACAACAGAGAGAAACTCAATTGCAGTTGTTCTTGATTTTTTACGGATCAAAACAACATAACTTGTGGTTGTTAGAGCTTAAATTAACAAGACAACAATCCCCGGGAGTCAGTGATACATCTAAATTAAACTGTTACTCATATTAACATCGACAGTAACCAAACAACAGATATAAACGAGATTAAAAAGAGATTGGGATCCTTATAACAGCTTCATCGAACAGGAGATGATATACATCATAAGGAACGGTAATGAAGTGGTTATCACACGGTAATAATAGTTATCCTGCAGTCCCTAGTTCGAATCTCTTGGAGTAGGGTATCGTGTGATTAGAATCCGCTAGTGTTAAAAGTATAATCATATTCTAATCGGCTTGTGACATAGAATTCAACTTGTTCACGTGTGCCTCTCCTGTGTCCATTTGTGTTTAATACCCGGCCTGAGGTCTCTGGTTGAGTGGGGAGATGTGTGCATGGTGTTCGTAATTTGTCATTTTAAAACAGAAGATGACCAAGAATTTTCCCTTAGCCATGTTAAACTTCAATAGCAAGACATTAATGCGTGAAAACAAACACCAGCCAAGACAGAAATGAAATGTATTGACGTTATAATACAAGACCTAACCCTTTCCCCCCAAAAATCTACTGTAAGACTAACATATTTCCACAACAAATTCCACTTCTGTGTAGCGGTGGTACTATTTCCACACTGTATATGCTCGTGAGATGTAAACAACTGGGAACGGAAAAATTACCTAAAATACACATTGTAATTTGGGGTGGTCTACAGAGCTTACCACTTGAACATTTCCAAGTAAGTCATGGGTTAGGCGCTGGCAGGAAAGAGGAATCTAATTTCGTCATTCTACTATAGGTCTACGGTGTGTGTGGATGTGCGTGTGTGTGTGTGTGTGTGTGTGTGTGTGTGTGTGTAAATATAAACACTTTTAGAATTATAGCTTAGAAGACAACAGTGAGGCAAATTGTTTATTTCTATGTCTGTTTCCTTTCAATGCATATATTCAGTGCATATTAAACTAAAAATTTTCACCTCTTATATTTTCCAAACAACACTTGGTCACTCTGCCATCTACTCAGCTCCGGGGCGAGACACCCAGATGGTCCCCCCAAAACTCTGATACATTGTCACCGTTGTAAACCAGAACATTTGATATATCCTGAAGGAAGATGTAAGCCAATATCACTCAACATTTTTCTTGAAGATCAAAGTTTGGTTCCTCCTCTCGGACGATTTTTCCCAAGATGTCACTCACATTATGAGGCGCCTTGAGGAGTTTACTCAACGTTTTATATTAGAGAGTAATCTTAAAGTCAGTTCCCAGTACCAGGTGGCGGTGATAGTGCCGGTGTCCCAGGAGAGAGTTGGAAAACATTATACGGACTTGACGATCACAGCTGCGTGGAGGTTCTGTGAAGAGGAGTTTTGTCAAAGGACTGGGAACAGAAAACATGAGATGGGAAGAAAGGGAGCAGGATGTGAGAGGTTTCAATCAGGATATGGCTACAGGGTCGAGTACTTCAAAGCAAGATGATATAGATGAAAATCCACCCATCGCTTTGGGCAACTTTCGGGGAATCAGTTGTTTTATTGAGGTATATTCCCTTTACCAGCAACACGACCCAACGCAACAAGGAACAAAGATTCAAGGTCCCCAGTGCTGCGCCTTCATCACCAGCTTTATCATTCATTCCTATACGCATAGACACTAGTTAGGCAGTGCTTCAGTAACCACGTCTGGTTCTTATACAGGGAGGAGAGACTTCTTAGGGAGTCTTCAAGAGTCTATCATCACCCAGAGTCACCATTAACTCAGTGGATACTCCTCATTCTCGCTTGTTGCTCAGTATCGGTAAAAGTCTACAGAACACCTCATGAGTTTTACTGCTGGAGACAATATGCTTCTTCCCATTACCTTCATAAACAGCAACAACAACAACAATAATGAAACTAACAACAATAAACACTTAAATTCTCCTAAGTCTTTGTGATTTCTGTGGTAAGGTGAAAAATACCGTGGCTTCATGCACCTGCAGGCGACAGTGTGTTCCTCTGATCCATCACCCACACCTGGCTAGTGTCGCCATAACTCTCCTGGCTACGACTCGCTATAACTCACCTGACCAGCCTTTATGAACCCGTCTTTCACCACCACCACCACCTAACCCCTGCCTCTGTTCTCACTCTCTCCATGTTTCCTATATCTTTAAATGCCACTAAAACTCACCCATGGATACATTATAACATCTCTTTATTATAGGATGATATATGATGTATAATACTCATATATTATTGTTTCCGAGGATATACTAATGGTTGCTTATAAGTTTAGTAGCTGAGACCTATTACCACATCATTTAGGACAGTGTGTATATGGTAATTTATGTACTCACACCTGTGCCAGTGATATTAAGACCTAACACACAACAGGTATTGTATTGTGTGGATATTGGGAATAACTGTAATATTTATATACATAGAGAAGCATTATTTCTGTATGTATTCAGGTGTGTGTGTGTGTGTGTGTGTGTGTGTGTGTGTGTGTGTGTGTGTGTCATTGGTAAAGGTCACACATCAAGTTCCTTATCTAACCACTGACAAAAATAAATATACTTTTACTATACATTACTTCTTATTGACTAATCTCAGGCCACTTATGTCGACCTTAGCAACCACCCGAAATACTTGACAAATGATTGGGTATTGGTTACTAAGTTAGGCCTCACTTAGTAACCAAGTACCAACCAGCTTCAGTTATCAGTACTCTCTTGTTTGACACTTTTTAGTTATATAAATAATAAAGTTATTCTCATATATTTTGTTGTATATTATATCACTATCTTTCTTCTGCTTCCATTAGTGTTTTAACGAATGATATGAGGAAACTGTTACTCAGATAAACGGTATGACAACAGGTAAGATATAGACGCAGGTGTACAAGATGTTAAGAAGTGACCCCGGGAGATAAAGTATCAGATTTTATTTACCGATCGGTTTTTACTTTATTTTATCTTTATCTATCGCATTCCTCTGTTCACTACGTAGCTTGTGTGAGGGGGAGAGAGGGGGAAGGGGGTCGGGTCAGGTCAGGGTCTGTACTCTCTCTCTCTCTCTCTCTCCATTCCCCCATGTATCGTCAAAACAAGGGAAAGTATAACATAAAACCAGTTTCCCCCCAAAACTAACCAAGTTAAGTCAATATACCGAGAAAAATCCGAGAAAATGACGACATAAAACTCTGATGACAGTTTATGTATGACGGGGGAGGTAGTGAGGAGGAGTCTTGCTTTACGACCAAATTAAGAGAAGTACATTGTAAGGGGAGAGGCGAAGGTTTAATGGGGGAGACATCAAGGATTCATAGGTAGAATGATAGTGTGTGTGTGTGTATGTGTGTGTGTGTGTGTGTGTGTGACAATCAGCTACGTCTTGACCCAAACTAAGACAAACACACGCCCAGGAGTGTCAACTTGGACCACCAATTTCGTTCACATAACTCGATTTCACATCCTGTTGTTTGACCAGACTCGGCATCTCTGGTAGCTGCTGACACAACCGGCAGGTGACTGGCTCAGAATCTAGATGTTGCTGATGCTTTGACCGGGCTGACCTTTGTGGGCGATGCTGACACCGTGAATTTAAGAAGTGAGGGGGGGGGGGGGGGTTGTGTTATTGACTCCCGTACATTGAACTTAGCCTAATCTAACCAAACCTCATTTAATCTAACCTAAACTAAACAAATATAATCTAACTTCACTTATAATAACCACCTCTTAATCTAACCTAAGCTAACTTAACTAAATATAACTTAACTAAATCTAACTTATATATTAAACTATCCTTTAATCTGATCTAACAATAACCTAATCTAACCAAATCTTAGGTATTTTTTTCTTTTGTGTGTGTGTGTGTGTGTGTGTGTGTGTGTGTGTGTTAACCATGTAAATACACACACCACTCAAGTCCTCTCACTGCAGGCCAACACATGAAGGGCTCAGTAACATAATGGTCTCAGTAGCGGCGTCGTGATGTGACTTAAACAAGATATTTACATTATATTGATATATTTAACAACACCGCTCTAATTACTGACTGATGAGCCTGATGGAAATGTACCTACGTGGTTCTTGACAGTCATAGGTTCCTGCCTTCAATATCACCTCCAGCAACAGGTGTCTTCTTTAGGTGTGTGAGTGTCTTGGTGTCCAGCCTCAGGTGTTGTACAGGTTATGGGTCATTATTGTTTGTGTTTACCTGTGTGCCAGTCTCGTATAAAAAGTGAAAATGGATTCTATAGACATGACTGGGTGTACCATAGGATCGAACCATCGACCCTTTGGATGGGTGGTGAGTACTGTACCCACTCAGCCACTCCGCATGAATATAACAACGCATTGTGACAAAAAAAAAATCTCACATATTCACAAACACAATATTTCATCCTTCAAAATCTCCCCTTCCTTCCCCCCACCAAAAAAAAAAAACACATAAAGGTCATTCCAATTTATTATTCTCTTTTAGCTGCTTAATTTAGAATTCCTTTACGCGTAGTGTGGAGCGAGGCGATGGGACCTGATACACACTTACGTAGCCATGCATGAGGAACACCCGAGCATTCATATGATGGAGAGTATCATTCCGCCTCATATTATACTCTATTATACTTACTAGAATATGTGCAAGTTGGTAGTATACTGAATATATCATCAAAGAATTTCAAACACATGTTACTCTGGAATTTACCTACAGTACAGTCAACCTGAAAGCCTGATGGAGTATTTTATGCTGTGTGTGTTAGAGAGAGAGAGAGAGAGAGAGAGAGAGAGAGAGAGAGAGAGAGAGAGAGAGAGACTTACTCAGGCCACCGCTACAACAGGATGACCTCTGCTACACCACACCTCATTAACCAGTCCAAAAGTTTTTCCCTGATCACACTAAAGTAAGTCTGCAATTCTCTCATTTGAATTTTTTGAAGTTTGTGGATATAATGAATGCATGAAAAGGTTTAGGTGTGGAGTGATGTGAGGATGAGGGAGGAGGAGGAGGAGGTGGTGATGGAGGCTATGAACGCTGTGCTCATGATCCTGTATTTGGGTAGAGGGTTGAGGCAGGATAAACGGTGTGGGGAAGGGGACGTGAAGCGTAATTACCAGTAAGAGGCCACGTGGTGTGTGCCTCATCAACACGCCACCACAAGGGCAACGACACTGATGGCGATAACCCAAGTGGAAGTATTTCTAGGTGAAAATTGTCCCCCCCCCCCCTAATTCATTTTTCAGACGGGGTATAAACGATGGAATGTCGTCATCACAGTTTTAACGCAGCCCCGGTAGTGTCGAGGAAAGGTTCGTGTCATAAGCAGAAGGTAGGTGATTCCCTCTACCGCAGCCCCGGTAGTGTCGAGGAAAGGTTCGTGTCATAAGCAGAGGGTAGGTGATTCCCTCTACCGCAGCCCCGGCAGTGTCGAGGAAAGGTTCGTGTCATAAGCAGAGGGTAGGTGATTCCCTCTACCGCAGCCCCGGTAGTGTCGAGGAAAGGTTCGTGTCATAAGCAGAGGGTAGGTGATTCCCTCTACCGCAGCCCCGGCAGTGTCGAGGAAAGGTTCGTGTCATAAGCAGAGGGTAGGTGATTCCCTCTACCGCAGCCCCGGTAGTGTCGAGGAAAGGTTCGTGTCATAAGCAGAGGGTAGGTGATTCCCTCTACCGCAGCCCCGGCAGTGTCGAGGAAAGGTTCGTGTCATAAGCAGAGGGTAGGTGATTCCCTCTACCTACTGTACCACTCCGCGTCTCGTCCTCACCTCAACATGGTGTTGATGGCCGGAGTCGTGTTTAATACTCTGGTCACTAAGTCGTCGTGACACCAAGAGGGTAAACAGTTTTACTTAATTAGTATATATATTGCCATTTTAGCCCCTTGTATATTGTAGTAATATAATACACAATAATCTGCGATCAAAAGAGGAATGTTCTAAGTTCTAAAACCAATATTTATGTTATAAAAGATTCATCCCCCCGGAAGAGTGATAGAGGCCGCGGTGCACCACGTGGACCATCAAATCTTCTGGTAAGAGCAATATGTCAGTGGGATATGAGAGCGATATATAACTTACGGCGGTAATACGACTTTACTTACGAGCAAATACGATTAGGTGTAAGAGTATTACCCGTGTGTGTGTCCGTCATGTTGAGGAGGGAAGTTTTCGTGTCATTTAGCTCTTACCTGAAGATGTATTATTATCTTATATATTTATTATTATTATTATTATTATTATTATATATATATATATATATATATATATATATATATATATATATATATATATATATATATATATATATATATATATAGAGAGAGAGAGAGAGAGAGAGAGAGAGAGATACTATCTCAAGTTGGATATCTTGAGATCCTTCGCCTCAGAGAAGAGAATAAGGATTGTTGACGCAAAATTAGGATTATCCTAAAAGTAACAAAACTCTGTTAATAGAGATGAACTCTGATGGTCGAGGAGCGAGTGTGACCAGCAGTAGCGAGGCTGGAGAGTGGTGACCTTGCGTTACTGACAATCATTCCATCTTACCTCGGATGAACCTAACTTGACCTAATTTATCAAAGTTAATCCCAATTTGATCTGTCTCTACCCAGCCTTGGCTCTGCGTGACCTGGCTCAACCTGCTTGTTCAATTTTCATCTCGGCTTAGTCTGCTCCGGCCTGACTTGAACCGATTCTGTATTTCCAAATATTCGTAACGGATAATTCTTTTAAAATGAATATGCACATCGCCTGACACACACCATCCACACTCAACACGAGAGAAAATAATAACAAAGAGATCATATAATAAATTACCATTAATATATTATTACATAAATTGACTGTGAAGAAAAGTGTGATAAAATAAACTCAAGATTTTCCTCAGGTTGTCTACAAGTTTAGGTTTTTCAGAGAAATATTCCCATTATTCCTGTGATTCAGTTGGTGATGGTTAGGTGATGTGATGGTAGGTATGTGAAGGTCACGTGGGGGGTTGGGGGTCTCGGGGGGTTAGAGGGTCACGAGGAGGGTAGGGGGTCACGGGGGGGTAGGGGGTCACGGGGGGGTAGGGGGTAACGGGGAGGGTAGGGGGTTTCGGGGGTAGGGGGTCACGGGGAGGGTAGGGGGTCACGAGGAGGGTAGGGGGTCACGGGGGGGTAGGGGGGTAACAGGGAGGGTAGGGGGTCACGTGGAGGGTAGGGGGTCTCGGGGGTAGGGGGTCACGGGGGGTTAGGGGTTTACGGGGGGGGTAGGGGGTCACGAAGAGGGTAGGGGGTCACGTAGGGGATAGGGGGTTGGGGGTAGGGGGTCGGGGTGTAAGGGGTCACATAGGGGGTAGGGGGGTAAGGGGAATGTAGGGGTCAAGTTGAAAAAGTCTTTTGGATTTTGTTCTTTGAATATTGTGTGTGTGTGTGTGTGTGTGTGTGTGTGTGTGTGTGTGTGATTCTGTGTTCCTATGTACCAATAAAGAGACATCACTGCTTCTACATTAAAAGGTTAGTTTAGGTTAGGTTAATTTATGATTAAGATAGGTTATAATTACGTTCTTTTTTTGGGTGGGGGGGGGGAGGGGGAACTCTTCACTTCTACATGTTTTTCTGCCTCTTCGTAAACAGCAAATCTTCCTTCAACTTCAACCAGATTTTCCAGCTAGAAAAACCCGAGTCTTCAAGGAGCTGATTAAACCGCTCCACGATTCTCTCCCCCACAGCCCTCTGGCCAGTCTTCGGGAGGCGGGGAGAGGCTCAGTTAATTTCCGTAGCCTGACTCAGATAAAAAAACAAAAAAGTTTTCACAGTAATATCCTGGATTTAATTTAACTGACGTAGATTTGGTTTGGGGTAGGTTAGGGTTGGGTTAGGTTAGGTTAGGTTAGGTTAGGTTAGGCTATGGATAGTTAGGCTATGATTAGGTTCACTTATGATTGTTAAGGTAAGTTAGGTTATGGTTAGGTTACATTGAGGGAAGGCTAAGCTAAGTTTGGTTAGATTATGGTTAAGTTAGGTTAAGGGTAGATTAGGTTAAGTAAAGGTCAGATTAAGTTAAGCTAGGTTTCACTCACTACCTAACAAACTTTTTAGTATTTGCATCAGATGTAAGAAGTTAAGGAAACTTTCATACGAGCTTCAAACAGGCTTTCATGCCAGGCTAATTCCGGTGAAGGTTAACTCTCACAAAATGTATCCTTTCTGTGTACAGGATTTTTCTTCTTAATTTTTAACTCCATGGAAGTAAATTTTTAGCGACGTTTTGGTAGTCTAATGCTGTAATGCTGTCTTTCCTGGCTTGACGTATGGATGTTTAATACGTTTGAGGATATTTTGAGGAGGTAGGTACTAGTTAATTAATTTGATTTTGACTGAAGAATAACGAGATATGAAAGATGAAGAATTTACCCACAAAAATATGATGACAAAATGATTCAATGATGTCAAAGAAAAAAAAACATGAATAAACGAGAGAGAGAGAGAGAGAGAGAGAGAGAGAGAGAGAGAGAGAGAGAGAGAGAGAGAGAGAGAGAGAGACACACATACACACATCAACAAATTAAGGCAAGAAATTCGTTGACCTCAAATTCTCACTCAACACATAACAATTACCCGACCAAGATATAGTTTACGACCATTAAACTCTAAAGGATTAATGACGTCATCAGCTGGGACCGCCCCTTGTTATGACACCACCAATCATCATCAGTCTTGGTTTATGTTTCGTTGTGTGGGTAAGGGACGACTTTATACGTAGTGAGGGAGTGAATTTATGTATTACGGTATATATCTGTTATTTTGTGTGTGTATGTTTGTTTTGCTTGTATTTTTATTTATTGAATTTCTCTCTGTGTGTGACTGTATGTTCCTCTGTCTGTATGTTCATCTGTATATCTGACTGTGTGTGTGTGTGTTTTGTTACGCACATATGCTCTAGAACTGCCTGTGTGTGTCTCTAAGTAAAAGAAACAAACAGAAACATCGTGAATTTGATCAAACTTTAAGAAACAGAATATTGAATCACCCAACAAATTTAGACACTGATAAGATAATTAATCCACTTAATTTTATACATTAACCCTGAAACTCAATATAGCATGACAACTAATCTAACACGAGGGATGGAAACGCTTGGACTATCATTTTAAGAGTCCAACCAACGCCCAGGACCAACCAACTCATTTAACACACGACTAGAAGCATCAAAATTCATCTTCCAACGATCAGAGTTTTACCTAGACCAAGAGCTTTTATGATCGTTACTTCCCTTAAGTTTGTAAACATGATGGACGTAGGATGAAAGTTTGTGTGTCTATTGATGGTATACTAATGAGCTGAGAGAACGGGGTGGTGTTGGGGTGGGGTTGGGGTGGGGTTGAGGTGGGGTGGGGTTGGGGTGGGGTTGAGATGGGGTGGGGTTGAAGTGGGGTGGGGTTGGGTGGAGTGGAGTGGGGTTGAGGTGGGGTGGGGTTGAGGTGGGGTGGGGTGGGGTTGGGGTGGGGTGGGGTTGAGGTGGGGTGGGGTGGGGTGGGGTGGGGTTGGGGTGGGGTGGGGTGGGGTTGGGTTGGGGTGGGGTGGGGTGGGGTTGAGGTGGGGTTGAGGTGGGGTGGGGTGGGGTGGGGTGGGGTGGGGTGGGGTTGGGTGGGGTGGGGTTTGGTTCTTCGTGTGAGAGATAATTTAATCTAGGAGTTGAATGATAACATAAGAGGTGGAGGAAGGGAATTCAGCCCGTATTACTGATGGTGATACTTGTAAAAAAAAACAAAAGAAAAAAAACAAACAAGGGGATGGTCTTGTACTTAAGTCATTGATTGAGTTCATGAAATATGGTACTAAAGTTCTCTCGTGTCGTAGTTCAGTCAGTCAATTCGTCCACAAGGATTGATGTTAACAGACCTTACTGACATGGAAATTAGGAGACAGACAGACAGACAGACACGGAGAAAGCAACACACACACTTTAATTACCTACAGTGTTCTTTATACAGAAAATCCC
Source organism: Homarus gammarus (assembly GCA_958450375.1). Classification (NCBI taxonomy): domain Eukaryota; kingdom Metazoa; phylum Arthropoda; class Malacostraca; order Decapoda; family Nephropidae; genus Homarus; species Homarus gammarus. The sequence goes on along the minus strand of CAUDMG010003323.1, from coordinate 242,192 downwards.
ACAAGAGTAAAATAGACTACTACAATATGTCATTTTCAAGGTAGAATAAACCAATATAATCTCTATCATTAATATATCTCGTAATAACCACAATATTATTTATCTTATTCTAGCCAATCCCTTCCCTGCAGTGACCCAAAGCTCCTGGAGCCTAGATCAACAGAACCAGTAACTCTCCCACAATTAGTATTATTATTTTTCTTCATCTGACTAAGTACATGGGTTTGGCTATAATAATAATAATAATAATAATAATAATAATAATAATAATAATAATAATAATAGATGGTAATGATGATGATGATGATGATGATAATAATATAGTCATTCCCATGTAAACTCTCCCCAGCTTACCTCATAATACGGTTTCCCTTCACTCATTAATTTTTCCTTAAAACTCAAAACAAATTCGACCACTAGGCCATAAAATCCTTTCCCATACACCAGCGGCCTCCCCTCTCTCACTAGACGACGGGAAGGTGGAGAAAACCCTTCCACTACCCTTTGCAATACATCTTCATTGGCTTGACGCAAACCTTCCAGTATTTTAACCACATCGTCAAAGTTAAGAAAACTCCCATTAAAGTGATCCAATTGTGGTATAATGGGATTCAGAATGAGGGGAAAAGTTTACCCTGAGGAAGATGAGTTTTAATATGTCAGCAGGAGTCTCTTGGCTGTCTTGGATGGTGATTTGGTGTGTGTGAAGGTGAGAGCAGGTGAGGCTGACAGCAGCTTTCCGGTATTGTCAGCATCACTGTCAGCAACAACCTGAGTGGCCAGTTGGTGAACCCAGAAGGCCAAGGAGAAGGGAATCCAGTTAGAGAGCTAAGTCAATTATCAAGACGGGATTAGTTAGTCGTTCAGGTAAACAGTCCAAGATCCAGGTAGTTCCTAGACTGCTCAACACACACACACACACACACACACACACACACACTGTATGTAAGCATATACCCAAGAGTGTTCTTCTCATACACACATATGCTTAAGCACAGTCTCTCCTCTCCTTCCCCCTTCTCTATCTTGCTGTCTCCCTCCCTCCCCGTCTCTCCCTCTGTCATTTCGTATTCCTTATCTCCCCCTCATCGTCTTGTCTAAAGTGCTTAATTGCCATGTAAATTTATCTCGTTCTTAAGAGCCCACCGAGATAAGTTAGTGAAGAGAGATAAATTTTAGTTGAGAGGTAACGTGTTTAGGGTCACCTGGGGCACACCTGAGGGACGGTATCTAACAAGTTGACTTAATGAGCCGTGGAAGATTTACAGGTATTCAGGTGGTGATAGTGGTGATGCTTCTGTTGCTGTGTTGATGATAGCGTATGTCTCTTGTTGCGGGGTGTTATGCCTCTTGTTACGAGGTGTTATGCCTCTTGTTAAGGGGTGTTATGCCTCTTGTTAAGGGGTGCTATGCCTCTTGTTAAGGGGTGTTATGCCTCTTGTTACGGGGTGTTATCCCTCTTGTTAAGGGGTGTTATGCCTCTTGTTAAGGGGTGTTATGCCTCTTGTTACGGGGTGTTATGCCTCTTGTTACGGGGTGTTATGCCTCTTGTTACGGGGTGTTATGCCTCTTGTTACGGGGTGCTATGCCTCTTGTTACGGGGTGCTATGCTTCTTGTTAAGGGGTGTTATGTCTCTTGTTGCGGGGTGTTATGCCTCTTGTTACGGGGTGTTATGCCTCTTGTTGCGGGGTGTTATGCCTCTTGTTGCGGGGTGTTATGCCTCTTGTTATGGGGTGTTATGCCTCTTGTTACGGGGTGTCATGCCTCTTGCTACGGGGTGTCATGCCTCTCTAATGCCATACAGACTATAAGGTGATGTAGCTGCCGTTATGAAGACTAAACTAAGCGATGCACTTTCCTTTAAACGTCGTAAAGAAAATAGCCTCAGTGCCGTAATTCCTACAAACACTCATATTTTACTGATATACTGAACATACTCGGAGGTATAATGGCCCCTTGTGGCACTCCTCTTACCTCTAACATTGATTCTGAGGGAAATATATACATTGCAGGATGTGTTTTCCTGATGCATCATATCCCATGAAATTAATTGATACAGGAATCGGGTATATGAATTTCTTACTTTGTTTTGTTTTGGACTGAGGTTAGGTTAGGTTAGGTTAGGTTAGGTTCACTGTAGATATATCCCATTTAATCTTCAAATGTGGGAGGAATTTTAATATTTCCAGAGTGCAATGAACTGTACTCGGAGAAAATATGATGACATATTTTATACCATAGTTGTTTACGTGTATGATCCCCCCCACCCCCTCACACCTACCCCCTCACCCCCCCCACCCCCTCACACCTACCCCCTCACCCCCCCCCCCCACAAAGTGAGAGGGAAGACTATTTACCACTGGGGTTATTGCCGTCAGTGTTATTGCTCTTATGATACTCGTTTTTGTTATTGACGTTCACATCTGGGGCGGAGGGGAAGAGGGAGGGGAAGACGGTAGGAGGGAGGGGAAGGGGAAGGGAGGGGAAGGGGAAAGGGAGAGAGGAATGGAAAGAGGAAGGGGGAAGAGGGAAGGGGAAGGAAAAACATTCGCTTCATGTCCCCTTTCCCCGTCACCACCACCATTTATCTTACCTTAACCCTCTACCCAAACATAGTATCATGAGTCCCATAAACACCTGCTGCCCCTCTCAGCCCCGGGGGGACACATGCGTCATCGCTGCCTCCTCCTTCCTCTTCTTCCTTCCTGACCCAACACAAACTTATTCATGTTTTTTTTATTATCATATCCACAAACTTTAAGAAATATAAGGGAGACGGATTTAGATTTCGGTGTGACTCTAATTCGGGGGAAAATTTTTTGGGACTAGTGAGGTGGGATGTAACAGAGGACATGTTGTAGTGGAAACTCGTAGATGATTTGATGTCAGTAAAGTGATGTCAGTAAAGTGATGTCAGTAGAGTGATGTCAGTAAAGTGATGTCAGTAGAGTGATGTCAGTAGAGTGATGTCAGTAAAGTGATGTCAGTAAAGTGATGTCAGTAGAGTGATGTCAGTAAAGTGACGTCAGTAAAGTGGTGTATTTAGAGTGGTATCAGTAAAATGGTGTCAATAAAGTGTTAGGACAGTGTAAATGTCGTGTAATTAAGGTGTCAGGACTACTTTTACTGGTCAAATCTGATCAAAAGGTTTCAGATAGATGTTTAATTAGAACGGAATTACTACACACCAGCCCACCCTCTGACACTATAAACACACACACACACACACACACACACACACACACACAGTCCCTCGTATATGGAGATGTTTACAGGTCGTGGAAGAAGAGGAAGCAACACCAATAACTTCATCTCTCCATCCTAATAATCTGTCTAGTCCTCTGATGCCAAGCTATGATCACACTACACGTTGCAAAATCACACTACAGGTTGCAAAATCACACTACAGGTTGCAATATCACAGTACAGGTTGCAATATCACATTTACAGGTTGCAATATCAAATTTACAGGTTGTAACATCACACTACACACAGCCCATCGAGTCATAAGTATAAAAGCATAATTCAACAATTTACACAGCCTTAATAGGTACTTTATCCTAAGTTGGGTTCTATTAAATGTACTAAGTTGGGCAAAGTAGAATTAAATGGCTTATAATGCTCTTCACTGTGACCCGGATGGTGTGAAAATCTACTTCAGAAACGAGTAAGATCTTAAGAACAATGGAGATGGAGAAGGGGATTGAAACTTCATATTTTTTGATAAGTGAGACAGAGTGAATGAAGAGGAATGGGGAAAAGGGAAGAAGGAGGAGGAAATGAATGAAGTAAAGGAAGAAGAACAAGATAAATGATGATCAAGGAAAGAGGAAATATATAAGATAAAAAGAAACGAAGAGAAGGATAAAGAGGAGGAGAAGAAGAAAGAGGAATAGGGGAGGGGGGGAATAAGAAGAGGAGGAAGGAGTATGAAGAAGATGAGAAAAACGTGGAGAAAAAAATAAGAAATTTAAAAATAAACGACGACAAAAAACAAGAAGAGATTATGAAGGTAATTTGCATAATATTTAAAAAAACTTAGAAAGTCCAATTAAATTAGTCTTCCCTGGCATAATGAGTTGCAGATTACAGTGACTACACGGCTATCAGCAGTGTCAGCAACAAGAAAGAACGGATCTGCTCCAATGTCAGAACAAACCCAAGACTTATATGCAGTGTCAGCAACAACAAGAAGGCCCGAGGTTTAAGATATGTCAGCACTATGTCAGGAACACCACCACCAGAGAGTGAAGGTTTACCCAACGTCAGCACTTGAAGATTACGATGAAGTTGGCTGAGGCAAAATGTCAGCAAGAACCAAGGACCAAAAGAACCAAGGACTACACTATGTCAGCAACGAGAGAGAGAGAGAGAGAGAGAGAGAGAGAGAGAGAGAGAGAGAGAGAGAGAGAGAGAGAGAGAGAGAGAGAGAGTCCTTGTCAAACAGCTGGAGATTGGTTGCCTAAGTAAACGGTACGCTTCCTTGCCTGTCTAGCCCCAATGCATCCCTAAGTGAGTTCACAGATGTATGCACACACACACGCAAACGCACGCACACACACACGCAAACGCACACACACACACACACACACACACACACACACACACACACACACACACTACACACTTTTACGTAAATACCCCAACATTTTCCCACTTATCTTGACTGCTGAAGAATGTCGCCCAACATATTCCACGTCTGCTCTTACCATTTATCATCATCTTTCTCTCTTTTGCCTCCTCCAATAGCCTTGTTATCTGTTTGCCTCCTAACCATCTCTCATCCCATGTATCTTCCGGTAATATATATCACCCTAACTACTCCTGTACACGTGTTTATTTACCCGTGTTTCCATGTCCCCAGCATCCCCTCCCCCCCTCCTCTCCCTCCTCCCTCTCTTTTATTAAGTCGTCGAGCGTCTGTACCTGCTTAAGCCTTTCATATTTCAGCCAAGTTCCTGTGTGTGTGTCTATCTACCCCACGTTCAAGCTTCTACCAGGTGTATGTGCGTGTCTCCATCACCCTTATGCTCTTATACTCCTGAAGAACTTTAGTGTGTCGCCATATCCCCATTGCCAACATTTCCTCAGATGGTATTATGGATCACCTCATACAAAAGCAAGGACACACACACACAAGTTAAACTATGAGTTGCTCTCTGGTATTATATTTCCACAACATAAAATAATATAACGTACATCAGTCACTAAAATACAAGGCTGCCGTCAAGGACAGGACCACACAATAAGACACTTCCAACTCACTGTCACTCGTGTCTTCCTCTGACAATAACAAGGTCATGCGGGTGTGACTTATAAACACCATTAAGAATAAATCGTAAAGTTGACTGTTGCTAGACATACAATAGACCCGGGGAGTCACAGTCAACACAATTCCTGACAGTTACAAAGACCAGTCACAGCCCTCGCCCTGAGAAACCCTGTGAGTCATGTATCATAATATCTCAGCTCAATTGTTCAACATTTGAGCAAAGAGATGGGTCACTTTTATGTCCCCACAAATGAAGTCACTCAACGCTTAATACTCGACAACCTTCAAATTGTGTAAAGGTTTATGGACGTCTGCGGGGAGACTCTACCCAACAACTGTCTATTTATATCTGAATTTGCAACCTTCAAACCATCAGGTAGCTCTATGAATGTCGATCTTAACTGACAACTCACTGAAAACACTTTTGGGGGGGGGGGGGGGGGGGGTTGGCTGCCTTGTGTTGTCTCAGTTTATAGTCAATACTGATCTTGTTATTGTTAGGGTGTTTCTTTGTTTCTTTATGGAGGTTCATGTTACACGGAACTTTGTAATGAATTATGGAAACCAAGCTTATGGAGACAAAAACAATTACATGATATAGAGACAAAAACAAAAGCAAAAACAGGATATAGAAAAAATAAAAGGTAGTATTAAACCATTTCCTAACCTAACCTAACCTAATCTAACCTAGCCTAATCTAACCTAACCTAACCTAAACCCAACTCGTCTCCTGGATTCCTCGGGTGAAAACAGGCCATTAACACGACAGGGACTATTACATGAATGACGATCTGTCCACAGTGAGTCAACAACGGTGATTGGGAAACATTAAGTCAAGTGTTGCTTTAGTCATTGTGTGAAGAAAAGACATCAATCGGTAACACTGTAAAACCTTATTGACTCAATTGGGGGGCATCAATCAATGTAAATTTCTCCTTGATGTTAGTGGCCTAATTACATGCTCTGTCACTCAGTAGATTTAGTCCTTTATCTTCCGTTCAAATCTGCTATTTTCACTGAGCAAAATTTACGATAAAAAATTCCTATCATAGCGTCGATCAAAGTGTGGGTGCCAAAACTAGAGAAGACGTGTGTGTGTGTGTGTGTGTGTGTGTGTGTGATCCTCTCTTGCCTCGTCAGCACATCCTCACTGGAAACAAACTTGGTGCTGTCGTCAACACAAATCTACATCAAAGCTTCCCAAAGATATATAATGAGATCATGATTGAGAGGAAAACTTTAACTCGTGGAAAATGAACTTTGATGTTGCCTGAAGCTGCTCTCGTTATGACTAGTGGGTGAGGCTTCAGAGAGCTACCAACAAGCTTTTCATTCCCAGCGTCACAGCGTTTGAGGATGACGGAATCAATTTGGCTGTATTAAGTAATTATACAGATACATACAGACAAACAGACAGACATACAGAAAAACAGACCGACATACACACACACACACAAACTAAAATAAACGTGCCTAAGTCTCAGTGGACAACATGATACCTCGATATCAAGGGAAGGAAGAGAGAAAAATAAACCATCTGGAAACACACCCCCTCACGAACAGGTCCCAAATTGTGTTGTTATTACAGACAGTCGGACCTCTCCACAGTACGAGTACCCGCGAGAGTCACTCATAAAGCTGTTTCAACCCTACTTTGTAAATAAGAGAGAGAGCTAAAACGTATTCAGTGGGGTCCAGAGGCGAGTGCAGGAGCATCATACGCCCGTCCACCATTTAGCTAAATAAAGTTGGTGGACACTGAATTACTGCAACAAACTGCAGCCCAAACACTGGACACATCTCCCTCGCTTTGGGGTTTACGCTACATTTTCAACGTTTCTTCTTTTTTAACTTTTCACCTTTTTTTCCTTTTGTATACTATTTCATCGTTTTTATCATTATTTTTGAAGTTCTGGTTTTTGTTTAAGTAGTTTTATTCACGTTGCCTCAATAATTTAACAAATAGAGAAGAAAAATAACCACAAATTACCCCCCCCCCCCCTTCTTCCCTTCCTGTCACTCCTCCCTCCCCCACACGTCCTACCAGCCCCCCCCCCCCCCCACGACGTCCTGCACCCCCTCCCTCGTAGCTAAAGGTTGGATTAGTAGCATCCATTAAGCCTCTGGGATAAGTAATGGCTGATTACTCTAACAACAGACACTGGGGTATCGTCTTTCTCCTTCCCTGGTTTTGTCTGTGAACTTCATTCGAGGACCAAGTTTTTTTTTGTTTAGCAATAATGTTGATGTGTGTTTGGCCATTTCTGTTTTACCTATTAATGACTCGTCTCTCGTCTCTTAAAGCGAAACAGGTGACCAACCATATAATAAGCTGACAGGTGAAAAGGAGGATAATTAAATAGGTAAGTATGTAAGGAAATAAGTAAGCAAATAATAAACAAAATAAGTAATATGTATCTAAACAATAAATTAGTGAATAAAATATCATCCACATTGACAACATCCCATAAGACGATCATATGGATTCGTTCAAAACACATTATTACTTTTATCCACCTGTGAGATAACATGTGTATATCCTCCTCTGACGAAGATAAACAACACCTTTACAACACCTGGTAGGGATAGGTAATTATGGCGTCAGTACAGGGATGAGGAGAGGAAGAGAGAGAAAGAGAGAGGGAAGGAGAGAGGGGAAGAAGAAGGAGGGGGGGGAGGTGGTATAGTGGTAAATGGACTCAATATTGTATTTTCTGTCTAGGATATAAAATGCTGTATGTCTTGGTGTATTTTCTCTTTTCTTTCATTTTTTTCGCCTTTCTTTCTTTCTTTCTTTCTTTCTTTCTTTCTCTCATTCATTCTCTATCTATATGCTTTTTTCCTTATTGTATTTTATTGTCCTCTCTCTCTCTCTCTCTCTCTCTCTCTCTCTCTCTCTCTCTCTCTCTCAAAACCACCAGGGAGGGTCACAAGGAGCCTTATAAAAATACCCTACCCTTAGAGGCTCCCAAACTCAACTTAATAAAGCCAGGTGAAATTTTGGTCAACAGCAGAATGAAAAACTCCGACTATTTTTTTATGGTTTGTGGCTCAAGGCGGCGAGAAGAGACTTAATTTGTGATTATATTAGTGAAATAAGGTTTACACAGTGGCAGGGAGAGGCTGCAGAGAGGACAACCTAATGATGAGATGATGCCTCTATTTTGCTACAGTGACATTGGTAATGCCTCTATTTTGCTACAGTGACATTGGTAATGCCTCTATTTTGCTACAGTGACATTGGTAATGCCTCTATTTTGCTACAGTGACGTTGGTAATGCCTCTATTTTGCTACAGTGACGTTGGTAATGCCTCTATTTTGCTACAGTGACGTTGGTAATGCCTCTATTTTGCTACAGTGACGTTGGTAATGCCTCTATTTTGCTACAGTGACATTGGTAATGCCTCTATTTTGCTACAGTGACGTTGGTAATGCCTCTATTTTGCTACAGTGACGTTGGTAATGCCTCTATTTTGCTACAGTGACGTTGGTAATGCCTCTATTTTGCTACAGTGACGTTGGTAATGCCTCTATTTTGCTACAGTGACGTTGGTAATGCCTCTATTTTGCTACAGTGACGTTGGTAATGCCTCTATTATACTACACTGACGTTGGTAATGCCTCTATTTTGCTACAGTGACGTTGGTAATGCCTCTATTTTGCTACAGTGACGTTGGTAATGCCTCTATTTTGCTACACTGACGTTGGTAATGCCTCAATTTTGCTACACTGACGTTGGTAATGCCTCTATTATACTACACTGACGTTGGTAATGCCACTATTATGCTACAGTGACGTTGGTAATGCCTCTATTATACTACACTGACGTTGGTAATGCCTCTATTTTACTACAGTGACGTTGGTAATGCCTCTAGTATACTACACTGACGTTGGTAATGCCTCTATTATGCTACAGTGATGACGTAGTATCTGGTATTGTGCATCTATACGTTAAAGGTAATCATTATGGGAAAAACTGTAATCGTAAACAGTGTGTAGTGAAATACAAAATAAATCTCTGCTATCCAGTTGTCTGAAGAAAGGTGAAACGTGAAACCCTCGAGTCAAAAATTAATTCTAAATGAAATATACAGAATTAAGTTAAAAAATACTGTAACCCGGAACTCAAAAAAAAAAAAAAAATACATCCAGGTTACATTAAAAAAAAACATTCGTATCACAGGAAGCAGAATAGCAAACATTGATGCGGTTCATAATGGTGATATTTTGTGCGGGTAAATAGAGTTATATGACGTACACCAACTACTGTCATGCCTCCACGACCCAATTTTACCGAGAAGTGAGTAAATAGTATGGTTATGTATGATACGACTGACAATGGGGTGGAGGAGGGTGGTGGAAGAGGTGGGGGGAGGGTGGGAGAGGTGGGGTGAAGGGTGATGGAAGAGGTGGGGTGGAGGGTGGGAGAGATGGGGTGAAGGGTGATGGAAGAGGTGGGGGAGGGTGGGAGAGGTGGGGTGGAGGGTGGGAGAAGAGGTGGGGGAGAGTGGAAGTGGTGGATCAGGTTTGTCTAATTAATTATCTATCTGCCTAAATATCAAAATTTCTTTCTAATTCTCTATCTAACTATCTAATTATCCTATCTATCTATCTAATTATCCATCTATCTATCAATAAATACCTATACAATCCCATTTACTTCGTTATTATATGCCTTTCACGTCTCTATTCACGCTGGCCATCACTCCTTAATTAAGAAGTATATACCCTGCAGCCTCCCTAGTTTCTTTGAGTCGCTGTATGAGACAAGTGATGAATACGTTTGATATCGGAGAATTTTGGTATCACGGGAGTTGTTGTTGTTGTTGTTGTTGTTATTGTTGTAAATGTGGTGTTGTTGTTGTTGTTGATGGTGATGTTGCTGTTTTTTTTTTATGTTTTTGCTGTTGTTGTTATTGTTGTTCTTGTTTTTGCTTTAACTTTTGTTTTTGATTTTGTTGCTTTTGGTGTTCTTGTTCTTTTTATCGTTGTTTTTGTCGTTTTGTTGTTGATTTTGTTTGGTTATTATTATTATTATTATTATTATTATTACTATTATTATTATTACTATTATTATTATTATTATTATTATTATTATTATTATTATTATTATTACTATTACTATTATTATTATTATTATTATTATTATTATTATTATTATTATTATTATTATTATTATTATTATTATTATTAAACTCGTTCCAATTAGAATTACGACATAAGTATCTCATTTAGTATATACAGTAAGCTTGAACATTTTAACACTATCCTCGAACTTACAAATAATTGCTGGAATACAAATGTTAAACGGCACACCGCTAGTGAACAATACACTCCGCTACCATTTGCATTTTAGATGACTCTGGTAAATGATAATATTACACAGAGAATAAATCAACAATATGAGGTAAAACTAATTAATAAACTACTCTTAACTACGTGGTACGAATTATTTTATATATATCCTCGTATATTGGATCTTTTGTTACATTATTTCGTTAATATTCAGGAGTATTATTGTCTGTATTACACTTCAGAGATAGATTAACAAAAGGTTCACTGACTGCATAAAATCGTACTTAAAAAAAATTATCAAAAATATACGTATATGGGTAAATCTATACCAGTCATATCAGGAAAGGCGGAGAAATTGGTTTAATAAATGTAGTATATTAATTAATGAATGATGGTAAAACGTGCGTCCCTGATGATAATTAAAAAAAAAATCTTGGAGGATGAGTAGAGAAAACCCAAAAATGTTTGTGGGATCGTGGTCACCAACCCTTAGCCATAATACGAATACATTGAGTGAATTAATCTCTTCTTCTCTACGTCTCCTCACCCACACGGCTTCCAGGATGCCGTGCAAAGTGTGGGGCTATGTACAGTTGCCAGCAAAAGTCCTCCCACAAACTTGCTACACAGGGCTGTTGAAGAACTTTTGCTAGCAACTGTATATTAAACATACAAAAAAATTACATAAAACTACTTGTGTATACTAATTCATTATTCAAAGTGATATTAAGAAAATAACAAATGTCTCGGAAAACGAATGGTGAGTAAATCATTTTGGTTACAATATATTTATGTTTAGTTTGGACTTGTTATGATTCTGTTTCTTCGAGCTGGTGTGACTGTTGTTGCGACATAACACAATTCACTGGAAAGGTTCTCAGGCAGCATTGGATCTCAAGGGAACGGATACCACCTCTATTACCCCCCTCCCTCATTCCCCCTCCCTTATGTATGCATCTGAATACACGGCATCATTTTAGCATCAACAAGAATGCTCCTTTGTTCTCAGTGATACGTATATAATGCTTCAGCAAGGACGGCATAATAGGCATTAACCCGGAATAACAGGAGACCATAATGCTATCAGTCGTCAGGTGTGACTCAAGACAGGCATTATCCATTACTGAAGCAAACAGTATAGAGTCTCACAGCCGAGTAATATGATTTAAAGCCGTATCGAAGCAATTCACCGGATCTGAACCCCAACCCGGAGGTGAAAATTGACACTGGAACATTATACATGGTTAGGTTAAGTTAGAATGCGGCAGGGATAATGTTAGATTAGATTACCTCATACGTAGGTAAAGGTAGGTTAAATTTGCTTAATTTATTGTATTTGAATTTAGGTTGAGATAGGTTAGGTTCCAGGTCCGGTTTAGAGGACATGTAGGAATATTTATTTTCGTCTTCTGCTTACAGATAGAGTTGGCCACAGTTCCACAACACCAACCCACACCACACCAAGGCCCCCACCCACCCACCCACACACACGTACGTAAGCATTATCATCCTTCTGGAAGTCGACGTCAAATACCATGAAGATATTAAGCTCCAGCGCTTCCCTGTGAACACGAGCGAGTATTAAGCCCTCGCTGCCTTGCTACGGGTATACAAAATTAAAATCGTATCATGTTGCCGACAGCTCAGCCCCAAGAAACAGGTTCCCAGGGTACTAAATCTGCGGGGAGTTTTTGTTTTGTTTTTGTTTTTACTTTCTTTTTTCTCGTAATGAAGGTGGCGGTGTGTGGCGCTCAGTGATAAGAGTAGTTCCGTGTTAAGGTGAACGATATGGATGTGTGTGTGTGTGTGTCTGAGTGTATGTGTGTGTGTGTGTGTGTGTGTGTGTGTGTGTGTGTATGTGTGTGTTCTTTCTCTTACCAATAATAAGGACCGAATTCTCACTCTGGGTAATAAATAATCCTTACCACTATTATATTCCCTTTCACCTACAGGAGGAGGCGACGGAGCGGTAAAGTTGCTTAACAAAGTAGCTCTTGGCGTGCATGCCTAATGGGGTGTGGAATATATCTCCCTCGTATACTTGAACAAAATATATTACAGCGCATAATAGTGTTGTGTCTTTTTATTATCCCGGAAATTATCTTACGTTTTTTTTTTCTTTTTGTGGAGGAGACGCGTGAATGTGTAAAATAAGTTGTGTTCTCTGTCTGTCTGTCTGTCTGTCGCTGTCTACCATGTCGTCTCTCTGTCTCTGTCCCTGTCTGTTTGCCTCTCTATCTAACACACACACATACACACACACACTCTCTCTCTCTCTCTCTCTCTCTCTCTCTCTCTCTCTCTCTCTCTCTCTCGCCTGCTAAGCCATTATCAATACCTGCTACCGGATTAAAGAAGCAAGAGGTACAATGGCTATTACTAATTTCTTTAACAGTAAACCCACATCTGCCTCTACCAATACAGAACTCCTATGAGCTTAATGACTGATCCTAACCCTTCATATTGGTATCAGGAAGGAGATGTGTTTAATATTTTTCACCTTTAACACATTAGTATTACCAAGAGTCACCAGGAAAAACAATAACCATAGAATAAAACTTTGGTTGACATTGGATAAAACTTTGGTTGACATTGGATAAAACTTTGGTTGATACAATGTCTTCAGTTTGATAAAAGAGTTTGGGATGCGTGACCTGAGGTATGCCGCGGTATTAATATGCAGAAGGAATGTATTTATACAGATATGTAAGTGTTGAATAATCTCTGTACGTCTTTTAATCATTCAGGAAGATGATTGAATGAACATGACCCAGACCCGAACGAAGCGAGAAATAGAGAAATAATGATAAGTGATAAAAGAAACAAGATACAACAAAAGAAGTGAATAAAAAAACACACTGGAACATAATAAACAGATTATAGTGTCCCCGCTTATGTTGAACCCCCATCACACATAAACTCACGTCTCGGAACCCCTCCATCCTTCTCCCTCCCTTGTCAGGTTATCACGGTTCCTCCTACTCACTACAATGGATTAATCTCGTTTACCTTTAGCTGGTAATGTACCCTTGGGTGTCGACCTCCTGATGGTCCAATAACCTTCCCTTGGGAGGAGAAGCAGAGGAGGGAAACAATATTAATGGTTCAGAGGGACACAGGAAGAACAAGAATGGAACGTAAACACAAGTACAAGACCAGTTCCAGGTATGGTGTAAGAAGGCGAAATAAAATAAAAGAGAGAGAGAGAGAGAGAGAGAGAGAGAGAGAGAGAGAGAGAGAGAGAGAGAGAGAGAGAGAGAGAGAGAGAACTCCTCACACGGGTACAGGAAGCAAGATTAATAAACACCAAAGAAAAATATTTGCTCACCCTACTGCTGGCCAAAAGGGGGAATTGATTCAAAAAGGCAAAACACCAGAGAGGATTACAAACAAAGTGAAGGGAACACAGTTTCTGATGAGAGTATAAGGCAACTTTGTTTATAAAGGAGAGGAAGATAAAGTTTACTGATATGACACAGGGAAAGAATTTTGATAGGAATTTGCTGTGTCAGTGTCCAATATATTTTAAGGGAAAAACAGCAAAATTGTTATGTAATTGGTGAATATCAAGAGAGTATAAGATTCTCAGGGCAAGACACACACACACACACACACACACACACACACACACACACACACACACACACTTAGATAAACTCCCAAGTGCATCAAAGCCCACACACTCTCATACACAAACACTCACGTAAACAAAATTTCCTTTCTAAAACCTGATTATAAACCAGGTGGGTGGGAAAAAGGTAAAGTTGATAACCAGTTAATTAACGCCTCCTACAGTCACTGCCTGAAGGAGGGGCTGAAGGCGGCCTCAATTCATTCAGTTTTTGCTGGACTTAGGTATGTAAATTGAGTCTGGCGCTCCAGTTTAGCTGAATGGGATGTCGTTGTGAGGCGGAAGACTTGGGAATAAGGTGCGGTAGGAGAAAGAGGAGGAGGTGAGGGAAGAGGATGATGAGGAAGAGGAGGTGGGGGAAGAGGATGAAGAGGAGGAGGAGAGAAAGTTATGGGAGACGGGTGGAAGACAGGTAAGAGATGGATGGAAGGGAAAGACGGATGAGAGAGAGAGAGAGAGAGAGAGAGAGAGAGAGAGAGAGAGAGAGAGAGAGAGAGAGAGAGAGTTATAGGTATGGATAATCTGATTACACGTTTGTTTACCAATATCAGTCTCTTGGTCTCAGAGGCTATGGTCGAGAAAACACTGTTGGAGAAGTAAACACCATTTGCTTGATTACAACAGTGTGATTCGCTGCATCAACATAGGTAGAGAGAGAGTGTGTGTGTGTGTGTGTGTGTGTGTGTGTGTGTGTGTGTGTATGTGTGTGTGTGTGTGTGTGTGTGTGTGTGTGTGTGTGTGTGTGTGTGATCAATAAACGTCCATTAAAACACGAGAGAAAGTTAGAAAATAGGATTATTTATTTTCAGGGGTTACTCAAGCCAGTAATAGATGTCCTTGAGGGTCACGTGAGGCCAGACGAGGCAGTGGGGTGCCAGGTCACGTCCCAATACAAGAGGTATATCTCTCTCCAAGACAAACAATGTTGGATCACTGCCTCACTCGGATGTTAACGGGAGATTAATGGGTGTGCTGGGATGGTGTGTGTGTGTGTGTGTTAAGGAAACGCTAACCTAACCTAACTTAACCTAACCTAACTCCTCCATTTAGTGAATCAAAATATCAAAACATTTATCCTCAACGAGAAAAAATTGAAAATAAACTTGTCTATTTATTTCAGAATTCGTGTTTTTTGTATTGAATATTAAGTTTTCTCCTGTGTCATTATTATTATTATTATTATTATTATTATTATTATTATTGGCATTGTTGTCATTATTAGTGTCATTACGCCATTTATCATTCCAAAAGGGTGATATTTGGACGATATCCATTACATGACCTGCACCTACACTGCTGTCTCTCGTAATTCCACTTTTATCCTCCTCTTAAGTGCCCAAGTCTCCCTCATAGCCACACACAGCTAGAGTTAAGTGACCAAGTTCCATTAGGTAATGAGCCAACCTGTAAGGTAAGGGAAGAAAGAAGGCTTGGTAGGGAGGAGAGGTAAGAGATAGGAGTTTACAGGTTGAAGATGGAGGTTGGGTGAAGGGTGGGTGGAGGTACAGTGAGTAGGAGGTAGGTGGGTGGAGGTACAGTGGTAGGAGGTAGGTGGGTGGAGGTACAGGGGTAGGAGGTAGGTGGGTGGAGGTACAGTGGTAGGAGGTAGGTGGGTGGAGGTACAGTGGTAGGAGGTAGGTGGGTGGAGGTACAGTGGTAGGAGGTAGGTGGGTGGAGGTACAGTGGTAGGAGGTAGGTGGGTGGAGGTACAGGGGTAGGAGGTAGGTGGGTGGAGGTACAGTGAGTAGGAGGTAGGTGGGTGGAGGTACAGGGGTAGGAGGTCGGTGGGTGGAAGCACTACCACTAATATACCTGCCATACTAACTGTAATCCCTCTTCCATTTATAAGCGAACATACCACCAGCTGGACCACCACCTTCCTTAAGATACTAGTTAACATCTACAAATCTCTAGACATACCATAAATAGCCAACAACTAGTCAATAGCTACGTTGAAACTCACTAAATAATAATACTCGTGATGAAAAACACTATCACCCAAGTCAGTAAGGGCGGGTATTAATAGAGTAAACATCACGTTAAGTCAAATGAGAATCTATCATCACGGATAAAATGATTACGATATAATTTAATCTGTTTATGAAGCAATATAAGTTAATGTTGTCTACCGCGGGAGATTCTACGGCCAACAACAGGTAGAAATTAATCATAAGTCTTTAATTATTTAATACATAGATCCACGAAAATCATAATGTTATTGGAGTAATACATTAGTGTGTGATTAATTTACAAGTATAATATATTAATGTTTGATCATAATGTTGCTACTACGAATTATATAAAGAATATTCATAATTCTAATAACATTGATAATTTGGATACTATTTTTGATAATGGTGAGAAGGAATTATTATTATTATTATTATTATTTTTATTATCATCATTATTATTATTATTATTATTAGTATTATTACTATTATTAATAATATAGTAATAGTAATAATAATATTTTTGATAACAGCAATAATAAGAAAAAAATACAAAGTAAAAAACGAAGACACACACACACACACACACACACACACACAACACACACACACACACACACACTGGACAATAATAAACGATAGTACCACCGGGGGGGGGGGGGGGGGGTGCCGAGGCTGTAAGGGTCATTATAGCTGATGTTTACACCTCAGTTATAGCGCCCGCAAAGCTAATTGTTAGAACGTGGCAGCTATTAGCTTCTGGGGGTAAACTAACATTGGACACTGGATAGTTGTGTATGAGCCGCAATTACCGGGGTATTACAACACTTAGCAGAATCGAGCTGAGAGAGAGAGAGAGAGAGAGAGAGAGAGATTCAAGCTCTTCCACTTTTCTCTCTTTATTAAGTCTTTTTATTCCCCACTCTGTCTCTCTTCCCTTCCTCTTCCTTCTTAACTAACCCCTCCTTCTTCACCAAATCCTCTTCTTTTTCATTCATTCTTTCCCTTCTTTCCCATCTTCCTTATCCATTTCCCCATTCCTCTTTCCATTTCGATTCTTCCTCTTCTGTCATTCTCCTCCTCTCTTCCCTCTACCTTTCCTTCCTCATATTTTCTAAGGAATTTTTGTTACATTACTTCTTCGACTTTCACACTAGACCGGAGTTCTCTGCACCTGTCTACAGTAATCGTCAGCCCAGGGGTAACTGCGTCTTAAAGTAACCTGGATATTTGCGTCTCAATGTAACCTGGATATTTGCGTCTTAATGTAACCTGGATAGTTGCGTCTCAATGTAACCTGGATATTTGCGTCTTAATGTAATCTGGATATTTGCGTCTTAATGTAATCTGGATATTTGCATCTCAATGTAACCTTGATATTTGCGTCTCAATGTAACCTTGATATTTGCATCTCTTCTCTATATATTTACCCCGTTTGATCTTATTTAATGCGTGTGTCTGTTTGTTGCTTTTTATCTAGATATTTTTTTTTCCCAGGAGACTGTGCACAAATGGGTGTTAGTCTATTTAACGTGATAAACCAGTACGAGTGGGGATTAAACCTTAGCTAGCAACGCAATTTCAATTTCCTTTGATGGATGTTAGAATTATTTTTATTTTTCACTAAAAATTCATTTATTTAATTCTTGATGAAAGGACCAAATACGTCCAATACTTTACAACATTTAAAGGTAATTTTAAATGTTTCTTATGACACAAGTAGACTTTCAGTAAATATTTTTTAACACAATGTTTCACTATTGGTTCAATTCGCCTCAGAATAACCAATCACAGTCACATATATCTTATCACAACTTAAAATAAACCAATCACAGGCCTGGGATTCTGTGTTAATGTTTTTTTTTTTTTGCATAGCTTTACTCTGGATACCAAGTAGCCAATTACAGAACAGAATTCCCTTGGTCTCATTTATATCAATCACTTCTAATGTTTCTCCTCATCTAAGACACTCTCTCTCTCTCTCTCTCTCTCTCTCTCCTCCTATAGGTAAACTTAGGACATTCAGAGAGAATTTAAGTTTAAACTTGGTCGAGCTCTACTAAGGATTATGAGCCAACTTAGTCTATATTGGACCTAGAGGAGCTCCCTGCCTGCAACACTTACGCAATACCTACGCAACACCTACGCAACATTTACGCAATACCTACGCAACACCTACGCAATACCTACGTAATATTTACATTTCAAATACTGATATTGAGAGAGAGAGAGAGAGAGAGAGAGAGAGAGATTATGTTATGGTAGTCTGGAGATTTCTGTTAGATAATTTACATATTTAAATGGTATCATAATAGCTGTTAAGTAAATGATGTAATAACCATTCTCGTGTCTCCTCCCTCCTTCCCCTCGTTCTCTCTCTCTCTTCCTACCCTTCCCTCTCCCTCTTTCCTACCCCCCTTCTCTCTCATTTCCCTTCCCATTCCTTACTCTCTCTCCCTCATTTCCCTCCCTTCATTACCACCTAGTTACCTGTTACCACCTAGTTACCTGTTACCACCTAGTTACCTGTTACCACTAGTTACCTGTTACCACCTAGTTACCTGTTACCACCTAGTTACCTGTTACCACCTAGTTACCTGTTACCACCTAGTTACCTGTTACCACCTAGTTACCTGGGGAGTTCCTCAGGTTCACCCTTAAGAGGGAAATGTGACCTGACAAAAGGCATCTGGACTTAAAGGGGGAGAAAGGGAGTTAAACAATAAAGGGGTAGTGTTACATTCTTAGTAGCCACGACCATTATTATCTTGAAAGACCAGACCACAACAGACCAAGACCAGACCACAACAGACCAGAAAAGACTAGACCAGACTTGTTTCCTTCCTTCCTTATACGGGCCAAATATCATGTCCTGAGGGGTTATTTTTTTCCTCTCGTTCTCTCTGTCAATTTTTTTTCTGTCTGTCTGTCTGTCTGTCTGTCTCTTTTTCTTACTCTCTTTCCTTCTCCCTCTGTGTGTCTGTCTATCTTTTTCTCAACCTGTCTTATTGTCTTGTGTCTATATATGTCGGTTTTTCTTCTTTCTCTGTCTTTCCATGTCTCTGTCTCTTTCTATCACTGTCTGTCTGTCTGTCTGTCTTCTCTTCTCCTTCCTTCTCCTTTTTCCATTATTTCTTTGTGTTTTCCATTCTCTCTCACTAATTCTATTGTCTCTCGCTCTTTGTTTTTCTCTGCCTCTCACTTATTCTTCTAACTCTTATTCTCTTCCATCTCTAACTCCATGTTTTTATCTGCCTTTCACTCATTCTCTTATTCGTTATTTCTCTCTCTCTCTCTCTCTCTCTCCCTCTCCATTCTCACACCCCTTGTCTCCCTTTGTATCATTAATTTCATCGTTCTCTCTCCCTCTCTCAATCGTGTGTGTGTGTGTGTGTGTGTGTGCTATTTTTTATTTCGTTGGTCACTTTTACCTTTTAATTCTACTTAATTTTATGTGATATTTTTTCTATTCTCTGTTATTATTTTTCTGTGAACTTAGAAGCATTTTTTTTTATTCTGAATTGTATTTTTCCTTTTAATTTTAAGATTGTTATGTGATTTCTTTTGTAAATTTCAGTGAAATTCAAATTTTTTCTTTCAATTTAAAAAAAATCCTTTGAGAGTTTCTCTTCTCTTTTTGTTAAGTTTAATTTTTTCTGTGATTTTTGTTATCTTAATTTGAAAATATAATCCTCGTTTAATGCTGCGATATTATAATGAGCATCACTTAAAGATTAGACATCCCAGCTTATTTCACCTGATGTCCTGAACCTAACCCAACCTAGCCAATCCTGACCTATCTCCTCAGGTAGGGTTAGGGTGTCTAATCTTCAGGTGATCCCGTTAATTCAGTGAGGAGAGCCGCTTATAGGCAAACAAACTCACGAATTTGGTCAATGTCTGCCACGTGTATGCGGGAGGTGTGGCAATGTCAACAAAAGGTAGGATCAGCTGACTGGCTTGTTTATGTTAATTTGACAAAGGAAACAGTCAGCTCCTCCAGTCACAACGCAACACTGCGACAACACCCTCACGTACACACACACACACACACACAAACACACACATAAACAATGACTTAACCCTTTCAGTATAATTTAATTAACCCCTTGAGTACGATATCTTAAACCCTTGAGTACGGTGACATAACCCTTTGAGTACGATAACTTAAAACCTCGAACATGAAGATTTAACCCCTTGAGTACGATAACTTAACCCCCTGAGTACGATGATTTAAACCCTTTGAGTACAATAACTTAACCCCTTAAGCATGATGAACTTATGACTACAGAGGTTATGTCATCGTTCTCAAGGGGTTAAGTCATCGTAATCAAGGAGCATCATCATTAAAATTAAATACTGCAGGTTCTAACACATACCTTGAGGGGTGACCTGCCAGAGGGGGAACGAATCTGCACACTATGGTCGACGCTTCTGTCATTAGAGTCGCATCTCGTGAGCTCAGTCCCTACACACGCATCCGTAAAAATTACCTCCATTCTTGATCACAGCTGAAAAAAAAGTGGAAATACATTAAAATTAAAAATATATATTGAAGAGTTATATGATACAGACTATATGAATATAATTTTTATAGAGGGATAGACGAATTATTTGGAAGGGAAAGTTTGCTATATCGAGGGTCCGTTAGATATTAAACCTCCATATAATGAACAATATAGAGATTAAAGTCCGTTATATCGAGGGTCCGTTAGATATTAAACCTCCATATAATGAACAATATAGAGATTAAAGTCCGTTATATCGAGCGTCCGTTAGATATTAAACCTCCATCTAACAGATTACGTATATGGAGAGAAAAGTTCGTTATATGGACGTTTCACTGTATTGTGATGGTAACCCTGAGGTATATCATGCCCAGGTATCTCCTTAATCACCTGGAGCATAACACCCAATTTGCATACGGTATGGTGCCCAATTAAGGCGATTCACAGAAGGATAACTGTCTGATCTACCACAACAAGATGGATTTACTATGGAAATTCTGGCAATTTCACGTGAAGTGTAAGATTAGGAAGTGGCAATGGGGTAAGGATTGAAAGGTTGAGGGGAGAGAGAGAGAGAGAGAGAGAGAGAGAGAGAGAGAGAGAGAGAGAGAGAGAGAGAGAGAGAGAGAGAGAGAGAGAGAGAGCTTTTTAACTTCAAGGTGACCTCATGTCTCCTCGGTGTCGTAAGCTGACAGAAACACACACACACACACACACACACACACACACAGAGTAATACTAATGGAAAACATCACTATTCCAGTTCTTCCAGTTCAACCATCTAAGAGGTTCCTGCGAGAGATGATGATGTGGCTTGTTGATGGCCAATATATTAACCAACGTAACACGGACCAGAGCCAAGGTTCATCATCCCTCTGGCCACACTGCACCTCCTCTGGCCACACTGCATCTCACCTCACTTAATCTTTATCTCTCGTCTTGTTATTTCAGCTCAGCGACAGTAATGTGGGGGGGGGGGATGTGTGTGTGTGTATGGGTAGTAAACAGTTTTGGTTTTTCAAATATGGATTTTATTTAGGTAAGATAACTGTAGGATTTGAGGAAGGAAGGCAGGCAGGCAGGCAGGCAGGCAGGCAGGCAGGCAGAGATAAATCGTCAACCTTCATCAACCGTTGCGACACACACATCGGGTTACACAGACTCAGAAATCATTGCTACACTCAGAAAGAACAAAACACACGACATTGAAAAGAACTTGAAGTAACAGTAAGCTAAACCCTCCAGATAATTCTTCAGCCACATGGTAGAAAAAGTCGCCTGTGAGTGGCAGCCACATCGTGTTAATTGCCTGGTGGAGGAAAGAAGGTATACGCGCCTCGACATGAAGACCTCCGTGTATAACAATGAAGGTGTTATGTTTCTTGTCGTTGAAAGAGCTGCAATAAGCCGCTTTTATCAACAATGGTTTTTTTCCTCTTTTTGAAGTTAATTCTTGTAGTTGCAGGAGGAGCAGAATAGGAAGAAGAGGAAGAGGAGGAGGAAGAGGAAGAAAAACGAAGAGGAAGGGGAGGAGCATGAGCAAAACAATATAACTAAATAAAGACTTCGTTAAGACTTCCCCCAGGGACCAATAAATGCCTTTTCCTCCGTGTCATCAAGATAATACTAGTAAGATAAAAAAAGAGTCAACACATATGAAGTACCAACTAAGCCTCTGACACTACCAATATTATTAATACACAGAGATAACCTTGAGCTAACACGAGCCTCACAGTAAGAATGGCAGGAAAAAAAAATAATCTCCTAGGTAGAACTAACCCCCTCCCTCCCTCCTCAGATAATCTCTCACCTCTCACTCGCTCCTCCTTCCCCCTCCTCCAAAAAGAACAACACAGAAAAATACCTTAAAGTCATTCGTGGGTTAGAAGTTGGTCATTTATATAGTTAGGTTCTTTGTATGCTAGAGGGCAAGACTATAATCCTCAGATTGAGTTCTCCGGCGGAATCCTTACAGTAAATGAAGTCCTACTTAGCCGGAATAAGAGCTCACTACTGGAGGCCCAAGTGAGCCGAGGAGGTGCAATAGTACGCTGAGTGGCCGAGGTTAAATTACCATGGGAGTGCGTGAGGAGAGTTCTGTACACAAGATCACCAAAATCTCTAGAGTTTTTCTTTAATTTTGACTCATTATAGTTACAATATGTGATGTCCTAAAGAAAATTATTTGCCCATTTGATTATAGTTTGTAGCACTGTATTGTTATTTGCTTAATTAAAGAACATCAGGTAACATCAAGGTAAGAGCGTTTATTTGGGGAAGAAAATAGTCCTTGTTGTGGCCACGAAACAGACTTCAGAGAAAATGGTGGCGCAAACCAAGACGCCACTACTGGGAAATTATGTATTACGCCGCTACATTAAATATTAATTTACTATGATTTTTTTTGAGGATACATTTTGTTTCCCACTGTAGAGGTCGTCTTGAAAAAATGGTAAAGGAGATTGATTTTTTTTTAATTCGTTTTAATCAGCCCAATGCTCATCACCTTTCCTAACATGACTGATATTATTATTCGCGATTGAGGGATTTTGCAAGTATGGTTTCAACGCAGCTAATGATCAGTTCTCGATCACTATCCCTAATAAAAACAGTAAACCTCCCCTAAAACAAAACCCAGAGAATCATAAAACCTTCATCACCCCCCCCCCCCCACACACACCTCGACTAGGCAATAAGCAGTCAATTTCAGGGGGTAACTTAATGCTCGTAAACACCACAAATTGGGAAAAATACCATAAACGAAGTATCATGAGCACCTGATAATTAGTCTCTTGCCTATAATACTCGTCGTCAGCACAAGAAGCTGCCATCAACACCATGAGAGGTTCAGGAGTAATGAGCATTATATGTTCTGCACCCTGCCAGTGGTCATTCTAGGAACCACAACTGTAGACTATGAGGGATCGTTCTGAGGGCCACAATTGTTCTGTAAACGACGGTGATTATGTAGTGATGGGCGATGATCCGTATCTTTAAGACTTCCCAGATGTGTACGAGTGAATGAGTGTTTTTTCCCCATCTAAAACATGTTATGCCGAGTTTTGAGTGAGTGTTTCTTCCAGGATGTAAGGCGAACGATTAATGAGTCTCTCTCTCTCTCAAGGTTCAAGACGATCACTTGGTGGGTTTTATTTCCAGTGTGATGCAAATAAGTACAGAAAGTTTTCCATAACATACAACAAACATTTAATGGCTGAATACCTGAAGAATTTACACCACAACGTATTTCACTTGAAGATTATTCATCCTAATTCTAACCTAACCTAGCATTAACCCTTCCCCCAGGTAGAGTTATGTTGTCTAATCTTCAGGTGATCATGCTTTTCACCCGACACACACACGACAGCCAGTACTCGGAACATAGAAGGTCAATTGAAGATGACCAACCACCTTGTCCTGTCCTCACCACTAGTCGGCAATAACGAACCAGAATCAGTTTCTCTTATCAGTGAAATATGTACGGGTGCAGACTTAGAAACACGTACAGTACTATCCATATGATGACAAGAGAGCTGGTGACCTGACCCGAATTACATCTACACGCTTGGCTGACCTAATACACCTTGGGTCATTTTAGTAACCTTCTAATGATTAATGATGGACATATATAAGTAATTATCTCCGTCGTTATTAACATAAGAATATTTGGAATCTGATTAAAAAAAAATATTGCGTTTTTAAGCTAAATGATGTAGAGGATTTTAATCAGAGCGCTATAGCACCTATTTCAAAACACGTTCAATGAATGCGTCATCAATATTTGTTGATTACATTACAAATTCTGACCTGTAAACAGTCGGTTTTTTACAGTAAAATTTTTCATTCTTTTCAAATAATTTCTTTCAAAATATATGAATAATACATTTAATGAACCTATGCTTATCCTTATATGAAAGGCCAGTGATGTGTGTATGTGTGTGTGTGTGTGTGTGTGTGTGTGTGTGTGTGTGTGTGCGTGTGTGTGTGTGTGTGTGTGTGTGTGTGCCTACATATAAATCATCTAACACCATGGAGTTCACCAGTTATTTACTTACTATAAAATACCACATATACTTTTCCATTATTATATTACATAAAAAAATAGATTAAATATTTCACCAATTCACAATAAAATACACCTCAAAAAAAATATTAATTACTAATGTATACTGAGTTCAACCTGGATCTACCTGTTATGTCTCTGGCACAAAACACATTACGAATAAAAGCTCTGTATCCCAAAGTCCTACTGCATCACTGGTGAGCACTGACGTCTGTGTGGGAGATAAGGTGATCAAAAATACGGTTTAGTGAGGGAATGGCGCTAGTGTGGTGGACCTTTGTGTGTGTGTGTAAAGAGAGAGAGAGAGAGAGAGAGAGTACTGACCCTACCTATGTTTACCTCACGCCCTTCTCAATACTAAGACGCTTATGGCCAGAATGGGATCTACGAGATGTTTAAGGGGTGACATAACTATTGACAGGAGCTCAAGGGAGAGGATGTATCTTACGACTAGCGTGCGTGTGGGTAAGGGAGAGAGGTAGGGAGAAAGGGTGAAGATGGAAAAGAAGGTGTAGGGAGGGAGTGCAAGGGTAAGGAGGGAGGTGAGGCAGTAGGGATGAGTTTGATAAGGGGAAGGAGGATAAGGAAGAAGAGGAGGAGGAGGAGGAGGAGGAGGAGGAGGAAGAAGAAGAAAAGGAACAGGAGGAGAAGCAGGGAGAAAAGGAGAAGGGAGAGGAGGAGGAGGAGAAGTAAAACAAAAATGAGTAGAGGAAGAAAAAAGAACAGGAAGAAGAAAAATAAGAAGAAGAAGAAGAAGAAGAAGAAGGGAAAGGAAGAGGGGAAATGGCTGTGTTAGATAATCGTAATAATCGTAAGAAGGAGAGTAAAGAAATACTCGCCAGGTTAAGGACGGTCACCAGCTATAGTTGAGTAAACACGGTTCTTCGGCCTGACTCACTGTAAGGATAAACTGATATATTAGTTTCAGTTCTCGGGAGTGAGAAAGAGAAGCTACACCCATCAATCGACTAGTATTATCGGGGGACATACATACATAGATACGTACATACATACATACATACATACATACATACACAAGGCTCCAAATTTTACACCTCTATGCACATCTATTTTATACAGTGATGCCACAATGAAAATTAACAATAAAATCTTTATTATGATATTCAATAGATTTAAATGTTCATCGACAATAGTTGAATATCGATGTTACGTCCCGTTGAGTCAGTGTGTATTCTGGCAACATTTATACAACGAAATTTCCAACAGGACGTCGTGCGTAAATTTCGATAATGCAGTTAGAAATGTGAATTCTCTATGTACACAAAAATACATAATAAATATACAATCAACTGTTGAAATGTTTTACTTACATACAACTGATATTTAGTTTAGGATAGATTTATGAGTGTTTATATAAGTGTATTAATATATGCCTATAAAGAATATTAATTATACAGGTGTTCAGAGAGACAGGTATATTAATTAGGAGGAGAACGCTCATGTACTGACAGGTTACAGAGAACATTGAGTTATAGTGAACCTTAAACTAACAATGTACAAACTATTTTTTTCTCTTCTCTTTATGTCTCTATATAACATAATTGTGAGTGTGTGAAGGATGCCTCAGTGATCAAGGGGAGAGGAGGAGAGGATGATGAGGAGGAGGAGGAGGAAGAGTGACGCAGATTATGGTTTAGTCGTTTTCAGATTTGTGTGTGTGTGTGTGTGTGTGTGTGTGTGTGTGTGTATTGTTGGAATAGTATTCACTTTCATCATCATCATCATCATCATCATCACCATCATTACTCAAACCTAAATCCTACAGAAATATCCTCACTGTCAAAGATCAAATCAGGACCAACTTACAGTCACCTCAACTGTTAACTGGTGATGTGATCCACTGATAAGTTATTTATAAACAGGACAGGATTGGCCGTGATGTTCATAGCTCCGATAACTAGAGACAGTAATTAGGGGGATCAGTTTACTGCTACCAAGGAGAGAGAGAGAGAGAGAGAGAGAGAGAGAGAGAGAGAGAGAGAGAGAGAGAGAGAGAGAGTGCGTGTGTACTAATGGAAGGTAAAAATGCCGTTGCAACATTTGAGGAAAAGGGAAGTGGGAAAGGAAAATTGCGAGGGAGGGTAAGTGGTTGGAGGGAACGAATAAGAGTCAAAGGCTAAGGTGAGAACGAGAGGGTGTAGTGAGGGTGAGAGGGAGGCCGGGAGGTAAAAGTGAGAGTGAAAAGGTGAGGGAACAGGGAGAGAAAGTGTGAGAGTGAGAGCTAAGGTTAAATAACAAAGTTTGAAAAGTTTTATGGAAGAAATTTTGAGTTATGATAAAGATTAATTTATTACGGTTGAAAGTTTGAGATGAAAGTTTCGGGTGAGAGATTCAGGTTGAAAGTTCTAAACAGGTAACTAAAGTCATTTGGAAAAGTGATGATGATCCACTGCCCCAATGTGCATTTGGTTTATGAGACCCGCTTTTACACACACACACACACACACACACACACACACACAAACCAAAGAAATTAAATCACACCACACACAAACATATATACAAAACACGAACACACACAAACAATGCACACAAACGCATCCACACGCAAATCAATGCAACACAAGCCCACACGCACTCAAACAATATACACAAACTCACCCAGACGCAAACCAACACAACACATTCCCACGCACCGAAAATATGGTAATCTAATATTCATTTAATTTGTATTAATTACACTACAATAAAGTGCCTTTCAATTATCATTAATAGAAGTTTTAAATGACACAATGCATATGGGTTTATGGAGAGTGACGTCAACAAAAATTATCACATATAATTTTAAAAACAATTTATTTTCCATTTTTCTAGTTTATGTTATTACGATATTTGTCTGCCATGATTTATTAAACAATTACGAATGTATGTGTCAGCAGGACTAATGAAAGGATGGAATAGTAAAAATAGGTGATAAATGAGAAAAATAATGAATAAAGGATGAAATAGGAAATGCAATTGAAAGAAGTATTAATAGCTGCCTCTTTCATCAAACGTTCAACAAGAGTTTAAGAGCTCTTCAACTGTGGGGCTCTGAGGTCCTCATGTTAGCCAAACGTTCGCAAATGTTTACCTCTGTCATTACAAACGTTTATAAGAAAACAGTTATCTTTATCATATTAAACCAGTATACTGTGGTAACTCGTTCCTCCTCTTTAATAACAAATCACATATCCCACTGTTTTGAGATTATCTGAGTAGAGAAAAGCATCTAAATACTAAAACTCACAAAATTAACGTAGACTTAAGGAAAACAATTATTCACAACTGGTCTCAACACCTAAGTCATTTTATTATCAGTGTTTCCCGTAATTCTTCGTTCAGTGGTTTAGTTCTCAATCATTTATCTCTATCTCTACACCATAGTAAATAATATGCGTCGTAACACTGCCCGACTATGCATGTACTAAGACACTTTGGACGAAAACTTAATAAGAGGCAAAAACCACTTGAAATTTGTTAATTATCCCATTAAACGTATTTTAATATTGCTAAACTTTATTTGTGTTTTCTGGCATTTTTTAAATAACTTTTATCGCTTGTCTTATTCTCGCTTCGTATATTCAAATTCTCACCTGTTTGATGCGGTAATTAATCACCTGTTAAGCTATTTCACATACACTGGTTTAACCTTGGTAATCTTATACTTCAAAATCCTCAATAAATTTCATTATAATAAACTTTAACCAACACCTAAAATGTTCACTATTCCTTAAGAAGTGAAATACTGTATATCAAATTATCTTACCTTGGACTTAGGAGTTCCAGAATTCGATAACAAAATCTTCACCGGAACAGCTATGTCGATACAGTTGAGTATCTTATTCACTTACGTTATAATCCACGAAACTAAGGTAATACTTCACATTTATAACGACTTAGGACTTGTAAACATACGAGTAAGTCAACCGGTGTTTGTATAGTCCTCACGAAATCGTCTGGCTTTGGTATTCGTCAACACTCACCAGAGAAGGACCATCCGTTCACAAGCAGAGTTTATTTAGTACTGACTTCCTCCACCAGATGATTCGACCTTGCCATCTCCGAATCGTGTTTCACCGCGAGAATGAAGCCGAAGCAGAGTTCACCTTTCGACCCGGTAGCTATCTCATTGGTGGTTCACACTCCTGTTGTATTGTAAACTATTCACACACACACACACACACACCCACCCTTGTGACTGACTAGACAGCAGCGCCTCGTTTATTGTAAGACCCTTCTACGAGGCCAACACAGCCGAGATATTTCACGATGGCAGTACAGGCAATCCTTCCATGGAAAACAAAAGAAGAAAATAAATAAAGGAAAATAAGAGAGAGAGAGAGAGAGCAATATGTGTGTGTTTCCCTCCATCATCCAATTTTTTCTATATTTTTTCTTTATATTTTAATCCCTGGCAAAGAAAATAAAATAAAAAAGAAACAGAAAGAAAAGAAGAGTTGCTAAATCTCTCTGCCTCAGTCTGGTGAGCTGTTGCATAGGGAGGATTTTTTCTCCTGTGATAGAACAACACTTCATCAAGAATGTTTCAAATGTGGAAGAAGAAAAAAATTGATAAAATATTAATGAGAAATATCGAAAATAGGTCGTATTTTCCATTTATTTTTATTTATGTTTTATTTATTGTAATATTTATTTTTCCCCTCATATAGAATAAAAATTACATACATAGATACGATATTTATTATTATTATTATTATTTTTTTGAGGGAGTCAGTTTCACTAAGATTTTTTTTTTAATTCAGATGAAAAATAAGCAAAAAATAAAGAAAAAAAGAAGATAGTCGATAGTAATTGTGTTCTTTAAATTTTGACTACGAGTAAAACTGGGAATCGGATCTCAGTTTAATCAATCGTTTAAGAGGAGAATTCTCAACCACTGAACTCCGGACTCACCTCACACAGCCTCAGGGGTCACGAGTGTTGATCAAACGTTTGTCTGATATAAAGAACAATATATACGTAACAAAAAGAAAGATAATTTGTCTTGGATAAAAGTAATCTTACGCTTTTTCACGTTATTACAAAATGGAAAGTTGACATTTATTATCTAGAAACGTTACAGTTAAAAGCACTAATAAATAATTTTTTTTTTAGAATGGTAAATGATTCTTTTATTCTTCAGTTTGAAACATTTTGCTTGAAAAAAAAAAAAATTTAAACTCAAGAACAGTTTACATGGAACTATGAACGAACGAATTTGATAGTGCATAAGATATTGAGAAAAAAACAACAAGAACGACGCCAAGTAGGTAAAAAACGAGGCAGGAGAGTGGTGGGCGAACACCTGGTGTGTGGAGGTAATGAGCTCTCCACAGTGTGGTCGTCTCTACGAGGTTCTCACAGCCACCAGTGTTGCACTTTACCACCTTTACTGCCTGCGGCCACACTACCAAAATTGGCTCATAAACGTGAGACCGAAAGTGGCAGCACCATCAGCACCACAACAACCTCTCCTACACCAGTGATAGCAGGAGTCAGTGGTGCCTTGGTCTAGTGACTCTGGTGATGGCAGGAGTCAGTGGTACCTTGGTCTAGTGACTCTGGTGATGGCAGGAGTCAGTGGTACCTTGGTCTAGTGACTCTGGTGATGGCAGGAGTCAGTGGTACCTTGGTCTAGTGACTCTGGTGATGGCAGGAGTAACCGCTACCTTGGTCTAGTGACTCTGGTGATGGCAGGAGTCAGTCAGGGGTACCTCTCTCAGTGTCTGGGTCAATAAACCTCCATAAATCCGTGTTAGAAAAGAACCAGCAAAATGTATGCTCTCATGGCTACTCATTTACATTCTTGCTCGGTGTGATGACTCTCTTTACGATCTCCTTTTGTTTACATTAGGGTAAGAAGGTCATGGATGGTGTTGAACCAGACACGAGTGATGAAGGAAACAAATTATTCCTTCATGGTCAGGTGTCTTCAGTGAATACCCGAGTGTATTAATCATCATAATTTCTCACCTGTAAAGCTTGGTTTTCTTTTACGAATATCAACAGACATAATTAGTTTTCAATTTAATTAGGGATATGGACAGGTGTGAAGTATGTATGAGTATAATTTAGTCTCGTATCATGAGATTACGTGAAATTCAAGATCCAAATTTGGTAATCGATTTAAATATGTTCAGATAATACAATCTCGTCCTTGACATCTCCTGAGTTAGGTTAGGTTAGGTTACATGATTGTTGGTAGCAGGATTACATAGCAGCAAGAACAGCCCTAAACAAGACTATCACGAATAATGGAGGGATCACACACACACACACACACACACACACACACACACACACACACACACACACCACCAGCCTGTATAATGTAAACAAGACATATACAATAAAAATAATAAATAAGACAAAAATTAACAAAATATAAGAATGAAAATCAGTCAAGAAGAAATAATGAAAAAAAAAATTATAAAATTATACACTCTATAAAATTCAAAATATACTCATAAAAGATCATATAGGACTATAATAACACAGTAAAATGAAAATATACAGAATTACAAAATATACTGTAATATATAACAATAAAGCTTAAAAAAAAAACCAGGATTCACAGAGTCATTAATTCCTATCACATTTTCACCTGCTGGTTTTACTGGGAAGAAAAATGACTCCGGTTGTTTGTAACTTTTAAAAACATCTTCAGAGTCGCATTTTTATTATGAGTATATTCTAAGTAAGTCTTTCGTGTACAGTGACTGTGTTGTTCACTTCTTTTAGTCTATTTCCTGTTGTTTCGTCTCTCTCTCTCTCTCTCTCTCTCTCTCTCTTACGGACTGTCCCGGGAATACAATCTGAGAAAGCATTGAATTTTCTGTCACCAAAACACAGCGAGTTAATATATAGATGAGAACACCCCCCCCCCCCCCCACACACCCATACACACACACCCACCCTGATAAAACGCCAGCCTCATCATAGCCGACTAATACTACAACCACATTATCATTCATCATCCCTACCTAAATATAATGACCCATATTCTCCATATTTTACCACCAGGAAGGCTTCTCCCTCACCTTCCTCCCTCCCTGCTTCCCTTCCTCCCTATTCATTATTTATACCAAACCGCTGTTAAATGTCTCCCAACCTTTACGAGTTTTACATAATATGATTGGCACACTTTTAACCATTTAAGTCTATATTTACGATATGCTAATGGAGGTTAATGGGAATATTTATTATAAAGTGGATAATATTTATTTTGTGTTTTTATTTTTTTGCATTGTTATTAATATTTTAGTTTTGTTTTACTATTTAAAGAGGCATTAATGTTGTCTAAAGAGAGATCATCTTCTTAAAAAAGTTTATTACGGTGTGAGTGGAGAGTTAGCTTGAGCTGATGTGTGTGTGTGTGTGTGTGTGTGTGTGTGTGATAGCAAAGAAAGAGAGAAAAAAAAAAAGACATTATACCACACGGAAAAACAGGAAAAAAAAACTCATAATCACATTACACTCAAAAAAATTATAGCCAACGCGATTATTACAGAACACGAGAGAATGGCAAAACAAACGTGTAATATAACCGAGAGAGAGAAATGAACTTGAAACTTATCTCACAAGAATAAATAAGATATACGAAACAATTAACAAACACAAAAGAAAGAAAACAAATAAGACACACGTAAGTCACAAACCAAACAGGATATAACAAACATGAGAAATATTATACAACTTAGAAGGAATAAACACACATACAAGGGGAAACTATGTAAAAAAAAAAAAAAAGAACATCGGAATCATGTCTTCGTAGTTACATTTCCAAGAAGGATTTAATTAGCTGCTGGCGAATGAGTCCTGATGACAGAGAGAGCAAATGTTGACCAGTTTAATAGTCAACAAAAGGATGAGCAACAGCTTTAGGGATAGGGTCGGGGTAGAGGGGGGGGGGGGGTGGACTGTTGTATTGTCCTTTATAGTAGGTTGGGATTCTGGAAGGTTGGGATTCTGGAAGGTTGGGATTTTGGAAGGTTGGGATTTTGGAAGGTTGGGATTTTGGAAGGTTGGGATTCTGGAAGGTTGGGATTTTGGAAGGTTGGGATTTTGGAAGGTTGGGAGTCTGGAAGGTTGGGATTCTGGAAGGTTGGGATTCTGGATGGTTGGGATTCTGGAAGGTTGGAATTCTGGAAGCTTGCGAGTCTAGAAGTTTGAGAGTCTGGAAGGCTGAATTTCTGGAAGGTTGGGTGTCTGGAAGGTTGAGAATCTGGAAGGCAGAGGACTAGACTATTGCACTGTCCTTTCTGGATGTTATGTCGCCTCTAGATAACTAAGAACAAGTCTGTCTCAATGACCTTTTCGACTCTTGATATAATGTTGCAAAATAAACGAACGAGAGACAATAAGATCAGACCTATATTGGTGAAATTAACTATGGAAGGAAATGGAACAGACGAGGTGAGAAAGTTGTTGACAATAAGAGACTAAACTGAAATAAATAAGGCTCTTTAAACCCAAACTAACAAGAAGGAAAGAATATAGTATGGGGAAAAACAAAAGATTCAAGGATTATGTTTATAAAATGGTGATGATGTTTTTGCTCACATTCTCAAGAGACGTAAAGGTTTAGTTCATCTCAGATAGCTACTAACCTCCCCTCCCTCGCTCCCTCTTGGCCAGGATACTAAAGTGACTATACATAACACTCGGTTAAGAAAACAAAGACTCGGTAAATACATTAGAGACATATAAGATCTATAATTTATCTGTGGACTGAGAATGACTGATTTACTTTACACGGTAACTTAATCTAATACTACTCCATCTTTTACAAGGCTTAAACAGATACAAGGCAGAAGAGACGCCTTGCATATTTTATAACGCACTTCGACACAACATGATTACTCCCACACGATTTCCACCTTAACAAAATCTAATGATATCCAGACGCCTTAACAATGATGCAGATTTTATTTCCAGTTTCCTCCCCTCGTGTTAATGCTCCAGAAGCCTCCTTAGATTTATTATATTTCTTTGCTTTTATTGGTAGACCTCTTAATAAAAAAATATCACCCCTTATGCTACTCTTTCTTTGTATAGAGAATGGTTGCTCGCTATTACATTGGTTATCATCGCAGGAATGTCACATCTTGCAGCTCCACCCACAGCAGCACTCTCTCTCTCTCTCTCTCTCTCATCTTACATTCTCGGTACCTCACAACACGGGATATGAATTCCTTCACACGACTTCCCTTGTACATATGATATGTAGCTTTCCAAGAGCAGGGCATACAGACACCTCCTGGCACACAAAACTAATATTCTTCTTTTCAGCAAGACTAAACGCAATCTACGTCTACACATAGCTTACAATCCCACCAGTGTTGATATGTTAGATTCTGCCGTATGGTTGTGACCTAAAAAAATCAAGGTAAAATTATATGAATGAATAAAATGTTTGCCTTAATGTATGACTTCATTTTAAGCACTTATAGTCGTCTCGGTATCAGTTAGTTGATCTTTGTAAAGCAGAAATCTGGGAAAAAAATCTGGGTATAAGGAGTGAGAATTAGATTGTGACCTTAAGCAGCTGACCCTCTCACTATCACCTGTGCTTTATTCCTACTGAGGATGACGTGATTTGGGACTTAATAGAAATCTGTCTGATTCCCAAGGTCATCTGGTAAAGTTATCAGGAACGCTGAATTCAACCTAACCTAACCTAACCTAACCTAACTTAACTTAACCTAACCAAAAGTAAACACACCAACTCACGTAGTAATTTACGAATTAAATATCAGCTACTTATCACGTACAGTCGCTTACACTTATACCTGGTACATTGGCAGATGCATTTTGTGAGATGTGGCAACTCTTTGGAATGCTTATCTAGCTGTGTGTGTGTGTGTGTGTGTGTGTGTGGTCATCTTTGAACCCCTGATATGACCCTTGAGCACAGTCTCACTCTTGCAATACTACAAAGGGTTGAGAAACAGGTTACCCCTCAGACAGGTATAAACGTTCACCTAGTGTTGGGATACATGCCATTATCTTATATGTGTTATAATATTTGTGCTTAATACATACAATTTCGTGTATACTTTAATTATGAGGTAAAAATTATCAGTTTTAACCTATCTTTTTATTCCTCGCTGTATCTCTCCCTTTACGATGTTCCCACGCCCATCTTCCCCCATTAGGACCTATTAAGATCCATTACTAGCCACTGTGACCCATTGACTAGGCTATCCCCTGACATTACGGCCATGATCACCCATTAAAAGTCCAGTTTAACTCTTAACTTTAATTTCACGAACGATAAACTCTCTTTATGACACAGTGATCTCAGAGTAAATGTGACTTACGTATAATCTATTTTTATGTGAGATTCGGACTGCATCCCTCAAGAGTTGCTGCCCCGGGTTTGGGATATTTTTTATCAATCAATGGGAGTATTATTATGAAAATTACCATTAGTATTTCACCTGAAGATTAGCCCCTATAACTACTTTCACCTGAAGATTAACCACCTTAACTCTACCTGGGGGTTAGGTTAGATTAGGTCAGTGTTAGGTCAGGTTAGGTAAAAGTTTAGGTTGGCTTAGGTTATGTTAAATTGGGTTAGTGTTAAGGCGGTTAATCTTCAGATGAAAAAATCTCGGCTGTCTAATCTTCATGTGATTGCATTATTATATTAATACAATAACAATTACACATTAAGGTTCTCTCTCTGTCTGTCTGTGTCGTTCGTATTCTCAAGACGTCTCTCTAAGTCTTCTCTTTATATTACAATTACGTTTTATCGGCTCATATCTGACTCTCTTTCCCTTTCTCCCTTCCTTTCTTTATATCTCCTACTTTCTTTCTGTGTATCATTTTCTGTCTCTTACTTTATATTCCCCATGTCTCCTTCACCACTTTCTCTTTACCTATCTCTCTCTCCCTATTTCGTGTTCTCTTACCAAATACCTCCCAAATCTCCCAATTAGCTCCACCGATCCGATTTCCTCTGATCAGAAGCTATACAACAGTCGATTGGCTGGTGGACCCTCGTGGGTTATACAGCTGACGTCTTGAAATGATAACGCCTTTCATTAGGTGGAGGTAAGACAGGTGGGACAGGTGAGGGGGAAGTGGAAGGGTAGGTGAGGGAGATGGGTAGGTGAGGAGGAAGTAGATGGCATTTTATACAGTAATAATTATATACAGGTGATGTCTTCATACACCTGAATGGACTATAGCTAAGTAGAGTCATGGGTCGTGCTGAAGGTGATAACTCGAAAATTTATAGTAAGAGAATAAATATAACTCAGGTTGCCAGAATTGTTAGTTGTGTTTTGAGTCTTTTTTATGGATGAAAATTTTGTGAATTCGTGTCAACAATTCTGAATCTAAAAACAAAAGGGAGGAAACATTATCACAAAAAAAAAAAAAAAAAAAAAAAAAAAAAAAAAAATTAAAGGACACAGCACTTGAATGAAGAAAAAAATCCTTATAGCCGAAAACAACAATATTAGTCAAATGAGGAAAAGTAAAAATTAGGCAGAGTAAATCTTTATAATTATTTCCAACACGTCCAAAACTCTTAAATAAATTTCTTAAATGATCGCTCAGCTTTCGGGTTCCTTCATTAATTATACACAACCAAGAGTCCTGTTTAGCATTCATTAGAAAAAAAATGTAAACTAACCGACCTGTAAAGAATAAATATTAAATAACTTGTATGAAATCGAGAGTGGAAGATTTTAACTGGGGTTTAGTGGAGAACGAAATATATATCTTGAAAAATTACGAGGGTGTATAGATTTTAGGTCAGAAATTACTACAATCGTAAATAAAATATACACTACGATTATTACACTATTTTATGTTATTAATACTCTCATTCTACTTATTATTAGTTTAGTGTTATTCTACTACTACTACTACTACAAATTTAACTATTAAAGTTACAATAATCCACTGACTTGTAGAGTTGTTTATAGAAGGCATCTAACCTAACCTAACCTAACCTAACCTAACAACTTATGGAATAATATAGGAATTATACTAGCATATCCCCCCCCCCCCCCTGCCCCTACACAGTTTCTGATTGGCTGTGGGTTACCTGTCATGAATGAACTACAGCCAGGCGTGGAGACGGTATGACTCTGATCTGTGAAAGCCAAGAAGGCTCACCACGACTAAGCTGACGGTTGAGGGAGTAAAGCTTTCAACACTGATGCCCGCCCCCCTCGACCATGAGGTGAGGAGAGCCACCCAAAGCTCTCCAAGTTAAGCTGTGGTTTGCCAAGAGCTGTGGTAATATTTCCGGTGGTCCATTCAAGTGTACATCTGGAGCATCATTCCCAGTCTCCCTGAGGACGATAGAGTGCCTTTGATGTTAAGGGAAGTGGGATGGCTATGGACTAGGGCGAGGGGCAACTCTCCGCCATCCAACACATAGTCAATGGTAAGACCAATGAGAGGTTCTGGTACTTACTGATCGTGGTCTAGGCTTTCAGAGATGCAAAGTTCTGAGAGTTTGGGGATTGAAAAATACGTCTTTTTTTTTTGGTGTAGGGGGAGGGGGATAAAATCTTAAGAAAATCTCCACGTCACTTAGTTAAATTTCTTTGAGCTTTGGTTAAAGTGAGTCAGTTAATAGGTGTATAGTTTATCAGTTAAAGATAAGAGGTATCTTAAAAAAAACCACAACAATTTATCTTCCAGCAGTTTCATATTTTGCTTTTACGGGGAAACTCAGTACCACAGTCTTCCCAAACTTGCTAAGATTCCACGACTGGGTGCTGAGTTTACAAGACGGATATAAACTCTTAACTTCTACACCCCAATACCAGAAGCGAGGCAACAACAACAACAAAAATTCTTGATTACTTTCTTGTATTTGAGTTTATAGTTATTATCTCCAGGGTAAACTAATAACACATCTGTTCTCGTTACCTTCAAGATTCTCAAAACATGACTCTTGAGATATGAGAATTTACAAGACTTACATACAGACACACACAGAAGTCGTCATATATTACTACCAAAATTCTTGAGGAGTTTCTTGAATAGTATAAAAGTATCAGGTAACACGATCTTAAGACAGTCAAAAGCTATCAAGGGTATAAACTCGAGTTAATGAAATGCAATGTCTCAGGCTAAGAGTTGAAGGCAAGATCCGGTTTTCACCAAGATTCTTAGAGTATAACTTATATTTTCTAATTGGTGCTACATGAGAGTATCTGGTTCAGGTAGATTCTCTGTGTAATTTTACTGTCATTCTGGATATTATTTTATTTATGCTCTGGGTTAAAACATTTAATTGGGTGTATCTTTAAATCTCCAAGTAAGATTATTTTTTTCTCGTACGATCTTTTATGAATTCTGACTTTGTGTTTTAACTTAGATTGGATATTGTGTTAATTCCAGAACAAGTAGGAGGAAGAATGACAGATTAGGTTTGGTTAGGTTTGGTTAGGTTTGGTTAGGCTAGGTACGGGAACACAAAGAAGACAAGAAAATAAACAAATGAAGGAAACAGGTGGATGGAAAGCGAGGTGTATACAGTAAAACCTCCATATAACGGAATGTTCTCTGTGTAATCCGTTAGATGGAGGCTTCGCATTTAACACACCCTCGATATAACGGACTTTCATATCTATATAGTTCGTTAAATGGAGCTTTCACTCTATTTGGTTTTTAGCTTCATCAGTGGAGAAGTGAGACGCATAAAACGCCTTGAAAAGAGAAAGTTGTGTTAGCCTTAGAGTGTTGGTAAACAATGAGGAATAAATCAATGAAATAAATAAATAAAAAGTCACCATTACGAGTTATGTTAAAATAATGCAGTACACGTGGATTATGCTATGTATACTCTGATCAATTATACATATTATACATACAGTACCAGTAGGGTTTATGTATTACTTTGATTGTTGATATTGCTTGAGATTCAGTTTTTATTAATAGTACGACTAGTCACAATATGGGTGTGAATAATATTAAACAAAATCAATCGTATCTTAGTGTTTATTTATTTTTACTATCATTCAGGGTACATTAATATAGCTAAGTCTTTCAGTCCGATGTATTATGAAATTTTGTAAAGTCTTTAAGGATATCTGGAGCACCTAAGAAGGAAAGTGACATAATAATGGTCTTTATTTACACCGAGGTCACTTCTCTGTATAGGAACGAAATCAAGAATCTTTTTAATTACTTCCTGGACGGTGTTATCGAAGGTAAAGGGCTTATTGGTATTATCTGTAGATTATATTGAAGGAACTACATCATGTAATGGTAAAAAAAGCGAAATATATTGAATCTTTACACATATAATACCCAGGTAGTATTTTGAGAGCATGAGGGTATAGGAGTAAATTATTATACTTCTAAGAGGGTGTTAGGTGTGACTCAGGGTTAATGACACTTACAACCAGTTAAGAGCGTAATGTTGAAGTATTCCTAAGGTAATTATCTAGCCGTAGGTCATTTATCCCGCCTTTGAAACCTTCATCGTGTTCTCTCATTTACTTCATTAGATAAACGACATTGATAGAGGATTCTGATGGGAAGATAAGTTGATATTCATGTAATACCAAATAGCAAAGGATGATTATTAAAGATATTCAGATTACATTACCTATATTACCTGAATATTTGGGTTATTAATCTCACCTCTATTATGCAATCGACAGGTGAGAAACATTGAATCATTAATGTTCAGGGCGTAGAAGCCTGAAGGGTCAAGGGAGTAGAAGCCTGAAGAGTCAATCGTTTTTGTCAACAAGTTATTGGAAGCTTCAACAACCTTCCCTGAATACGAATTCGCAACTTTTGATTTACAACAGGTACCTACTTTACTGCTAGGTGAACAGGGACCAATTGGGATTACGAAGTATGTCCAAACAACTTTTCCACCGGCCCGGGAATCGAACCCGTGACATCTAAGGAACTAAAAAAAAAAAAAAATAAAAAATAAAATAAAATCACCTAATTAGGCACGAGAGAACAAACCCAGTTACAGTGAAGCTTCGATGCAATTCCGATACTGTTTTGGTAGACATCTTAAACGAGCTAATTAGTAAGTTTTCACCACACCAACAAAGGGTAGAAATCTAAAGCGGGGAAGGGGGGAGGGGGGAGGGGGGGGGGGGAGGATTCAGCCCCAGTTCGAGGAATACTAACAACGTCTAATTGAGTATCTCGCTTCCATTTGTTTCCTATAATTTGACCATTTGCAGCAGGACTACCCTCGAGCACAACACCTGCGTCACCCCCGCCACGAGACAATGATGTTTGTAGCGAAATCAAATGGAAGAGAATGAATTAGAGAAGAAAGGGCTATCTTACTTGACTTTATCACTATTAACTACTAAAGCTGTGATCATTATCGTCAATATTGTTGTTATCAGTGGAGTTGAATCAAATGGAAGAGAATGAATTAGAGAAGAAAGGGCTATCTTACTTGACTTTATCACTATTAACTACTAAAGCTGTGATCATTATCGTCAATATTGTTGTTATCAGTGGAGTTGATATATATATACCTGGAGAATTATTACAGGTATTACTGATACTCACCTGAGAAGTCTATATCAATACATTACTCCATTGACGTCCTGTTCGTATCATTACTTATTCTACATAAAAAAAAACTCTTCCGATTCCCTTAGTTTCCTCACTTCTACACATCCATAATCCTCCTTCTCCCCTTAAATTCTACCCTTTCCTTTACCCTTTCAAGGCTCTGGGACACTCCAAATTCCATTACAAATCTACATGATCGGATTTCCATTACAAACTTTCCGAACGCCTTTGGTAGCGCCTGAACCGCATGAGCTAGATTAGTATAGATTATGTATCTTAGACTAGTTATTGGTGACGTTCTTATGTGAGGTGATTGTTTGGTTTAATTACTCTATTACGATATGGTATTTAGGTTAAGAGAGAGAGAGAGAGAGAGAGAGAGAGAGAGAGAGAGAGAGAGAGAGAGAGTATGTGTCTGTGTAGAAGGATAACCTAAAAAAAGTATAAACGAACATAATAAAAACTGTATGAACGTCACTGTAAAGGATAATAACATCATTTATGGAGGGTCCGAACCTATTATAATTTGATCAAACCCTATGAAAATAAGGTCAGGGTGAACTTAGTGTGGTTAGAGCCGAAGGCATTAACCATCGAATGCCAATAAGCTCCGTAGAGTGACATATGAAATTAGTATTTACTTTCGAACATTAATGTAGTATATGTTTTTAATGTTTTGCTGTTGGCTTTTAGGGAGATTATTATTAGCATTATATAAAATTGAATGAAAATAGAAACTCGTATTCCCACGATGTGAATAATGTTAGTTTCCAGTTTGTATTATAGTGAAAATTAATGGTATGTGAGGGATATTTATAAGCCTGTTGTTTATTGTACATACATACACTCACATTAACACACACACACACACACACACACACACACCTAATAGTTTTAAGGGTTGAGAATTATACAAAACACACACACAAACACAAACACACACACACACACACAAACACAAACACACACAGACACACCTAATAGTTTAAGGGTTGAGAATTATACAAAAAAAAACACACATAAAAGAGGGAAACAAGGACTGTAAAATGATGGTAACCCATTTTGTGACCCATAACCCATTTACCAGGACCCATAACCAGCATCCCCATATAATCCCTCAGTTGGCATATATCAGTAGTTACTAATAACATGCCATTAGGGTCTTCATCACTAATTGCTTTGGATATGAAGAGATTATCATATTGCAAATGATTAACCTTTTGGAATTAACTAGGGTGATCAATAATTGGTTACTGGCTGCGTTAGGTTAGGATAAGTTAGGTTAGGTTAGGTTAGGCTAGGTTAGGTTAAGTTAGGTTATGTTAGGTTAGGTTACGTTATGTTAGGTTAGGTTAGCTTAGGTTAGGTTAGGTTAGGCTAGGTTAGGTTAGGTTAGGCTAGGCTAGGTTAGGTTAGGTTGTGGATATTGAAATGCCTAACCCAACCACAACATGTTATTTAAGCCTGTATAAAAATCCTCCTATTTTTAACTAACTCTTAGCCATATCTGTTTGCCTGACCAAGATTTGATTTTAGACTTTTATTCTAGTCTTTAATCGTAAGAGTTGAGAAATCTACACGAAGGAGGATTCTGTAACCTGATTTAGACTCTGAATTCGAGTTTCTTCTTAAGATGTAACACACACCTTTTCATTTTAGAATTTCCTTGCTAAGTTGGCCTTTTAAAATACAGTTTCCAAAGTGATACGAGAGAATATTCTGTTTCCTGAGTTAGATTGTGAATTGTAATTGTTTAAAATATATTACCTCTTTTCGCCTTAAGTATTTTAGAGTTTCTTTCATAATATAAAGTTTGAAAAATGACGAAGGAAAATTCTATTTCCTGACTTTAACACTGAATTGTAACTTTTTAATCTAAGGTATTTTTCAACTCACACCTCTCCACCTTCTCATTCTATCACCAGGATCATGATAGCTTCTCCAGCACCATCGGTATTAAGGATTAACTCTCCCATCACTTTCCCTCGCCTTTAAAAATTCCTTTGATATAAACTGGAGTTCGATTTTCAGTTCAGTATCAGGCATGTATGTTACTATACTGTCGTCCTAAGGAAATTTAAGAGTTTGAGGTGTGTCCTGTGTCTTGCTGTGGTAATGAGGTGTATCCTGTCTCTTGCTGTGGTAGTGGAGGTGTATCCTGTCTCTTGCTGTGGTAGTGGAGGTGTATCCTGTTTTGGGTGAGTGAGAGAGAAAGGTCGTAGGTGTAGGGTATTTTGGGACGTGAGAGGGACGTCGTAAATGTCAAGTATTTTTGGACGTGAGAACAAGAACCCAAGTATCGTGTGTATTAGGACGTCTAAAAACAAGGTCAGAAGTGTGTTTGTTTAGGAGGTGGAGGGAGAAAATGTTATTACTGCGACGGGGATGTGGCCACGAGGGGGGGGGGGGGTTCCGGGGATGTGGCTACGAGGAGGTCTCCGGGGATGTGGCCACGTTAGTTGTTTTACTTTCCTCTCGTACCAACCCATTCAGTTTAAAAATATAACCTGACACTCAACTATATTTTACGCCTCGGTACATGCAGCAATAAGACCTTCTCGTAAGATGCCCCAGTAGTTCACTCTAAGACGTGTTAATGATCTTCACGTTAAGCTCGACTAAGACCGAGTGTATTTATAGAAACGAAAGCTGTGGAGGAGACAAGGGCTATGAAGAATATCTACACCCCACCTCTAGAGTTTGTTTACCTCCTTCAATCATTCTTGATAAATCTTTAGGTATATAAAGACTGCGGTGGTCAAGTGGTTGCAATGCTCGTCTCCTGTCCTAAGATTCGGTGGTGGCTCGAGCCAGGGACACCTTACAAGTCTCTGAATCTGTGGGTTCATGAAGAGGCAGTTGTGGCGACAGGACTTTTGTTGGCGAGTGTACCTAACATAAGCTGGGGAAGTGAAGGCAGTCGAGCCGGTCAAACTGTCTCCTTGTCTCTCTAATGGGCCGTCATGACTATGGGACTTACTTTTACTATGTGTCTTAAACATTACTTTTTACCTAATAATAAAGCTGAGTTTTCTTGGACAAATTTTTTTCTATGCACTTAAGTATCATTAAATTTCGAATAACTTCCCCCAAAATACATCGAAATGCTTTAAGGACGTAAGACATATCATTTACCTTACTGTATTGTAGGTGTTGGTATCTTCAGCTTTAAGGCCGCCAGTTTTAACACCAGTTGGAGGGAACACAACCATTTAGGTTTACCGACTTCCGTTCCCTGAAAAAAAAAGTGATATTGGGTCTCTAGGTCAGAGTTGAGCTGAGAAACTGCTTACCTGATAACAGACTTTAACACACACACACACACACACACACACACACACACACACACACACATACATATACCAAACCTATTTAGAAACATTTAGGTTTTATAAGAGAAGAAAACGGGTCATAAGGCAGCATCAGAGTAAATGATTCTAGATATAATGAAACCCACGACGTCAGACCTGCGTGAGGGAAGACCATAACCCACACTTATAATCCTCTAAGCTCTCGTGTATGAGGAGCTTCGCAGGTCAGGCAGAGGCGATTCTCAACACCGACAAAAAGGGGCAAAGACATGAAAGGGACGGAACTGTAGAGAGAAAAGACACGAGATACACAGATGAAAAGAATGTATCTCATATAAGCTTAAGAGAAGCCAAAATAACACGAATTCAGACCATAACACAACTTTTTATGTGGATTCTTTCCTCTCTAAGCCATTTTATGTCTATTTTTCCTCCTATTTATTCCCATCTATTCACTTTCCTCTAGTTATTATACAGTGTGGTGAAGAATGTCCCATTACCACCTTTCAACGACCGCTATACTATTTTTAACTCAATTTTAGGTCAAATTTTCCTCACAAGGTCAATATTATTTTAGTCTCCCGTCAACACCTTCATATTCCCATCTTCTATACATCGTCCCGGTTTTGAAGGGCCTTACTTCGCCAAATGGCTTCCGACGGGTGCTCATCCCGAGGTTGTAAGGGTGGTGGACCAGATACCCTCTCACCTTAGTCCAGAATCTAGTTGGTTGGAGCGAGAGGCAGATGATATATCACACAACCCCTCAACTCAAGGTCTTATATGTTACATCAGGGGCCAACTAGGTCGCTTAAGCCATCCGTCTTACCGGGGGGGGGGGGGGGGGGGGGGCGGAGGGGGTCATACAGTGTTAAATCCAGGTCGAATACCAGAGAAGAAATACTATATAATTTGACTTGTCAGAGAAATTGGTTAGTGAAACACATA
The DNA here is from genome assembly GCA_958450375.1 of Homarus gammarus. Taxonomy (NCBI): domain Eukaryota; kingdom Metazoa; phylum Arthropoda; class Malacostraca; order Decapoda; family Nephropidae; genus Homarus; species Homarus gammarus. The sequence goes on along the minus strand of CAUDMG010003323.1, from coordinate 197,676 downwards.
ATAACGATGAACAAGGGTTTTTTCAGTCGATATAGGTGAAAATAAATAGATTATGACTACAGTTGGAAGTTCTCATTGGAGGAAACCCGTGTAGAAGGATGATGTGTAGGGTTGCTGGTGTGTATGTGTGTGTGTGTAAACTAGTAGCGAGACATTCTACATAATAATTCCTTTATATACACATACACACAGAGACACAAACACTCATACATGTACAAACAAACAAAAACAACAGACAGGTAAAGTGTACTGTATATAATCTTCTCACTAATTAACAATTAATTATAGGGGATTCCATTACCATTACTATATTAATCAGGGATCAATTATATTTATATGAGCTTTCTGAACTGTAATTATACCGAGAGATTTAAAGTAACTATATTAATAAGCAAGTGGAAGGAATTTAGAGGGATGGGTAAACTGAAAGATAATTGGAGAGTTTGTTACCTGTTGTCTCATTAAAGGTGTAATTGTAGGTAATATAATTCTCGGCTCACCACACTACCTAGTACTGTTCTTGCCCCCACCCCCCAATGCTGTGTGCTCCTTGACGAGTGTAAATAAACTAAACTTAAGACAAGAAAAAAACTGACAATCTTTTCCCCGAGAGATTTTTGTTGAAATTACTTTGTTTTATTTAAGGGTCTCACCTACCTGGGTCATATATATATATCTAAGAGTATCTCAAATGCCTGTGCTTTTGTCAAATTTTTTTCATGTTTCTAAAGTACCAAAGGTCTTTAAACACCATTCAAAAAATCTTAATCTTTACACAATAAGAGGTTGTTTTCTTTTTTTAGAAGAGAAAAAAATATTTAATTCCTGTTTTATGTTGCGTTGAATGAAAAGTATTTTACCATTATACTAATCTTGATGTTATGACAAAGGTACGTGTGTGGTTAATGGAATATTTCTAACTACGAGATGAAAAAAATACTCTTGAAAGGAATTAATTATTTGTTTGGTTATTGATAAAACATTATACTAACACTAATAGATTCGACTATTACTACAAATATATCAGATTTATTCTTATTTCTACCACAAAATTTAATTACTTCTATACTGTACTGCTACTGATACTAAAGATAATAATAATGCTAATACTAAACTACTATTGCTACTACAACTACTGTAGACTATTACTACTACTACTATCACATCATGGACGCCGACTGTATAATACTTACATCTCACATCACAACCTCTTCTTTACCAAATACAATCACATAGCCTCCGTCACCAACACCATGATCGGTCTCACAAAACACGAATAAGCCCGCAAGAATAGACGCAATGGTGTTTGAATCGATACGAGTTGAATCTGAATAGACACAATCGGATTTGAATAGATACGATCGTATTCCCTTTCGCGTGGGCTGATCCTACTAGCTAACTGTATAAGGAGTCTAGTGTGCAGAATCTAACCCTCTTTCTATTCTTTCTTGAAGATTCTATGTTCATTTTAGGATCTGAGGTTTTTGGGTTCATGGAATTTATAAATATTTTGTTTACACTAGAATGACTCACAAACGTCCATATTTTCCTGTTCTGCTTTGACTACTGGATATATATATATATATATATATATATATATATATATATATATATATATACATATATATATATATATATATATATATATATGTGTGTGTGTGTGTGTGTGTGTGTGTGTGTACCTCAGTCTTAGCCCGAGATACTCTTCAATTATGGTGAGACTCGTAGCTAACAGAAAAACTTTGGAAAATACACTAAATTATCTTGTAAACTTAAAGGAAGAGAAAAAACAAATAGTGAGTTTATATAATATACATACAAATTGTCTCTTGATTCCTTAAAAAAAAATGAATATATTTGAATGTGAATTAAATGCTCGATTTTCCCTTCTAATTTCATTTTTTTTATTATATATCAATCAAATGACTTATATTATGTAAATGGATATAAACTACATCGGTATTTTTTCTCTGTTCTTGTATATCGCCTCATAGATTTAGATAACGAATGACGTCAGAGTAGAAAATATTCCCCCAGCATAGATATATCAATTATACCAGGCTACAACACTCTCCATTATACCTCCAGTTATAGCATCAGATTCCTTACCGCGTTTTGTAATATATTTCAGTAAGACCAAGACATAAAATACCCCAAATTGGAAACCACTACAGGAGCTTATGAAGTTATAATGAAGTTACAAAGATATTACGTCCCCATCCCCTATCATTTTGTAATTCAGTAATACAGTACAGGTCTATATTCTACAACACGGTATTTATCTGAAAGTGCTGTAATCTAACGTGCACTACAGGACCAGATCACAAGACTTAAAAAAAACCAAACACCTTAAATTAGAGTTCGATCGACAGGTAAGGGATAGGTAAGGAAATACAAGAAGAATCCAATTATATATTTCAACAATTTCAAATCCTTTGTTGGAATGTATTGTAGGTATATTATGCAGCATAACTCAGCATCAATGGCCTTTAATTTTTAGGATAAATCGTTGTTATTGATGTTGGATAATCTTTCTAGAGGATCAAAGGAGATTTTAATGTATATTTTTAAGTATGTACACTTGATGCAATGCTTCTCTCTGTTGATCCTCTTCGATGTGCCATGCAAATTGGTCATTGATATTTCATGCAAGTGTTTTTTTTTTCATTTTAGTTTTAGTTTTTTTTTTTTTTTTTGTTTTTTAAAATTTTTGGGTTTGATGTAGTGAGGTATTCAGTTATGTGGTTAGTTAGTGGTGACGATGGGTTGAAAACACGAAGAGGAAGTTTGGTGTAGCTGTTGTAGCGGTTTGTGTTCTGTTGTTGTAGTTGTAGTAGAAACCTTGACAGGCTAGCAACTAAAATAACAACAACAACAAATATAATAACAAATAAAAACAATATTAGGAGTAGGAACGGTATAAGCTGTTGTTAAAAAAAAAAAAAGTGTTTTAACATGAACGACCCCCTGAGAACGTCCGCACCTTCAGTCAACGTCAAGAGAATGTTACCAATTACCCAAGAGTCTATCATCTGCTGCGGGGAAGGCATTTTTTCCCATTAATTTTTGTTACGGTAAAGTTAAATATGCTTCTAATTAGGACAACCAATAGCTGGTTTTAGAACTGGGAGATTCAATTATCTTCGGAAATGATAATACGTCGTTAAATAAGTCATGTCTGTCTGTCTGTATGTCTCAAAAACTCCCAAATCCCTCCACATTCTAAAATACCAAGAGTCAAAATTACCCTATCAATGAAATCTAAACCCAAAAATACACGATAAATATCTTCACTACACACATACAGACACACACAGATTCTGAAGGAATATCGTGTCCCTGTGAACTCCTGATATCACACTTAAATCATGTGTGTGTTTACGTGGACAGCTGCTTTGATGCTCGTAATTATCAGAGCCAAGGCGAGTTGTAATACCATGTTGTTGATACCGGAGGATGTGGGGATCTGTGGGTGTGTGGTGTAGAGGATAAGCAGGAGTTTATGTCATGTGGTATATGTGTTAAAGGTACGTGTTATGTAAAGGGAAAAGGTAACTCAGAATTTCTGTCGTAAAATTTAAGTTCGACAGGTTTATAGTTGTGAGAAGACATAACACCAGAATGTCAATCACGTGGCTAAAATTCTGAGACATTAAACCAAGAATTTCCGCAATGAAGTTTAGATTCTAGAGATGTAAAGTTTAAAGAGGCATAAAACACATTATTTCTTGTCCTGTGATAAAGATTCTGAAACTACATAGACACAAAACAGATTCACAAACCTATAATAACCTGTCGAGATTATGTTACTGTGTGTTGCATGTAAGACAGATAAAGACAATGTTATTCCTTTTTATCTATGAGGCTATGTGGTATGTGGTGATGGGAGGGGGAGAGGGAGAGATGACAGACAACCAAGAGATTTTATGAAGGTAGAGAAAAGGAAGAGAAGCAGGAGAAGAGAAATATGTCTCTTTTAGGAAGGGAAATATATCAAGTTAACAAGAGAGTCGAGACTAAGGAGGAGGGAAGAGACCAGGGTGGGAAAAAGCTTTCTGGGGGGGGGGGGGGGGGTGGGAGGTACTCAGTGTCAGAGTCGAGATAGACAGATAAACAGACAAACAGACAGACAGATAGACCCCGGCAGTAACAGTAAACAATAAACACACCAACACGTTTTAAAAAAATAATAATATCCCGTTGACAATATTAAGCTCATCATTCAAATCACATTGCATCATAAATCATTAATTTCATACATTGTGAGATGAAAAAGGTGTGTATAATTCGCATGAAAATTGATGATTATAAAACGCTTATATGCTATAGTGATGCATAATGGTGTATTATGAGTTCACAATGATGATGTGGCATTAAAATATTATGAACCTATTATTTGATATATGTAGTAGTGATTCTTTTAGGATTAGTTCCGTGTGTGTGTGTGTGTGTGTGTGTGTCTGACTGTATGTACGTTTGTTATTCCTCTAAATAAAACAAAACGCACTTAAAAGCAAGAACAAAGAACCGAGTCCATTAAAGTTACAGATCAAGTGTGAATGAGTTCGGTCGAAGTGTGTCCGATGGGAGACAACACACTCAACACACACACTCAAGTCAACTTCCTCCCACAACTCCATGAATAACCTAAACATAGACATGACCAGAATTTATGAAGAAAACAAATACATCGTATAAATAAATGCAATTGGATTCCCCTTTAAAGTGTTCTGATCCCTCTTGTCGAGCCTGAATCCCTACAGATGTGAGGCCAGATTCTACTGTAAATGCTGCCGTGTATATTTTGGTGTTCAATAAAGTATTCGAGTATTTAAGGGAGAATTAACACTGTTTACACTGGTTTACAGAGAAAAAAATACATATTATTTGTGGTAGAGTTTATAGATTATTTTAATTACTTATAAAGGTGATTTATAATATATTTCAAGTTCGATATGTAAATTGTAAATCGTTTTGTAAATCAGAATATGTCTAACTTAAAGTCGAGTTTCGTCTCCAGCCATAAATAACTGCGTCTTAAGCCATGCCTAACTACGCACCCCAGCCATAACTTACCCTAACCCCATACTTTACCACGATCTTAGCTATACACTACTACGCTCTCAACCATATTTCCACGATCCCAAACATACGTAAATAAATACCTAACCATAAGCTTCTTCCCAGTGTGTGTGTGTGTGTGTGTGTGAGAGAGTGTGTGTGTGTGTGTGTCAGTGTGTGTGTGTGTGTGTGTGTGTGTGTTAATCCTTTATAGTGTAGATGTCAGTGTAAGTGACTCAATCTTCTGGTAACCCTCCACTCCTCTCAAGAGCTTTCCATGTATACAAACAAATGGTTATCATATCAAACTGGGAGGACTTATCACTCATTATTCATTCTCTCTCTAGCTCTCTATTTCTCTCAATCTTCCTTTCCCTCTCTCTTTTCTCTCCTTACTCCTCTCTCTCTTCCTCCTCTCTTTCTCCCTACCCTGCTCTCTCTCATTCCATTAGTGTCACCACGTATATCTAACTCAGTTCCAGGTATTCCAGTTTTCATCGCCCTTCCTAATATTCCTTTCCTCAATATCAGTCGCCTTATATCTCACCCCCCTCTTTGATATCAGGAAAAGGTTGGGGAATAAGAATTATTTAATCTTTTTTATCTTCTCTTCGTCTCTTTTACTTCATACATTATATATAACTGAACTAGAGGAAGGGTACCGACCGCAGTGTAAAGTAAATGTGAAGCTAAGGCAAATCTCTGTTGTTTGTTCAGGAAAATGTTCGTCAGCATTGTGGAAAAATTCTTCTCCCTCTCAATCTTATTAAAAATTATGTGTATATATATATATTTTTACCTTGTTTTTCTTAGTCATATTGTTTAAGTTTGGAGACTTTTTAATATTATTATTATTTTTTTTTTTTTTAGTTAATGTATTTACCATGCAGAGGGGGTTCTTGACTAAATATATTTTACTGTGGAGGACTTTACTGTTAAGCTAAATGTACAGTAGCTTGTTGGAATGTATTTTGATTACTTTCTTTTATTATTTTATTTCTTATTAGGTATTTTTATTTACGATGTGTGACCAGGATTAATTGATCAGTACTATCGGGTTCGAAGACATTTATATTGTAGAATCTTACTCCTTACTTAACCCTGAGAGTAAGATTTTGTTTTTGTTTTAGTTTTTACTCTCTTACTTTCTTTCTTTCGTTTGGATCATCATCATCATCATCATCATATTATTATTATTTAATGTTATTATTATGTCTGACAAACGCAGTTAAACACAGTATGTAACTACTAAATTGCTAGTCGACAAAATTGCCTCACGAACCCAAAGAAAAATAAGTAAATCATGAACAGCACTAGAGAAAAGATGAAAGGATGAGAGAGAGAGAGAGAGAGAGAGAGAGAGAGAGAGAGAGAGAGAGAGAGAGAGAGAGAGAGCTTGTGTGTAAAATACCCCCAACTGGTTGATAAAAACAAAACTACATCCAAAATTAACAACAAGATTACAATGAAACTACCTGAATATCACGGGTTCACTTAATACCGATAACAACAACAACATCAATAATAACAATAACAATATTTACCAGTGGACAAACTAAATAAAATAATCATATGACCAATAACGGCATTACACATTACCGCAAATTTCACCTTCCCATTTCTTCCAATCATATGGTGACCAAACTCTTTGCCGTGACCTTTGACCTATGTTGTTCTGACCTGAGAAAACACGACACGGCTGGAGGATATTAAGGCTAAACAGGATACCAAGGCTAAACAGGATATCAAGGCTAAACAGGATATCAAGGCTAAATAGGATATCAAGGCTAAACAGGATATCAAGGCTAAACAGGATATCAAGGCTAAACAGGATACCAAGGCTAAACAGGATATCAAGGCTAAACAGGATATCAAGGCTAAACAGGATATCAAGGCTAAACAGGATATCAAGGCTAAACAGGATATCAAGGCTAAACAGGATATCAAGGCTAAACAGGATATCAAGGCTAAACAGGATATCAAGGCTAAACAGGATATCAAGGCTAAACAGGATATTAAGGCTAAACAGGATATCAAGGCTAAACAGGATATTAAGGCTAAACAGGATATCAAGGCTAACTATTTATTTTGGGTATCGAGCTCTTTGTCACCGTCAAGTACGTGGAGAGTTTAAAGCTCTTTCAGCCCCACACCACCAGTCAACAGAGCCACTTGAGTCTTTGATACTGTCATGGATGAATGTTGATAAATTTATACACATGCACGCACACACACGCACACACACATGCACGCAAGCATACACGCACACGACATAAACCCTAAAGAATAATATGTGTACTACTACTATTACTACTACTGCCACTACAATTATTCCTCTATTATTGCTACTACTGTTCCTGCTACTATTACTACTACAACTACTATTTTCACAACGACTAATAAAACTACATTCTTCTCATTACCTTCGCTACAAATTCTTCTAATACCTTGACTAATACAAATAACTTCTTCGGTATTAAGAATCTTATACATCTACAATTATCATGGAGACAGCTTTGGCTATTGCCTCGTCAGCGTCCTGTAATAAAAAAAAAATAGTGTTCAAAGTCTTGTACCTAAATACTGTTAGATTCCCTTTGGTTGAGCATGAATCCTAACAGATGCTGTGTCTAATGGAGTCGGATTTTATTGTAAGTTGTTGTCAGTGTTGTTGTTTTTAAAAGAGGATCCGGAATGTTTGAAAGGAGATTTTTTTTTTCCACTACTCAAGCGATAGCATATATGTATACTGCATATTCGTATACATGTGTGTGTGTGTGTGTGTGTGTGTGTATGCATTTCCCTCAACATAGTATATTTTGTGGTATATATGTGGAAAAATATATACGTTTATCTTCTTTATGTGTCTAAATTTCGCCCCCCCCCCCAAAAAAAAAAGGTTCCAGGCATCAGTGAATATATTTACGACACATTGTATTAAATAGCTACCCATGATAACACAATATTGGAGGTAAAAAGGGTTTATGCCTAATTAAATAATCAACAACACTATACTCATCTATCCATCCACGTGTTGTAAGGTTCGACAGTACTTACAGATACTCAGACATTCTACGACATTGTCATCTGAACATTCCTATCTATATGTTCATGCATATTGACATCCTTCTCGTTCATAAATTCCTTCACTTCATTTTTCCCTTGAATCTTTTTTCTTCCCTACATCTTCCTCCCTGCATCTTTTTTCTTCCCTACATCTTCATCCACACATATCTCTCTCGCAACTTCTTCCCTACACCCCTCCTCAGCACCCTTTTCCTCCCTACATCTTAACCATACCTTCATCCCCTTCCCCACCACACATTAGACTATGTTCAACCATATCAAACTCATTCTTTAAAAACATAAACAAAATCCTTTACTTTTCCACCACTGTCTCAATGTTTACACTCTTCCTTTTTCTCAATGAAGGGGTGACGTCATAACCTGTCTCCACCTTGATATGTGAAATTGTAAACAAATTATTTACTGCTCCTTATATAGTATGCGTAAACATGCCACTGGTAAATGATTCAATATTCCGTAAATATGTGTGTGTGTGTGTGTGTGTGTGTGTGTGTGTAAAAGACGTATATACTGTATCCATCTCTCCCCCCCCCCCCCCCCACAAAAGCACTTACACATTAACTCTGAATTACTGACAAGTTCCCTTCATATAAATTCGTTCATTGCTTAACATGGAAGCTCTGAGTGAACCAATCCATATGGTATCGATAACCCAGTTCATTTTGGTGGTTATCATGTGGTTGCCATGTCCCGAAAAAAAATATGTAAAAAAGAAAAAAAAAATACGAAAACAAATAATAAAGATAAATGCTAAAAAAAAAATACTCGTTGAAATTGTTTGTTTTTTCGGTGATTTTAATAACCAGTGGAATTTTATATCATGGGATGTGAAGAGTTATTTTGTGAGACTGTTTATATTCCCTCACTCTTTTTATGTCTTTTTCGTTTCCTTCTTTTTCTCTCTCTCTCTCTTTCTCTTTTCCCCCTCTCCCACTCTGGAATCCTTCAATCCTATCGCGAAAATAAAATAAAGAAAGGAATAGTAAACAAATGAACACACAACATAGATGTTTTTGTAAGGAGATAATAAAATGTATATATCCCTTTTGTCTGAGTGTGTGTTGAGGCGTTTCCTGGGCCTTCAGTAGGTCCTGCCAGTACCTTCCTCTTTAAAGTTGAAAGCTGGCTGTGTGTGTGTGTGTGTGTGTGTGTGTGTGTGTGTGTGTGTGTGTGTATAAAAGAGAAAAAACAGTTTATAGACTGTCAATGGGTTAAAATATCATGTAAAAGATTTGACGAAATTTCAGGTTAGTAAGAAATATACTGCATGTATGTATGTATGTATGTATGTATGTATGTATATAATTCTCCTCTAGTCATGTCTGGTAGTGTGTTGCTCTGTCGTCTTTGTCAGTATTTGATAGATGGCATTCAAACTTGGCATGTGTCTATATCTGGAACACACACACACACACACACACACACACACAATAAACATGACTATTTCTATCAGGTAAACTGAGAAGGAACTTAAAGTATTCTTATTAAGGTTCTCCGACTATGTTATTTTTGATACACCGTCGAGAACAAACACGTAAATACACTCAGTTGGACCAGACGTCTCAGAACCTCTCCACTTTGTTAAACTTTCATAAACTCGAAGTAAAAACAAATATAAACGATACATGAGAGAGAGAGAGAGAGAGAGAGAGAGAGAGAGAGAGAGAGAGAGAGAGAGAGAGCTTGAGATTCCTGAAGTATCGAGAAACCCAAAACGTAAACAAACACACCCCCCTCCCACAAAACTATTTCACCAGTTAGTAGGTGCCAGGGTAAGCGATAGTGTTAGTCTGGCGTTTCCCTTGAGATGTGGGAGGGTTTTGGAGATAGCTCACGTAAAGTAGGTCAGGTATTATAGCAAGAGATGTGTTGGGGGATGTGGCAATGCATTCTTAAGTTGAAACAAGCATGGCGTCGGACACTGGATGGATGGAATGTCTCAGAGGATGATATAAGTCTCACTTTTTGCCTTAGTTCTCGTTTCTTGTTCATTGCCTCATTCCCTGTTCCTTGTTTCTCGTTTTCTAGTCCTTGGTCTTCGTTTCCTATTCCTTGTCTCTCATTCCCTCTTCCTTGTTCTTTTGTTCCTGTTCCTCATTCCTTGTTCCTGTTCCTCATTCTTTGTTCCTGTTCCTCATTCTTTGTTCCTGTTCCTCATTTATTGTTCCTGTTCCTCATTCATTGTTCCTCGTTCCCCAGTTCCTTATTCTTTGTTCCTCGTTCCCTGTTCCTTGTTCATTGTGGTGTTGGTACAAACAATGTTCATGGGTCAGTGATCAGGACGTCTGGCAGGTGAAGATTATACTTAGTGGTTATTGTGTTGTTATGGCTCATACTAACTAACCAGGGGATGTTTACGTCCTGGGTTATTAGTCTTACTATTACTATTACAGCTATTACTATTACAGCTATTACTATTACAGCTATTACTATTACAGCTATTACTACTACTGCTGTTACTACTACTTCTGTTCTTCCTCCTACTACTACTACTACTATAACTTTTACCTCAACAACTACCAGGCATACAACTTCTACTGCTACATCTACTACTACTACTACTATTCTTAATACCACAACCACGATCACCACTACAAATGGTACTACTGCCCCGTCTTCCACCATTCTCACCAACTCTTTTATTAACCTGATCAAAGCGCCAGATAAAACTCCAATAAGGAATCTGATTTTCCCCTTTGGCGCCACGTGATCCTTTTAGTTGAGACTGAATCCGGACAAACGAAGCGTTGATTGGGATCGGATCCTCTTGTTTCGGCCAATTCCCTTCGCTTTCTATCTCTTAAATGAATTGGGATGTTAAGAGACAAATAGATTTTTTTTGTATATATATTCTTGATATTGTCACCTTGAAAACACTTAAACGTCGACCAAATGTTGTGACATAAAAGGAGAAAAGTAGATTCACACACACACACACACACACACACACATATATATATATATATATATATATATATATATATATATATATATATATATATATATATATATATATATATATATATATATATATATATATATATAAATCAGTAGTCCAACTAAAGTAATATAGTCTAACACTGACGTGTGGTTAATAGGAAGCCCAATAACACGAGAACTCACTTTAGTTACACTGCGGAAAAAGAAACAGGAAATGGAAATTCTCGTTTCAATTGAGATGAATAAAAATAGAAGAGAAATATTAAAGAAAAATAGATATGTTTTTCCTTAAACCCAGAGAACAGAGCAGCAGTGTGAGAAGATATATTATGAATTTCGTAATAATAATGGATGAGAATGGCTGTGAAAAGTGGAAATACTGAGACAAAATTTTTTATTGAAATGGAAATATATAAGGGTCAGAAGAGCACTAAAAAAACAGCAATGAATAGGGAAGTTTGAGAATGGTAGCCATAAAAATGAATAATTGCCAGTAGAAGGAACGTAAGTCTTGTGGTAGGAGTGAGAGGAAGATTGAAATAAAATATAAGGTTATATCTGGGGTTCAGCTGGGTCACTTCCTGCCTCCGACGATCTTTTTCTAACTGGCGAGACTAACGAGGTCACGAGGACAACACGTTGAGGACAATATAAACTAAATATTCAAAACGTAATACAAAATTTCAACTCTATGTTAAAAACTAAATCCGTTCATAGCAAAATAAAGAGAAAAAATAGATGAGTTTTTAGTGAGGGGATTCAACTTTTTTGTTTTTTAGGTTGGTGGAAACCGACCGCCAAACCCTCAGAATTTTATCTTCGTGAAACTTCTGGTAAATTTCAAAACTTCAGTCGTGTAGGAGTAAATATCCACACAAACAAATAAATAAACTCACAATATGTTTTATAAATACATATGATTCACCCATTTACTTAATACCACATATTTCATTTATCACCTTTATACATTTTGTTTCTCTTTCCGTAATTTATCAACTTTACTGGCCATTCTATTGGTGGGCAAGTTCTCTCTTGCTCACTGTCGGTAGTACTGGGAATACAAATGCTCTTAAATGTACTTGAATGTTCGCCATTTCTAGCCATGCCTGGACTTAAAAGCGCTCACACTTGGTAGCTTTCACGAGATTCACAAATAGATTATTCCAGGAGTGAACCTAACACGAAGTACTGGAGGATATACTGCACTAATAAATAAATTAAAATAAAAGGCAAATGTCATCAGGATTAAAAAAAGCGGAAAATTATGAACGCGAATAAAGTAGAAATTATAATATATCGTCGTGGGTATAAGGAGGTGACGGGGTGGAAAATGTGAGACCATTGATTCATAAAGGAGCATGACTGAGAACGACTAAAGACTTCGGTGTGATGTCATTAATCCAACTACTTCGATATTATTAGTTTTTATATATAAACATAAAAACAAATTTCAACAGCATTTTGACACACTACATTTGTTAAGGTTGATTTGGCATCTTCAATTATAAATATCAACGAAAAACCTCTCTCTCTCTCTCTCTCTCTCTCTCTCTCTCTTAGTGTGTTACGTAACCTAACCTCATTGTCTCAACAGTGAAACATATTCCCCAGCCGGTAACAGCGACACAAAGGACTAATTTCCAGTTACCTGCGGCTCATTTCACCTTATTAGCGACGGCAGGTGATCATCAGTACCACTTGTGTGTGTTCTGAGTATCTGATGCAAGGTGAGAGAGAGAGAGAGAGAGAGAGAGAGAGAGAGAGAGAGAGAGAGAGCAATAAAACAACATTTACTCTTTTATTAGAATTTGTTCACCATGTTGGGGTTAAATCTTATCACTTTAAGTTCCAATTTCAAGATTAAAAGATTTCTCCATCAAATTATCGTCGTATGTCATTGATTTAAGAGTATTAATTAAACCATTACAGGTGTTCAAATGGTGGTTTGGTACTGTCTTTTGTGTATATATGTTCGTATTGGATAACTCTGAACACTCGAACATAAATATTAAAATCTATTCCGTCGTTATGTATTTCTCGAATTATTTTGAAATAATATATAATGGCAGATGCCTTATTAACTATTGTAATATAATTTTAAACTCATAATTCTGTGATGGTTTATAAGCCTCTGCTCTTAAAAGCCTCAGTCTAACATAAAACAGTTTTATTTTACATTTAATATTTGAAAGTTATGGTTAAACAAATGGTTTTATTTTCATGTCCAGAGAATAACAAGATAATGTTTCCTGCATAAGTTTCTATATGGCGATAATGGCAGTGGTCTCTTATAAGGTTCAAACATACGTACAGGTGTAGAGGAATACCAACCATCTGTAAGTGTGTCGGACTGGGCATAAAAATGATATGTCACTTCTTATTCATTCTTCTACTTCGATAACTTTGACTACCAATAATATTCCTTCAAATACAGAAAGTGAAAAAAGACGTTTTATGCGACAATTTTATATCTAATCTTAAAATACAAAAACAAAACAAAACAGCATAGGAATTTGTTCGTAAACTCCAAGAATCAGGGAGAGAGAAGGTGTAGTGAGGTGTGTGTGTGTGGAGTAGCAGAGACTGACAGTTCGTGTTGCGTCAGCTTTAGGCTAGTGTGGCGGTCTACAGGTACTGAGTGCATGTCATGTAGAATGTAAATAACTTATATAAGGTGTATCTATAAACATACGTATAATTCTAACTCAAATACTTCGTCTGTGAACCAAAATTTCATAAAAAAATTAATAAGACTATGATTTTTTTCTCCATATTAAGAGAGTCATTTCCTGGACCCTTTGTCTGATCCAAAATTTTGTCACTGAAAGATGAGAGGATTATTCACCTTCGTCGTTTCAGAATTAATGCTTTCATAATTTCTGTACTCTGTTTCATCATTAATCGTTGTGTCATTGTAGGAATCGTCTTGTCGTTGGTCAAAAGGTCGTTATGAAAGTAATCGTTTTAACTGACTCGCGTGTCTCTAAAATTACCTATAATTAACTGAGGATTTTCACTCTTCTTAAAAGTCTTTACATTTTCCTTTGTTAATGACTTCTCTCTTCCATGGTACAACTTATTTTTCGTTCTCTCTCTTAAATGCTTCTGTGTCTTATTTTCCTGAACGTCTTCGGTGTGTGTGTGTGTGTGTGTGTGTGTGTGTGTGTATTTCTATTTTTTTTAACCTGGACGTCTAGCTTAAGCTCCTTCATTTCAATGTGGGTGAGAGCGAGTTACTGCGACCATTTGTTTACACTTCAGGACAAGTGCAACGCGGCAAGCGAAGGGAACGAAGAGCAAGAGATAAATTACTCGGTCACAATATGAACCTCTGGCGAAAGATTAATAGGGATAACTCTCTCTCTCTCTCTCTCTCTCTCTCTCTCTCATTGCACAAACGATGGGGGATGAGGAAGGGTTGGGTGTTAATTTAACGGTGTTGTTGTGGAAAAAAACGGTATAATATTTCAGTTTACAGTAATACTTTGTTGTCAGGACTTAAAAGCTCTTTTTGTAATCAACCTTTATATAATATTTTTCTCTGGGCATTCAATAAGGATATAAAAATGATACTTTTTCGTGAAATAAATAGACCCAGTAAATAATTCTCCAGAAAAACGAGAACACAAGATTACTGAGTTAGGTCACAGTCGCCCCATTACGTGACAGAAATAAACTCCCAGTAGATGAGATATCATCCACGAATTTCCAGGCTAAAAATCGATTTTTTTTGTTTATAATATTTAGGAGAGAAAGAAATTGTTATGTTAAATAATATTGGGGAATATGTTAAGGGAATAGATTAAGGGTATAGGTTGAGTCAGGTTAAACAAATAGATAGGGTAGAATAGTTTAAGTTAGGTTAGGTTAGGTTAGGATTAGTGAGTCTCAATATAAAACTCCAGACACTGGGACACCATTCGACCTTCTCGCTAGAACTTGATAACAAAACTTGGATAACGAAAACGTGATGACAAAAGTAGATAACAAACGATAACCTGGATTAGGGGGATTAAAAAGAGAGTAGCTAAACAGAGGTACCACTGACTCCTGCCACCAACAGAGTCACTAGACCAAGTAACCACTGACTCCTGCCATCAACAGAGTCACTAGACCAAGTAACCATTGACTCCTGCCACCAACAGAGTCACTAGACCAAGTAACCACTGATTCCTGCCATCAACAGAGTCACTAGACCAAGTAACCACTGATTCCTGCCATCAACAGAGTCACTAGACCAAGTAACCACTGACTCCTGCCATCAACAGAGTCACTAGTCCAAGTAACCACTGATTCCTGCCATCAACAGAGTCACTAGACCAAGTAACCACTGATTCCTGCCATCAACAGAGTCACTAGACCAAGTAACCACTGATTCCTGCCATCAACAGAGTCACTAGACCAAGTAACCACTGATTCCTGCCATCAACAGAGTCACTAGACCAAGTAACCACTGATTCCTGCCATCAACAGAGTCACTAGACCAAGTAACCACTGATTCCTGCCATCAACAGAGTTACTAGACCAAGTAACCACTGATTCCTGTCATCACCAGAGTCACTAGACCAAGGCACCAATGACTACTGCTATCACTGGTGTAGGAGAGGTTGTTGTGGTGCTGATCTTTCGGTCTCACGTTTATTAGCCAATTTTGGTAGTGTGGCCGCAGGCAGTAAAGGTGGTAAAGTGCAACACTGGTGGCTGTGAGAACCTCGTAGAGACGACCACACTGTGGAGAGCTCATTACCTCCACACACCAGGTGTTCGCCCACCACTCTCTCCCTCATCGGTGGGAGGAAAGTGCTCCTTGTGTATTACTCTCTCTCTTATGCCCTAGGTTGTGTCCGTCACCTCCGTAAAGGCAAATCCTGACTGACTGACTGACTCATTCAATGTTGACTAACCTATGACCATGTCGTAGTCATTCTTGTTTTGTTTGTTGTTTGTTTATGTCTCTGAAATCTCTGTGTGATGGGTTGATCGACAAACTAAAATTGTTTTATCATATATTTGAAGAAGAGAACTTTCAATGCTGTGTTTAATTATGGTACTATCAAACATCGCACGCGCGCACCCACAGACAAAGACACACATACACATACACACATACACACACACGTCTATGCAAATGTATGTACGTGAACCCATTTCTCAGTATAACAAGATCATATGAAACACCTTCAATAATCCGGAAATACACACTGTCCAGTATAAACATTACGTACACACACCATATAAGAACACCATGAAAACTGTAAGCGATGTTGATATTAGATTCCCTTCCTAATACTATAAGAGTGATATCAAAAATGAATAAGAAACGTTCTGTAATTTCGAGAATGGAGGCGTTCTCGCTCTTGATATATAGAATGTAAACAAACTCAATTATCTTTGTTTGTTTCACGTTGTCATGCAAGAGAGAGAGAGAGAGAGAGAGAGAGAGAGAGAGAGAGAGAGAGAGAGAGAGAGAGAGAGAGAGAGAGAGAGAGAGCTTCTAGATCCTGGTACATGAATACACTCGTTAAGGCATGTGATCTTCGATAATTATTCGTAACTTGTGACCTTTGGAAGCTTGAACGTAATGTTGTCCAATCAGTCCAATGATGATACTTGTTTCTATGAACTTATTTTTTTATGAAGATTACCTCACACACGATATCAATGTTACACTCAGACAAGGTTGTATTATTTGACGCTCTTTGACGACTTAAGTGAGGTCGTTGGGTATATTATCCGGTGACAAATGACCTCAGTGTCGATACGATGATAGTGGCTCAGAGGAAGGAAGATTTACAAGCTCCCAGACGGACAGACAGACGGACATATACCATACATAAGACACTACAGGCAAGAAGTAATAAAGCGGAAAAGGCAGAAGAAGACTACAAAAAAAAACGCAGTTAAACTTCAGCAATTGTGAAATGAGAATAATAAATTAACAGATAAAAAGCCTGGAACTCTTCAGATATTTCCTAAGAGCTTTGTGAGGCCAAGAACATAAAATACAAAAAGGACATTAGTGCTCATAACATATCAAAGTTCATTTAATTACCCATCCACATCCCCCATTCCTTTCCATCACTTCCTTCCCTTCCCCTCTTTTCCTCCATCCCTACCATCATACCATCAATTCCCTCCTTCATTTTCTTCTCTCCCTTATACCCCTCCCTCCCTCCCTCCCTCATACCGACCCCTCCCACCGTCCCTTCCCTTCCTCTCCTCCCTCCACTCTCTCTTTCCCCTCCCTCGTTATCGTGAATTCCAGCTGCCTCTCCCATCCCCATTCCTTCCCATCCACACTGCACTCTCCCTCAGTCCCGTGGTAGTAAACCGTTCTTTTGGGGGCTGATAACAGTTATCTCGACCGTAAACATCACTGATAACACCAGCTATGCAAGATATAAATAAGGTATTAATGAAGCCAGACTGAGGCCTCCACGGACTTGGTAAACATTGTGCAGGTACAGGTAGAAGGTACAGGTAGGTTAGAGTTGCTTGCTTCCTCTTCCCCAGGTGAGAGATATCTAGATGTTGACGTCATCTTCTATCTTCCCTTGTGGCTCAGAATTACGATATTTTCAGTGTCTTTTTCTCTCGTTTTAACCGTGTGTGTGTGTGTGTGTGTGTGTGTGTGTGTGTGTGTGTGTGTGTGTGTGTGTGGATTATGTATATGCCTACTAAGAAATACATTAACAACTTTTCGGCTGCAACTTAATGCTAACGGGAGCTTCTCATATACCATATAATAAACATTCTTTCCAATTTCCTCTTTTTCTCGTCCCAGGAGTGTTTTTTCCTATCCAATGCCATAAAGAAAATCCTATATACCTTGTTAATATATCAGTCATATCGGTAATTGAAAAAAAAAGGAACAAAATGGAAAAAAAAAGAACAAAATCATAAAAATTAACAGAAACGAAAAGAACAAAATAAGAACAACAAAAAGTGCAAACAATAAAAAATTAAAAGAACAAAAGATATAGAGAAAAATTAGAAAAAAAATAATGAAAAGATACATAACTAAAAAAAAAATGGTAAAAACAACAACCAAAAAAGGACAATCATCGAGGAAAATTACGCCTAGGTCTAAAGACTCCTTAAGGCAGTTAAGTAAGAACCACTTATTTATGGCGCACTACCCGGCAGGCCTCGTTGTCCCTTGGGTCCCGTTAGACTGAGAACACCCATTAATAATATGTCAGGGCCACTCGATACTCTTCCCTGACGCGTATCTCTCCCATAAAAAAAAAGATAAAATAAAAAACATAAATAAAAAAAAAATACGAGGACTCCAAAAATGATTAGGAAGGTCAGTGAATTTATAGGCAATGTACATAGAGATATATTAGATAATTCTTATATCCTCCGCAGTGTCCATTCCTCCGATCGAGAGAATTCATTTGAGGGAACAGAGTCATTGAGTCATGATACTGTCTGTCTGTCTGTCTCTCGTCTGTCAATCTGTCTATAAACACACACAAAAAAAATCCCTTCATTGATATTTAAACTTCTACTGTAAAGATTAACACCAAATTTGCTCCATATACAAATTCTTCATTGTAAACAGCTGTGGTGATGTTGGTATGAGTGTGGGGTTATCGAACAAGCCCCTGAAGACACCTAGTTTTACCCTGCTAATGATTCTCTCGTTAGCAGGAGGAGGAGGAGGCTGACTTGATATCACGTCTTGAGGGACATTAACCTTCTCAGTTCACTCACCTTAATAATACTCAGGAGAATATATCACGATAATTTTTGTTGTGGTTGGAAATATTAGCTAATGGTCTATGTTATACTGGTGTGTGTGTGTGTGTGTGTGTGTGTGTGTGTGTGTGTGTGTACCTACTTAGGGAACAATATACTCCCCAGCCCACGGTGTAGTATAAGCACGGTACTTGTTATCATATACCTACACCTCTCACAGCACACAGTGGCAACCCTTTGAGCAATGAGTAATCTTGTCCGTGTGAACTGTCCCTCATTAACTCGCACAGATACCATCATAACAGTGGCGATATCAGACACACGAAACGAGTCCATCGCATTAACGATTTCCCGAAATCAGAATAATAACTATAACCTGAATGGCAGAATCAGGCCTCACCCCGAACACAATTACAGCAAATGATTTTTTTTCAGGAATCTGTACCGAGCAAATGGTGCCCACACGGGGATAACAGTCCATCGGGAGGGAGAGTAAATTTATACAATAGTTATTATCGAGGAATTATACACAAAAATAAGTATTATTACCGAGGGATTCTAAAGAAATGAAGGTATTTTTTCGATGTAGCTAAGTCATCATCACCACGATAAGCTACATATATTTTGAAAACAAGAGGAAGTTGCGAACTTCATTGGAAATATTTACCCCAATTTTCCTTTCCCCTGAAAATTGAGTTTCGATTCACCAAAAAAGGTTGAAATTAATGAGACTCATTGTGATATTGGCAGTGTTATTCCGGGAGAAGATTATATTTCCAATTATGTTGTTGTTTTCCTCCCCGGTGTACACGTCATAAGCGCGGGAAAATTAGCTCAATTTCCCTCTACTTACCAGTCATTGATAGATAAAAGATCAGCATAAGGCGGAATTATGTACTTGTGCAGGAGATTATAATATCCTCGTGGGAAATTTGTACGAACAGGAGGAGAGTGTGTGTGTGTGCGTGTGTGTGTGTGTGTGTGTATGTGTGTGTGTGCGTTCTACTATCCAACATTGGTGCTTAATAACTCAAGTCTAAGCTACATAGAAGCACCTTATATACATTAGGAGTGTAAGTGTATGACGTTATAGTTGACGTTAACATGACGACCCAGTAGAACCTCACTGCTTCCACTCGATATGTTTACCAAGTGAAGAAGGAAAACGACATCCAAGCCTCGGTTACTCCAGAGGGTTGAACTAAGAGAAGAATACAAGGCTAAGAGAGGTGACAAGCAGCTAAAGAACGTATTATGAGAGATCTGAATACACGCAGGTTGAAGTGTTGTTATTTGGTTGACGTCTGCCTCGAGTAACCTTTTCCTGACGTCATTACAAGAAGGTAGAGGGAATATCTGACGTCATTACAAGAAGGTAGAGGGAATATCTGACGTCATTACAAGAAGACAGAGGGAATATCTGACGTCATTACAAGAAGGTAGAGGGAATATCTGACGTCATTACAAGAAGGTAGAGGGAATATCTGACGTCATTACAAGAAGGTAGAGGGAATATCTGACGTCATTACAAGAAGACAGAGGGAATATCTGACATCATTACAAGAAGACAGAGTATGGGTGAGAGTTGCCATTTATATCTTGCTAGTGTTACTACCTGAAGGGGCGATAGTTAATTACTTTTTCTCATCTCTATATCGCTATCCATGGGTCCTTATTACACGATATATTAACTAGATCACTCTGTACTATACCGCTAATGTTTACAAAATAACTTAACCCTGAATGTCTTACTAGTGTGTACCAGAACAAAGTTAAGAGACGTTAATGGTTATTTTATGAATCTGTAGGACTTTTTGTTGTACCTGTCACGTAAAGCTGACAGGTAATCTGTTATCTTTCCACTGTCTCTCGTCTGGTCTCCTGCTACACATATTTGTTTCGTAAAGTAGATTTATATGCTGATAGATATTTCTCTGCGGGGTATTGCAATGTCCATTCTTTAATAGTCGTAACTTATTATTATTATTATTATTATTATTATTATTATTATAAATGATTATTATCTAAAATGAATCGTCATAGTTGTTGAAATTACGTTTTTAATGACTTTGATGTCTATGGTGTTAAGGTTATAGATTAACTTGTTCTAGAATACATTGCATACATAACTCTCCCCCTCATTCACCCTCCCCCTCATCCACCCTCCCCCTCATTCACCCTCCCCCTCATCCACCCTTCCCCTCATCCCCTCCCCCACCCTCTCCCCCACCCTCCTTCCCCATCTTTCAGAATCCGCTTAAAGGCAAGAGAAAAAAACAAAACTTTAATCGCTCGCTGTGGTTGGCATCTGCTGGAGGTCGTCGAACTTTAGCAATTATGACCACAAGCAAAGGAAGAACACAAGGGCAACAACAACATTAACCTACACCTGTCCTCTGTCGCCTTGGCCACTGAAGACACGACATCCCACACGACCACGACAAGACCAGCCATATTCCCATCATTGTGGAAATTATCTTATTCTATGCACGATTCAAGTTCCCACGGAGCTATATTAACACTTTATGACTCTAGGGGATCAGAACACAATAACATTACTGATAAACTTAGAATGTTAGAAATTTACCCTTTTAGTTAAGATAGTTCACATTTAGCACTCAAGTATAAGTATATTACTGATTATGTGTTATACCCAGTAGTGAAGATTAACCTCGTGTCTGGGTATATTTATGGTTTCATTATACTCCACAGAGGGCAAGATGCTCCTGCAGTGTCTCGTAGAAAGACTTAGTACGATGACTTAATCCATGTGTACGATGACTTTAACCGTTTGAGTACGATGACTTGATCCATGTGTACGATGACTTGATCACTTGTGTATGATGACTTAATCCCTCTGTGTAGTTTGGTGTCTGTGGGTATATTGTGTGACGTATATATAACACCATCTATCTCCTCCCTGACGTGTACATAACACCATCTGCTCTTCTCACTGACTTATACATAACACCACCTGCTCTTCTCACTGACGTATACATAACACCATCTGCTCTTCTCACTGACGTATACATAACACCACCTGCTCTTCTCACTGACGTATACATAACACCACCTGCTCTTCTCACTGACGTATACATAACACCACCTGCTCTTTTCACACGCATATATAAACATGATGGATCTTCCTATCACTAAGTCCCGGCGGAATATAGACACCTTTGATCGAGCGAGACATTGAGATTAATTCCTTGCTATGAATCTAGCCCGTAAGGCGCCACGACCTAGGGGGGAGGGTGGTGAGCTATAAGATGAAAGAGTAGCTTATAACTCGCTAAAAATAACGAGACGAGGTGACATTTCGTGTGAGAAAGAAAGAATAGTCTTGTTGGGAGAAGAATTACGATGTCACTGCATAAATAAACGTAATGGAGAAGAATTTGCTCAGTAGATAAGTTAAAAATAATAAATATGTCACAGGTTGATAAACACACACATAGGTATTGGCTATATTTCCTGCACCAATGGCGGGAAATTACTTTTTTGGATTTACATGTTGATATATATCGACCAATAAATTGTTTAAAAGTATATCTAAAAATGTAGTACCACTGGGAGGAATATACACATGTATGACTGTATATATGTATGTGTCATTTGTGTATGTATAATGTATTGAAAAAATAAATAAACCCAATTTCATCAGATAAACAACTCCCCTCCACCACCCCCCCCACCTCTGATCATGACTCCACAACCCTGACCTTGGGCAGCAGCCAACCACGCTTGTAACATTAACTTTATCACTCTTAATGACCTCTACTTTATGGACCAATATTGTTTAACTGATAAAGAATCCAATACAATCCCTAGTGAACTATGACAATCATTTGAGGACGACGACTTAATCCCTTGTGTACGATAACTTAACCATGTGAGTACGATGACTTAATCCTTTGAGTACGATGACTAGATTCCTTGAGTACGAAAATTTGTATATTCATTATTATCTAAACATTCACTGCACTTCTTGTTAAGGAATAAACTTTGTTTTACATTCCCCGGTATAAATCTGTTTTAATTTGTCTATATAACAAAACTATTCCTGTACTTATATTTAAAAATAAATTTTCAGATTCACTGTCTTCATATATCATTGTGAATCAGCGATAACAATAATTCATTAATAATAAAAACTACCTGAAGTACTCCGATCAATTATACCATGTTTACTCTCTCTCTCTCTCTCTCTCTCTCTCTCTGTCTCTCTCTCTCTCTCTCTGTCTCTATACACACGTACGCAAAGCTTTTTACTATCTACAAAATTATAGCAGGAAACTTGTAAATACATTAACTACATAACTATAAGGGAAGCAGCGTCTCAGAGCACAACTACGGGCATGAACTTATAAGGAATCGTAAGTTAATATTTTCCCTTTACTCAGAGGTAAGAGAACACCACACGTAGTTATGGTAAATGTCAGGCGTAATCTGGAAATAATTTAAGTATTTGTGTTTATGTTTAAGTGAACTAGCTAGATACCTTTTTTATATAGCCCACGCTAAAGAGGAAAAATGAACGTACGTTATTATGAGAATTCTTATTACGGCTTTGTAGTTTACTGTGTAAGAGGGTTAGTGAGCGAGCAGGTGTAATTACAGGTCATTAGGGGATAATAGGCATCCAGGTGAGAGCAGGAATAAACCAACACGTTCATAACCGCAGATTTAGTCGACTTATGAGCGGGGAAGTTGGTGATTATGGGGAAGACCTCTTGCCCTTGCTTGTGTGGCGAGGGCGGGAGGAGAAGGTGGGGAGGAGGGTGAGAGGGCGGGAGGAGAAGGTGGGGAGGAGGGTGAGAGGGCGGGAGGAGAAGGTGGAGAGGAGGGTGAGAGGGCGGGTGGGAGGTACGGGGTAGTGAGGAAGGGCAGGGGAGAAGGTGGGGAGGAGGGTGAGAGGGCGGGTGGGAGGTACGGGGTAGTGAGGGAGGGTAGGAGGAGAAGGTGGGGAGGAGGGTGAGAGGGCGGGTGGGAGGTACGGGATAGTGAGGGAGGGCAGGGGAGAATGGTGGGGAGGAGGGTGAGAGGGCGGGTGGGAGGTACGGGGTAGTGAGGCAGGGCAGGGGAGAATGGTGGGGAGGTGGTGAGGTGGAAAGAGAAGGGCGGGAGGACGAGAGGGTGGAGGGGGATGGAGGGTGGAGGGTGGAGGGGGTGGAGAGCGGGAGGAGGGCGGGAAGGGGTGTACTGGCGTGTTCACTGGCGCCTAAAGAGGAAGTCACTTACGGTCTGCCAAGGAATTATAACACGGTTAAATGCTGCCAAAAAACATCTATTATCAGACAAAATCACAGTGGTCAAGATGTCATAGAAGGTAATCATAGTAGCTACAATTTCTTACGATAAAATCACAGTGAAGAAAACCGTAACAGCTATAATCTCAAAAGACAAAATCCTGTGTTAAAAAATCTTTCTGGGAAATAAAATCTATTTTTTTTACTTAGCTAAATTAAAATTGGTTAGGTTAGGTTAAAATAAAATACGTTAAACTAGATGTCGTTTGATAAATTTTCGTTAATTATATTAGATTAAGTTAAATTAGATTAGACTAGATTAAATTAATCATAGTTGACATACAGTACTTTGCATTAAATTCGATTAGTGTAGATATATCCTGAAAATAAGTTGGCTAATCTCAATCTACATTACGTTAGGCTAAGCTGTTGTAGATATCCCTTTGATGGCATAAAGTAAACTATTACCGCTGTATACAGGTGGACGATAGAGAGACGTCAGGAATAAGTAATGCGATTATCACCTTTGAGGTACTTATGTGATTTGCATAATATATGATGATGCAAATGGTCATGATTATACCCTTTGTGTTCCTGGCCTTTTTTGTGAATTATTTTTTTTTTTTGTGTTTTTAAGCTTTGTATTGTCTGTTTGTTTGTGTTTTTGTGCTTTCTTTTGTGTTTGTATTTCATCCTCTCTCCAGCTTTTCTTTATACTTTCTCTTGTGAATGTTTAATGCCCAATGGTTTCAAGTAAATTTTTACACTTTCTAGAAGGAAAGTATCAGCTCTTGTACATTTCTAGCGTTTTCAAGCAAAAATTCTTAAGGTCTTGTGCTTTCTTGGTAAAACTGTATAAGTTGTAATGTCTTTCAGGAAGGAATATTAATGGTCTTGTGCTTCCATGTTATGAGAGTTAATCATCTCAGGTTAACAGCCATCGCCCCAGAAACCGAGACAAAGGCGCTGGAGAGTTAAATTACGAAATCTAATTCCAGGGCGTCTCGGCAAAACACGGTAATAAGAGGCATTTTTACCCCCGCTCTCACAAAAGGCCAGGGATCTCACAGCGCACACGAGGGAGTCTGAAGATGGCTATTACCAGGTAAATGAGCTCTTGGCTCTGACATAACACTCACTACATTAGTGTGATAACGATGGTCTCCCTGCCTCTCTCGCTCTCGTTTTCTCTCTCCCTTTCGCATTCATTGTATGTTTGCTTGTCTGTCCATCACTACGCATAAATGTATATATTATCAGACTGTCTTTATGTCCCTATTAAATTATTAAGTACTGGTTTAACAATGATATTAAGCTATGTGAGTCTGACTTAAAATGGATATTTAATATTAAGCTAATCATATATATTTTTTTTAAACTCAAGTCATTATATTTCACTCGTAAAATCATGACTAACAGGTGAGTGAGGTGATAACCTTTAATGACGTGGTTAATAAAGTCTGTTTGGGTTACCTGGCAGAGAATAACTCGCCGGTAATCAGACTAAGTTCCCTAGACCGTGAACTTCAAGGACTATAACGGCATCATGTCTCCAAATTTCCTTAGGGAGGTCACACCTTCAATTGTACAGGAATGGAGTTTGCTGTGCACCTTCTTAATCTCGAATTTGCGTTTCTTGTATTCCTCCCCAGCGACTGAGGTCAACCGTATTTCTGTCCATTAATCTGTCCTTTGAATAAATATTAATTCCAGCATAGTCACGATCAGGGAAGCAAGTATCCATCATTATCTTCTTGGTTTAAAAAATAAATAATAAATATATAAAATAATAATAATAATAATAATAATAATAATAATAATAATAATAATAATAATACCTGGCAGGGATCAGGTTTAGGTGAATATGGTAGACAAAATTCCTTCATAAAATTCCAAACCTCAGCTCTTACAGACCACATTTTCTCAAAAAAACTCCACAAGACACAGCACTAAGACCCAAGACCAATTACATGATGTGTGGTGGGGAGTCAGAGGACCTCTTATGGTACAACTCCCGCCTCTCAGTGGTACACCTGGTGCTGTGGTCATCACTGTGGAACTCTTATCAACATCAAGTCTCAAGTCTCTGCTCGTGGTAGTCCTCAGTACTTGTGTCAGTCCATACTTCAAGTTCTGATACCCATTTGTGAGTAATTTCTGACATGGTATGATCGTTGTTGTACTGAATTATATCTTTTGTTATTTAATTCTCATATAAAAGCGCATTTCGCTCATATTTTAGCTGTAATTTGTCTTTTAAAATATCATCAGAATAAGAGCTAAGGCCTTACAGGTCCATATCCTAGCAGTCGTATGAAATCGCTTGAACTCTCTCCTGCTGTCGGCATTTTATCGCTTTATGATGAAGTTCCATTTGCCTGGAATAAAAAAACCTTATCGTAAAGTGCTGCTTCTCGCACAACTACCTGCAGCTTTCTCACAGATGCACTTTGATATCATCTCTTTCTGCCAGGAAAATCCACAACGCATCCTGTAGCATAGATTCTCGACGAAGATTTCTTTTTGGTTGTTTTTGAGCAGTGAGAAGGAGTCCTTTGGTGTACTAAAGAGTCCTTCGGTCCTCTTGCCGCACACGCATCATGAGGAGCCTCGTCCAGATCTCAAGAATTTTGTCTCTGTATCACGGTGCTCGTCAGAGGCTCTTACCTCGACCAACTCCAGTGGTATACTAGAGTCGAGTGTCCTGATGCTGACAGGTGCCTCAAGGTATACCTTTTCTTGTACAGTAATGCTTCCGTGACACACACACACACACACACACACACACACACACACACACAATAACAAGGTATACCACGATAATAATGTGTAAAGTGTATCAACCTTATTAAAAATTCTTGGGGGTGGATAAAACGTAAGGAAAGTTTAGAATTAAAGAACTCTGTAACTATCAGTTTCAACGCTACTACACCAAAAGAATGCTGTCAGCTGAGACACAAGTTTCCTAAAAATAATTTATAAGTTGACCAAATCGAAGAGCGTCAGACTAGAAGTACGATTAACAATTTAGAGAGAGAGAGAGAGAGAGAGAGAGAGAGAGAGAGAGAGAGAGAGAGAGAGAGAGAGAGAGAGAGAGAGAGAGAGAGAGAGAGAGAGACAGACAGACAGACAGACAGACATTTTTATAATATATAATCAAACTTGCCTCTTGAGTGTTAAGTGAATATTTACTGACATTGTTTCCTGAACACAACACAACACACTGGAACTAAGAAATACCCAGGACTGGAGAATTAACGAGGCTGTTGTGTGAAGGAAACACATTAATTCCGGGAGAAGAGGAAAGGAGGCGAGTCAAAGATAAACATTAAAGCTGTGAGTAAAGGATCACAGGAGAGGTGAGCTGCCCTGGGTGTAACATATAGCCTTTATCACTAAACTCTCTTCTACATTCTGGCTTCTAAATCTCGATGACTAATGAGAAAAAATAAACACGTATTATAGATCCATTTTCATCCTTATATTGTAGTTTTCATCGAGTTTATATCCCATTTCCACCATGTCTTTAATTAACAGCAACAAAAATACGAAATTTCATTCAGCCACAATAGAAAAACAAATCTCTTGGTTGAAAACTTTTTTTTTTTTAGTCAGGTAATGGAAGGCAAAGAGATGGACAAACCAACGTATCTAAATATTCTTGACACTATTACAGTTTCCCATAATAATTTGTAAAATAGTTGTTATAATACTTTTTCCTATGTATTAAAGAGTGAGGCAAATGATGATGTTTATATTCACATGTCTTGTATATTATGTTCCCTATACCCAGAGCTATTTGACATTTGGCTTATAAGCTTCGTGAACAGAACACTTTCCCTAGCGAGCAGCGAGTGTGAGAGAACCTGTAACCAGAAATCAATGAGTACAGCAAAAACTTTCACCAGCGAACAGTGAGTTTGGAGAGCACGACCAACTGTGTGTGTGTGTGTGAGGTTTACCTAGGCAGTCGCCCCACCACCACCACCACCACCACTACCACTACCACCACCACCACCACTACCACGCTCTGTTGCCCTGTCTTGTTTATTGTAGTAATACCCGACTGAGTATGGCTCTTATCCCCTCCTCTCGCTGACTCCCTACCACCCTCCACCACACTCTTAATTGGTGCCACAACTTACCACTACCACAAGTCTTATCGTTGCGTCACTTCAAATCCCCTCCACCCCCTTCCTACCACCCCTCGGTACTACCACCCCTCGGTACTACCACCCCTCGGTACTACCACACCCCACTACATTTTCCCAGCGCGGAGTGGTGTTGGTGATGATGTAGGTGAAGGTGGTGGTGATAATGCTTGTGTTTGTGACGGTGGTGGTATAGAAGAATGATAGTGATAGTATGGGGCAGCGGTAGTGGTAATAGTAGTGGTGGTTGTTGTAGTGGTGGTTGTTGTGGTGGTGTAGATAGCGGTGGTGGTTGTAATGGTGGTGGCTGTGGTAGTGGTGGTGACAGTGGTGGTTGTAGTGGTGGTGGCTGTGGTAGTGACAGTGATGGTTGTTGTAGTGGTGGTGACAATGGTGGTGGTGATAGTGGTGGTGGTGGGATGAACTCCAGCCACAAGACCAGCGTGAATCACCTGAGTCAGGACACACAACAAGGACCAACACACGACTAAGCGACCTCGTTAACCTCCAAGAGCCAGACTTCATTACCAGAGAAACAGGTACTATTAAACCTTAGTTACTTTATATTGGACAGCGGCGGTGACACAGCTGCCTAGTGCTGCTCAGAGGCTGTTTGCTGCTGCTGCTGCTACACACACACACACACACACACACAAAGATGATACTGTACCAAACTTTCACATATTTTTTTTAAGCCGATCTATTCTCGCCAAATCTTTCTTTTCTAACCTAACTGATGAATTTTTTTTTTACCGAGTGAGGAATGTGTTCTGCAGTGAAGGGGTTAATGCAGCCAATCAATAAACTTTAATCAAGCTTATTAATAGGTTAGATTAGGTTAAGTTTTCTTGAATTTCCTCCAACATATTTCGAAAGCAGCATAAACAAATACGGTGTTGTTGTTTTTGTTGTTGTTGTTTTTTGTTGTTGTTGTTTTTGTTGTTGTTGTTGTTGTCTTACGTGTTCTCCCACCAATGTGAGGTCTTAGGAGGCACAGTACCCAGGTAGAAACTGGTGCCTTGCTGGGCCTACATCACGAACTTATGAAACCTTCTTCCCAGACAGCTTTAAATTTCCATTCCCTTTCCTCAATAACTCGCCCTTCTTCCTTCCAGAAAAAACGAACAAATAGATATAATGGGAGAGATAGATAAAAGGAGAGAGAAAAAGAGAGTTGAGAGAGACATAAGGAGAGAGATAGCTCGAGTTAGAGAGAGATTTAAAGAGAAAGGGTTGGAGAGAAATATACGTAGATAGAGAGATAAAAGGGGAGACAAATATATAAAGAATGAAATAAAAGGAGAGAGAGAGAGAGAGAGAGAGAGAGAGAGAGAGAGAGAGAGAGAGAGAGAGAGAGAGAAATATAGAGATAAAAGATAAGAGAAAAAAGAGAGAAAAAAAAGGTGAGAAAGAGAGATAAGAGGAATGAGAGATAAAAGGAAAGAGAGAAAGAGAGAAAGGATGTGTGGAAGAGAGAGTAGAAGAGAGAAATAGAGAGAGAAAGAACACATCTCTTTCTCACTTGTCACTCTTAAGACGAAGATTACACTCCAAAGTTTTCTTAAATGTCACTGTCCCTCGTGAAGTGTGGCTTAAGCTAACAGATATAGACTGAACCAGGTGTTATGTCAGGATCTATCTTACTGCCAATAGCATAGAGTAAACATTCGGTCTCCATAAATCCATCCATGTATGTTTTCGTTTTTGCATTGGAATGTATTTTGGCTTTTGAGAGAGATTTAATATATAACGTCCAGTCGGCGATATTTTTATCACTTTTTCTCGTAAATCATTGACACGGGAGTATGAGGGTGGGTATGGGAGTGAGGGAGAATGGAAGGGAGTGAGGGAGAATGGAAGGGAGTGAGGGAGAATGGAATAGGGAACGGAGAATGGAAGGGGGAACGGAGAATGGAAGGGAGTGAGAGGGAATGGAAGGGAGTGAGGGGGAATGGAAGGGAGGGACGGAGTGTGTAAGGGCGGTGAGTGTGGAAGAGTAGGAGGTAGAGAGTGTGGAGCCGTAGAAAGGTTAGGAGAAATGTGGAAGTGAGGGAGTGTGGAAGCATAGGAGTGAGGAGGATCTACGAGCGAGTATTTACAGTTATTCAGCATGGCAGTTCATCACACGGTAATTTATTCTAAACTAAATCTCTACATCTGTGAGTGCCGGGATCTATGCCCTAGAGAGGTCATTCATTTATCACGCTCCATCAGTAAAAACTTTCCTGGGTTATCATGAGCTGATCTAAGAGAAAATTCCATCAGTTTTTAATTATTTTACCGTATGGCTTCAATTTTTAGACACCGGACACTGAAATCTAGAGTTATATTGATAGTTTAACAGTTCACGGGGACTTTGATACTCTGGGTTAAATTTCTGATTGGTATATTCATCAGTAATATCTTCACTAACTACCTGAATCAGTAGGGGGAAAAAACAAAAATCAGAATTATTTCAGTCATATTATATCGAGGCTTCAAGAACATAATTTTTTTCCCTAATTTCAGCACCTCCTTCTGACACTTCAAAGCTTCATGTTAGATCTCATAATATACGAGCTCTCGTTTGGTTACACCTCTGAAGCTACATAATAACAAATAAATTAAATTGGTACCAGAAGATAAAGTTATGCCACAGTGATGATAGAGGGAACCATAATCCTAGAACCTCCCCTCAAGACTCGTGGTGGGGGTGAGGATGTGGAATATGAGACACATTTCTTACTCTTGTTTACACGTCAGGCGGTTGATGAGACATTCTCCTGACGGGACAAAATTCATGAAAACACTGAAAGATCTCATAACATGTGGCTCAGACAGTTTGATGCCTCCCTAATGGTTGAAAGAAGGAATTTATGTGACGTATACGAAACAAATTGCTGTGTAGTTTCCTTTCATTAGACGACACAATTCTCCAGATGAGAATTTCTTTCTCTGGTTTCGTCTTACTCACAAAGTTTGAGATAATGATGTTTATTTCATTAGACAGTTGGCCTTTACTCGTGACGAAAGAAGTACCTCTTCTCTCTCTCTCTCATTTATCTCTCTTCTCTCTCTCTCTCATTTATCTCTCTTCTCTCTCTCTCTCATTTATCTCTCTTCTCTCTATATCTTACAAATATACATTATATATAGATTCTATCCTCTTTTAAATAGGTTTGAGAAAGCGGATCTTCTATACAATAGTCTTACAAATAATTCGACATAGTAATACTCATCGTCTCTCTGTAAACGGAGTGAACAAGTTAGATACGTCCTCGCATCCTCAGCTCGGGAGAAATTCAACGTACGAACCTTTGAGAATCTACCGTAGATCCAATTTTTTTTTTAGTTAAAGATCTAAAAGAATGTCCATGAAATCCTCCTGGTGGGAACGACAGTCCAGCTGAGGTTTGGCGCTTCAGAGAGGAGATGTGATATCCTGTGTTGCTGTTATTTTGTGTTGACGAGACAAAAGTGTTGTTTGAGGAACCAGATATCTCTACATCCAGTGAGGCACGAGGCGAGAAAACTTGGTGGCAGTCACTCGTGTCTCACAGGAGTCTCCCGTCCTTCCTGTTGTTCTCACACCTGACACTCCCCACACCTGACACTCCCCACATCGTAGAGAAATATTGTGTTAAAAAATCTGTTATAGCATGAAGGGTACTTTTGGAACCAGAGCCTTAGAGAAGAAACAAACAAAGGGAAAAAGGTCCTTGATACCACTACTGAAGACGATACTAAACATCGAATACCTTCATGTTTTCAGCATCAAGTGATACACAAACTTTAAGAAACGACAAGACTGTTAAGGAAGATGAGCGGAAAAAACACATTAAATGTTAGGTACACACGAGTATTCTCTATTTAATATAAAACTACTTAACATACTGAGACTTGACATGTACGCTCCTGGAAACGTCAGGATAAATTAAACTAAAATGATGATGTTTTCCTGGATTATGGCTAAATCAACATGAGAGATACGGCGGAAAAAACTCACAGATATACTTTAGTTAATCAATAGTCAAATAGTCACAACAAATCTGATTTTAAAGGTGTTATATTATAATAAGTGAAAATCTTTAACAAATATGAAATAAAAATTCTAACAATGTAAAAAAAATAATGATATTGAATTAACAAAGTCATTGAACAAAACTACACACAACACAGAAAGTAAACCGACAAACCATGAGATAACGATTAAACACTAAAACCCATAATTTTTCAAGTGTAACAATAACCTGAAATATTAACACAAACAACCAGAGTAAATAATTAAGGATTATTTAAGTATTATCTCATGGTGGAAATGTCAGAACAAAAAACTGTAAATTCCTCAGAGTAAAAACGTGTATTACAGTCTTATGCTCTCTGGATATACACTCACGTTAGAACCAGATAGTATATTTAGGTGTGTTTACGGATATTCCAACATCAACCTGAACCATTTTCATATTTCTACTTGGGGAATCGAGAGTAAACAGCTTAACTTTATACGAGGAGTTATAGGTACTGGCCACAGGTTATATCATCCGGAAATCTGACCAAACAAAACATACATAGATGAATACTAATACTGTTTATATATCAAAGGAGAATAAATTAGTGGCAAAAGGAGTTGTATTACTGAAAGAAGTCAATTTGTATTCTGATATACTTCCTACGATTCTTAATACTAAAGAAAACTTTAAATTTATAGTAACTTGATTTTGTTTCATTTCCTAATAATCAAGGTATGATAAATACGAGACTTGACATTATCTTTCGGAACGCTATTGTCGACTGCAACACCTTATCTCAATCTCCCTCTTCCATTTATAATAGGAATTTATGTTTGGCAGTAGCTCTTTACCTAATGATTCAGCTGAGATACACAGCAATATACACGATGCCTACAGCTCGGATCCAAGATGCGAGAGAATTATACATTTCTGAAATATTGCATAAAGATGTTGTACTAAGTGTATGTTTACAGTTACCGTTCATTATTCCTATCAGAGAAGCTGAATCAAGAGGTATTGCATCATATGAACGCTTGAGGGATAGTTAATAGATGTTTTAGATTTCAAATGTAACCGTATAGTTTAGTCTAGAATTCCCGAAGAACGTGTTCCTCATTCTACTCATTTATTGAGTCAACACACACACACACCGATATACAAATAAATGAAAACCCATTGTATGCGGCGGCGATAGAAGATGAAAGAACAAGATAATTCTTTCATCAAATGTAGTGATTATATATATATATATATATATATATATGGAGCATTAAATCTGTTCAAATCAACACAGCTTATGACAAAAATCTGGTCGCTCTTGATTTAGCGATACCTAATACAATAGTTGACCGAAGGAGCGAGGGGGTGAGTGGCGACCAAATCTCTTGATACACGACATAGAAACATATTTACAGGTGTCAGCAACTGTGTGTTTATTAAGAACGTGAGTTGTATGAGGAAGAAGAGAATAGTGAGGATATAAGAAAAATAAACATAAAAATACCATTAGGCGCGAGTAAGTGAAATGCGGTTGGCGATGACCGTAGACTTCTGCGTTTTCCAATAAGATGACAAACTTAGGTAAATGTTACGCCCCCGCCCACCTGGTACGATGTCCTCCGTAAACTTCCTGACCTCTCGGACGTCTATGGGAAAGGGTCGCGGAAACGGGACGTGATTGCTGCCCGTATCATCATTGTGTATGACTTTGCTTGGGAGATTGGTATCCCCGCATCCCTTGAGCAACGCTCTTGTGCATTATGCAGGAGACACGACAGCAGCACCCTTATCCACTACCTCCTAAGATGTCCCCACACACAACGCTTCCGTGACGCCTGCTGGACCACCACTCCACGACCCCCTGACGGAGACACGATGATCCTCCCCATACTGGCCAGATATTTTGTAAATAACATTGATTATGTGTTAAAGGAATATCCTTCCTTCCTTAGGGTTTAGTAAGCCCCTTTATAATATCTATACTGTAAATACTTGTCACACTTGCCAGATGCTTCTGGTGTCATTGTACAGGGGTACCTAGTGACAGCACTAGCATCCCGCTTCCTCTTTCAAGGAGTAAACAATTGAAATTGAAAATTGAATGTTGCGCCAGGCCGTTAGAGTGTGTAGTTGACTGGCCTGCTCGTTCTATATATATATATATATATATATATATATATATATATATATATATATATATATATATATATATATATATATATATAATCAACGACCTCACCAGCAAGGAATCGAACCCTCGACCTACTGGGTGTGACTAGGGAACGCTTACCAGCTGGATTCGGTAAAATGCTACTGACACCACATACGAGGCATGGGCAGTTTCCCAATGAGGTTCACGGCGCCATCAGCTCGATGAACAGGCTTTGTGTGAAATATAACAGAGTCTAGAACTGCTTTTAGTGTCCTTGTGGCCTAGCCGGTAAGCGTTCCCTAGTCACACCCAGTAGGTCGAGGGTTCGATTCCTTGCTGGTGAGGTCGTTGATTGTATGTTCAAAGTCCGCGTGTTAAATGGACTAAAAATAAAGTATATATATATATATATATATATATATATATATATATATATATATATATATCTTGATAAAATCACACGGGAAAAGGGGGAAACAACGGAGCACCTTAGCTTTCGTCTTTATTCAAGACATATATATATATATATATATATATATATATATATATATATATATATATATATATATATATATTTCATGTAAATCCACAATGAAAACGTGAATAAGATAAATCTTGATAAAATCACACGGGAAAATGGAAACAACGGAGCACCTTAGCTTTCGTCTTTATTCAAGACATCTTCAGAGGCAGTTGCCTCTGAAGATGTCTTGAATAAAGACGGAAGCTAAGGTGCTCCGTTGTTTCCATTTTCCAGTGTGATTTTATCAAGATATATATACACATTGTATATATATATATATATATATATATATATATATATATATATATATATATATATATATAGATATATATACAAAGTAATTACAAAAGAATTCTATACACAGAAGGAGCAGACCAGTCAACTACACACTCTAACGGCCCGGCGTAACATTTACCTAAGTTTGTCATCTCATTGGAAAACACAGAAGTCTACGGTCATCGCCAACCGCATTTCACTTACTCGCGCCTAATGGTATTTTTATGTTTATTTTTCTTATATCCTCACTATTATCTTCCTCATACAACTCACGTTCTTAATAAACACACAGTTGCTGACACCTGTAAATATGCTTCTATGTCGTGTATCAAGAGATTTGGTCGCCACTCACCCCCTCGCTCCTCAGGTCAACTATTGTATTAGGTATCGCTAAATCAAGAGCGACCAGATTTTTGTCATAAGCTGTGTTGATTTGAACAGATTTAATGTTCCACAATACACCTGAATATATTCCTATGTTTAAGTTCAGGTGTTGAGAGATAGCATGACATTGATTCTTAGAGCCCACAGAAACACTATGCAAATCTTCTTTTCACACACGACCACAGTGATTCCGAGAACAGTACTACGCTAACCTGCTTCCCGGATATGACACGTTATTAAGACATAGTAGTGGAGAATCTGTCAACATGGGCCAACGAAGAATTTTTCTCGAGTAAAGATGAATATTTCCTTGATTAATTCTTCCTGTTCATAATTTTTATGGTTTAAGAGTAAATAAACACAACTATAGTGTGTAATTAGCCAGACTGAGTTATGTTCGATAAATATAATCTATTATTTACGGTTATATCGATACGTTTATGACCAATAGAATTAGACTTGCATTGTTTTCAAATTAAAAAAATAAATGTTAAAATTTTTCGACTAAATGACACAAGACATTACACACTATATAAATGACTTAACATTACGAAATCATTATCTAATGTTATCCTTGTCAACTTCATTTCTTTAAATAGTTTTGTTATTATGTGACGCAAATGTTTAAGGTCATGATAACTTTAATCAGAAGCCTTCGCGGGGGTCTTCATATAACCTTCAATCTCTTATCAGGAAACGTGGCGTGTTTATTGGCCCATGACACCTGCTGAGATTTTCAATTCCAGGAGACAGCCACTCAACGACCCACAAGAGACTCAGCCCGTCTTCCCTGACACCAAGAAAACGATCATAAACATATTTTTTATTAGTTTATTGCATTTTGGATAATGGCCCCAGTCTACGTTCATACTTATATTCGTCCTAATAATTAGTTCATTATATCCTATTATTTGATTAAACGAGAAGATTAAAGGTCACGAACAGTTAGAGACTTCAGAATGTGACCAAAGGGATCAAGTGAACGGTAGTGACTAAATGTGGCAACAGTGCTTGATAATAGATAGCTTCTCCCTCTCCAATGCTTTCGCGGACCACCAAAAGTCACTTAACTAACACAGTCACCTTCTTACCCCCTTCCACCCACACGAGACTGACGACTATTGTGATTAAGAAGTTAGTATACCTTAGTTGTGGAAGTGCAGTATTACATTATAACATGAGCAGCATCTCACATGGTCGACGGATTTATTTACCTTCTAGTTGTTTGTCTGTTAACATACCTAACAGTTATACCTAACAATACCAAGACAACAATATCACACACTGTAGGATTATGGACCAATTAATTATATAACAACACCTATACATTAATAATCAGATATAATCCCCTAACTCTTTAAAATATATCAATGTGAATATAAACTTAACAATCGTGTTCTGTAACCCTCAACAGTCTGAACACTATAATGACCTGTTAGAGAGTTTGGGCCAGCTTCCTCCCTTTCGTCTTGTTACAGAGTTTAGTTGTGACTCAATTAGGTGTTTCCTGTCTATGTTTGGTGAGGTAGTTGTCTGCAAGTTTATGTACATGTGTAATCCGTATAATTGATAGCCTAAGTGTAAGATAGTGCAGGTGTGAGACGGTGCTGTTGACTCCGTTAGATACTGTAGGAGGTAAGAGCGAGGTGTATAAGCACCTATGGATCTTGTCATGTAGTATACGTTTACTGTGTCTTTAGTTATTTATGTGGGGAAACAGTTGTGTAGTTTTGAGTATGTGACGTTTATAAGAAGTTCCAAAGATACGGGATAATTCTCTCGGTATTCGTTTTCTCTCTTTGTTCCTTAGCATCTCACACAACTCTTGCTACCTCTACGAGAATTTGTCACTGGCCTAATTCACCTTACATCACCATCTCTTCTTAAAACATCGTATCTTAAGACCTACGAGACCATCTTACCTATGTCAGTGCCTCCGGTCACTCAGGTAAAGAGACTTAGACAGAAAAGTTTCTCATTGATCATACCTGTATTGATAAGCTGCTGTGATGAGAAGTATTCCGGGGTCAAGGTTGTGGGTTGGTTAGCTTGACTCTCACGTAACTAGGAAGACAGGAACGCTCGGATACAGAAGAACTGACCTCACTCCTTCCTCTCATCTTTCCGCCCCCACCTTCCTTTGACCTCAGTCGCTAGCGGGAAGTTACAAAGAAGCTTTTTATTAGAGTAATGTTACGAGGATTTTATTTTTACAGTTAATAACTCACAACAGAATGTAATGAGTGAGAATTTAAATAAACACATTCCCTCACAGTTCGAAATAAGTTTTTAGAGACGAACAGTTTTATATTCCTTTGACCAAAATAAAAGAGTTAAATGTAGTAAACGAAACACGTAGATAACAAAATAAAAATATATTTGCCATAGAACCTACTGTCAAATTTATTTCGTAGATTTTGAATATGAAAAAGTGGCAAAAATTTAAAAAGGAACTTGTAGTGAACATCGTAGCCACAAATGTATTTTAGTGGTGTAACCAGACTGGGATCACTTTGTCTCACTTAACCTGGAGGGTCCGCTTGAGGTACGACTTAGGTGGTTATCGACCATTACTGCCAGTGTACAAGGCTGGTCAAGAAGCATAATTAAGATTTAGGTCTTTGCCTGAAGCCACGACTAGTCTTCAACAAGTAGCAAACTGTGATCTCTATTATAAGGGTGAAAATTGTAGTCACACAAGCCCATACAGAATAATACTTCACACCTGCCATGTTGCAAGATATAATCAAATCACCCACACCATCCACCTAACTCGCATCATCCACATCACCCAAACCATCCACTTCACCCATACCATCCACATCATCTTCATCAACCACCTAACTCGCATCATCCACATCACCCATACCATCCACATCACCCATACCATCCACATCATCTACATCAACCACCTAACTCGCATCATCCACATCACCCAAACCATCCACTTCACCCATACCATCCACATCATCTTCATCAACCACCTAACTCCCATCACCCACAGGTCAGGTCACATGGGAATTAAGGGTTGGAGATCTTCCCTACGAACAGACATTACCAAAGTGTGTCATTGCTAATAAGACTGTGTTGCATGTTAACCTAAATCGAACCAAAGCCTATTGGGAGATTTAAATTGAATCCAGGTATTTTGCAAACGTAATGCAAATCTGAGGAATGAGACAAAGGATTATCATAAGAGTATATTTAGAACTCCAGGAAAGGACTTAAGCATAGTTATGAGTCTCCAAATAACTTTTATCTATTTCGGTTTTAACAATATATTTCATAATATCTGCTTCCGCAACGTTGCATATAACCATATCTTCAAGTTTTATAGCATCTACTTAGTGTTGCACTGAATACTGTGGAAGATAATTCAAGGTTGCAAGATCATTAAAAAGGGATTTGGCGGAGAGACACCTGGCAAACATTGTGGTAATAACTTGTTGCTGAATTTAAACAAGGTCACATGTTACGACTTTTAAGGCGAAATTCTCCACAGTGTAAACAGAGTTTTAGTGTGTGTGTGTGTGTGTGTGTATGTGTGTGTGTTTTAAAATCATCAAGAAAGGTTACAGAATAATCAATAAATTGGGTGAAATAAATCGTTCATTTTCCAAGTGATTCATAATCCCTGCAGAGAGTTAACAAGTTATAACACTATCATCAAATATTTATCTCACTCCAAGATAAATTAACTCATTAAAGTCTCCATAAACCTGTTCCTTTCTCCCTATAGAACAAATAAAACAAACAAAAAAGTTATTGAGCTCTATAATACTGAGCACAATACAAAGTTAATTAACATAGTGTTTACGTCATAGTCTCTGCAGGTATTATCCAACATATTTTTTTAAGGTTACTTCTGGACGGAACCATAAAAGACAGATTATGTAACATCACAATAACACAACACCACCATCAATGTATACTAAGGGAAAAAAAATACACATCCACTGTTTTCTTTGTTGCTCTAATGTATTACGAGCTTATAACCACCAATTAGACATTCTTGGAGTAAGACAAAACAATAAGATTTCTTTCTCGGTATTCCAGGATAAGGAAACACGATAACAAGAGCCACTATTGTCCTGCCAGTACTCGGGTTCCTGTTTTTAAAAATTCCCCTCCTAACTTAGGAATGATAAGAGAATGCATATGATCACAGTAAAGTCTCTAGTGAATTCTGAAGCCATTTTCATCTCAGTACGAATGATAAGACAATACTGTACTAGTCATCACACTAAAGCCCCAAAATGATATTCCTAGGCAAATGTTTCCTAACTGGGATGATAAAACCGTGGATATAATCACACTAGGGGCTCAAGCAGCTACAGTTAGGGGGCAAATTGAACTTATGTTCCTCTGAGAATCCGGACCCAGAGAGTACATGACCCCTTTACAAATCACAGGACTATCAACCTTCACGCTCCGAGGATTGAAAACACTAGAGAACTATTTTCTTTTGTACTGAGAGAAACATTGATGATTTTTACGCCAAACGAACTTGTTTTCATCCCTTAAGAATCTGCTGTTTTTTTTCTTCAATATTTATGGTGAATGATGTTGTAGAATGTTGAAGACCAGCTACTAAACATCACCTTTAAACTGAACTTCTTAGCTATGGAGACGCCATTTTTTAACACTAT
Source organism: Homarus gammarus (assembly GCA_958450375.1). NCBI lineage: Eukaryota > Metazoa > Arthropoda > Malacostraca > Decapoda > Nephropidae > Homarus > Homarus gammarus. The sequence continues at coordinate 157,511 of CAUDMG010003323.1, read as the reverse complement.
CTGGCTAACATCAATGAAAGGTAATTAGTCCGACTAATTACCCAAATTTACCCAAATGTAATAAACCTGGCGAATTTTTTCATACAGGTAAATAAGATATACTCCTCACCTGTTTTATTTATATCTCACTCTTATGTTCCTTTTATCACTGCTGCTTAATACATGTCTCTATCTCTCTTTATCACATATTTTACCCTTCCTCGTCTCTCCTGCTCTTCCCTCTCTTCGGCCGTGACAGAAAAATATAATTCTCATTTTGAAATTAAATGGAGCCATAATGGAATCTAAAATTAATCTTGCTTTTTCCTACACTGTTGTTCAGGCCTGGGTGAACAGAGGCTAATAGCGACCCACCTCTCCCTCCACCTCCCCCCTCTCTCCCCACCTCTCCCTCCACCTCCCCCCTCTCCCCCCACCTCTCCCTCCACCTCCCCCCTCCCCCCCCACCTCCTCCCTTCTACTCGCCCCCTGGCAACAATCACTGCTTCATTATGTCTTTTTTTTGCTAATTATATCAATAAATCTGTATAATTAAAAAAAAATTATAGTTCAAGCGATGATAACGAACTATTGCTGACCGTAATAATAATAATAATAATAATAATAATAATAATAAATAGCCTCAGCCTCGTTGTATATAATGCTACATGGTGTTAATTTATTCCTGAAAAAAGCACAATTTAATTCACATTAACTACCAGCGACACTGTATAATCAGTCTCCATTATACTACGGTCAATAGTATAATTCCTTGGTGTGTATTATACTGCAAAGTTTAGTTAATATATTCATAAGAATGTTAAACTTAACCTTAGGGAGAGTTCCACGCCATTACTTCACATTATTGAAACATTATTCTTCATGAGGAACCAAAAGACGCGGAATTTTCTCGGTTTCAGAATAAGTTAAGGAAAGTCAGAATTATACGTCGGTTGAAGACATACACACATATTATTTTCCCTATTATTCATTTAGAGACGAAAATAGGGAAATAGGCTTCTACTATCTGGGGTTAAGTTGTAAAGGTTTAATAAAGATGTGTTTAAAATGCTCTGTATTGTAGATCTGTATTTGTACGAGAATAAATGTTGTTAAGTGTGAGATATACGATAGTTTGGTTAGTTCATTGTTGGGGGATATTGTAGGCAGACAGACAGAGACAGACAGACAGACAGACAAACAGACAGAGAGACAGACAGACAGAGACAGACAGAGAGACAGACAGACAGACACAAGTGCAGCTCTCTTTCCCCTTCTACTTCCTCCTTTATCAGCAAATATTCTTCCCTTACCCTAGGCACTCTACCTAAATTATCTTTGGAACCATTCGCCGCCACCTCTTCATCATCTCCCTCTTCCCACATTATCAGGGACACTTTAGTCTCTCCCTTTCTACTTTTACTGCTTAACGAAACATAATGTAAAGTAACACAATGCAAAATAACGTAACTTAACGTATTGTATCGTAATATATCGCAAGATTTAATTTTTCCAATGGCTTTTTACAGAGAATTTGTTTTACTTTCTCTCTCTTTCTGTTATCTTAATCTCTCTCTCTCTCTCTCTCTCTCTCTCTCTCTCTCTCTCTCATTACTCCCCGGTCACATATATTAATCTCATGGGAAACTATGGCAAGACAAACACTCTTTATGTCCAAACAGAAAACCTTTTAAAGATTCTAATTATATAGTAAGACATAATTGACCTTCATTGTATTCGACACTTTATTTGGTATGATTTAGATAATAATTTGAGATTGTTAAAAAAAAAATCATATCCTGGAGATTTGTATTTATGTTATCTCATAAAATAAAATTGAACGAACATTTTCAGTCGATATATTGGAAGTAGTAATAATAATAATAATAATAATAATAATAATAATAACAACAACAACAAAACAGCACCAATAACTAGAACAATAACAACAACTACAACAATAACAACGATAAATATAATAAATCAATACCAACATGAATAACAACTACAACAAAAACAACAACTATAACAACAACAAAAACCACATCAATAACAACAACAAAAACAACAACTATAACAACAACAAAAACCACATCAATAACAACTACAACAAAAACAATGATATCGAACCACAACCTTTACCTCAATAACACCGGGACTGACAACAGCTAACATAACACACCAGACATAATACCACTGACTACAATAAACAATTTTCAAGATTATATTTGTACGTATAATGGTTATCCGTGTTATTGTCCTAATTTTGTTTATATTTCTGGGTCATTATCGTGGATAGTCACCTAAAAATCTCCCCCCCCCCCCTCCTGTTTTTTCGTTTTAAATCTATGAAAATTACTGTTACTCATCCCTGTAAATTATGGTAAAATATTTATATTTTTTGGTGCGTGATTATGAAATGGTCTCTCTCTCTCTCTCTCTCTCTCTCTCTCTCTCAACACAGTACAACTTGACAAACAAACTAGAGAGTCACGTTTGGAATATCAGCAAGGTAACAACCCAAGCAAGTAAAGATCACTAACGAGCCCTGAGAACTATGGCGGAAAATACGGTCTTCTCCAAAGATTTTTTCAGATCATCTACCCTATAACGTGGAGTCTAAGAAGTCAATCCCTTGTTTGTTCCCTTAAAATCCAAACTAGGGACAACTGTAGGATAACATTAATCGTAACGTTAGATTCACTACGATAAAAGATAAATATAATTGCAGGATTATTTCACAATATAACATAATTGGATCTATTGTATTATTTAACGAAAAAAGATAACGAGATATAGACGTATCTCGTTCCCTTAATCTCTCTGTCTCTTTCTCTCCTACCTGAAGACCAGAAACTTTAAGGGTGATTATCCTATAGAGGGACAGGGGGGGGGGGGGGGGGCAAATAGCAGTATTTCAGTAGGAACGAACAATTTCCAGCTGTCGTCTCCAAGTTTATCGTGTCATTATCTCGCCTGAGTGAACGCAACCACGCGGTCATTTTCAGTTTACTCGGAACTGGTCTATAGCACATATGATCATAGATACCATCGCCTGCAGACTCTGATATGAGAAATTCGTCCTTATTGCTCAGGGTAAGTTGACACTATCTAGGTCCAAGGGGGAAGCCAGGTGATCGTTGACTTTTGTTTTGAAGCTGTTCTGTCTTTCATGGGTTTTATTGCCCTTTTATATCACACCAAGTCACTCCCCGGCAAGAGAAGAAGGTAGGTAAGAAGGAAGGAGGATTAGGGGAAGACGGGGAGAGAGGGAGAGAGAGAGAGTTAGTTACGTCTTCTCTCTTTCCTTTTGTAAACATCTTCCGTCTCTAATCTCTCTCTCTCTCTCTCTCTCTCTCTCTCTCTCTCTCTCTCTCTCTCAAAGTTTAAAAGATTGAAACTCAGACGTAATGAACGAAGCTTATTGGCCCTGGACGTTAAGGGCACACCTAGATGAATAATTAATATAACAACGACAACAACAACAAAGACAACAACAAAAAATACAAAAACAACAAAAACACCAAAAACAACACAAATAACGACAACAAAAATAACAATTTCAACAACAAAAAATTACAAGAACAGCAACACGTGTTTTAGTATAGGACTTTTCCATACACTGTGTTTTATAACCTAACCCAGAGCCTTATAAATCACCATCCTAAAGCAGTTAAATCATTAGTCTTAAATGAATCAATTGAACCATTATTATTAAGACAATATCCATTATATTAACGATTATCCTCAAAGGGTTAAATCAATTATCCTAAAGTAATTGGATTATATATTTACAAGATATTATCCATCATGCTGTAAGGTATCCTGTAAAGGGTTAATCCATTGTCCATTAAGGGTTAACCCATCGTTCTGACAGGGTTAATCCATCGTCCATAAAGAGTTAATCCATCATTCTGACAATGTTAAACCATCTACCTCAAAAAAGTTAACGTGTCTAGTTGCAGTCAAACGTTCACATCTCTGCCCAGACCAATCCTGTAGTCACGATAACTCTCTATAAATATCCACCAAATTAAAATGAACTCTAGACTAACTAAATTATCCACAAAATAACTGCTATTATCTATGAGAAATTCTTGTTGTTGATGGTATAAAATCATACGATGAAAATTTAGTTTTATATTATGCCGCTGGTAAAGTTATTATTATACTCAGCTTCAGTATTAGTGAGGAAATAAATGCCTGTGAATAAGTTTCTCTCTCTCTCTCTCTCTCTCTCTCTCTCTCTCTCTCTCTCTCTCTCTCTCTCTCTCAGGCCAGCTACACCTTGCCATATTTCATCATATCTGAACAACAAAGTTTAAACTATAATCAGAAATTCCAATAAAATGCAAATGAATCTGAGTTTTTTGACGTCGATAAATATTATTATTTTTTCACTTTTCTCGAAACTGTATACATATGTCATGAAAGTTTGAATTAACTGTATTAAGTGTGAGAACTGAGTGTAATGACTGTGTATAAAGTGAGTGTAACTGATGAAACTTTTATGATATGTTTTTTGTAGTGACTGGATGGACCTTACACATTAATCTAACTGGAGAAACTGTAGTTATTTTACAGTCTAAGGTTACTATTGGGTGATAAGGTCATTATCTAACTCCCCAGAAAGGTTTAAGAAATCATCACTGGAGTTATTAGGTCGTGTGAGGAACCTTTGTTTACTGTCACCAATGAAGAAAGTTTAGGTGATTATAACTCTGCAATGTCTCCTCCTTCCTTCTTTTCTCCTTCTTTCTTTACTCCTTCCTTCTTTACTCCTTCATTCTTTCCTCCTTCCTTATTTACTCCTTCCTTCTTTACTCCTTCCTTCTTTACTCCTTCCTTCTTTCCTCCTTCTCTCCTTTAACAACATTTTTTCATCTCTCCCCTTCTCATTGTACCTCATATTTCCACAACCAATCACCACCTGATCTTTCCCCTCTCCCTATTCCTGTTTTATTCACATTCTCTCTATTCCTCATACCTCTCCACACATATCCTTCCCTTCGTAGTCTCTTCTCCTCTCCTCTCCTCTCCCTTGAAACATATTTTTATCGGTCCCTTTTACAACTCTACTCGATTCTTTTTTTTTATTTTTTTGTGATTAGTAAAAATTCAAGAGGATACTGCAAGAGAATATTTTTAGCACTTTGAGGAGGAGGGTTGGGTTAGGTTAGGTTAGGTAAAGGTGTATATAGTATAAGGCAAAACCTACAAGATACGCGAGAGGCCAAGGTGAATAACCTACCATTGGCGTTGATGGAGAATGTAATATTACGCATTAAGCTATACTCTACGTCGGCTATATCTCTTCTCAATGTGTACTTAACGTTAAGACGGCAAAAACAGTGCTATATATATAGAAGCATTAAACCTGAATATATATGTGTTAATCTTCCACAATATATAACCTATAATCCGACTCTTTCTTAGGTGTTTCAACAAGGTAAACACTGTAACTCCAAGAGGGAATAAAAGGTAACAAGAGTATACCAATTTGTTAAGTAGGACACGTGAATCAAGAGAACCTTTTGTACATAAGGCGAAATAAATGTGTCTGAATTTTCTTCCCTTACCACTACTTTCGGGTGAGGAGGAGGGGAGGGAGAGGAGGAGGAGAGGGGAAGTAGTGGGGGGAGGAGGAGAGGGGGAGGAGGGGAGGGGAAGTAGGGGTAAGGGAGGAGGGGAGAGGGAGGAGGAGGAGAGGGGAAGTAGGGGTAGGGGAGGAGGGGTAGGGGAGGAGTGGAGCGTAAGTGGTCCTCAGTGTTCGTGCGTCTGTTAGTCTGGTGTAAACAAGTAGGTGGTTCCCCTTCCTCTCCTCTCTTTCCCCCCTTCCTCTCCTCTCTCTCCCCCCTTCTTCTCCTCTCCCTCCTTCCCTCCTCCTTCCCTACCTGCCCTAAATCGTCTTCCACGGAAAGTATCACTGACAGCCAGTAATAATACCCATGAGAAACGAACGATCGATATCCAAGGTAAGACATACAGACACACCACCAATCTCAGACGATAGTACTTGCTTATGTCAGGTTGCCGCCGGGGCTCTGTACACAAGGGGAAGTTATGTCTCGTTATCGGCTCTAAACCTAACCTAACCTAACCTAAGCGCCACAGGTAGGAAGATATACCATAATTATACCAAGAAATTTATATATATATATTGTCTACTAAATCCTTAATTGAAGAAAATTGGTTATAATTATTTTTTTAAGAGAATCATTACCATAACGTGTGCATAATTCTGTACATAATCTGGTATAATTCTGAAGTGACAGTAACCTCTGAGCATATTTAAGTGACAATAATAATAACAATAATACAAACTCATATAATTTTTAAACTCGAGTCTATGATCACAGATACACACAACTCGCCTTAACTGATGGAGTCACACCTCATTAGCGACAGATTCAGGTTAATTGACGTGGTTCACCTAGACGCTTTGATCTACCGTAAGTGATGATGATGATGATGATGATGATAATGATGAATAAAGTTTGACAAAGAAGGATGCCACAGAGAGCCTTGATGTGGTGTTGACTTCGTGACAACCCGGAACTATCGTAACTTACTCTGATCTATCGGTTTACCTGCTGATTACCCCTTAGGTTATTACACCTTAAGATTAACCCCCAGATGTTAGCCTCATATATATCAATCTAAATGATACAGCATAACGTAACCTAACGTAACCTAACCTAACCTGACCTGACCTAACCTGACCTAACCTAACCTAACCTGACCTAACCTAACCTAACCTAATCTAAACCCCCAGGTAACGACAGAGTGTTTAATCATCAGGTGAAATAAGCTGGGGGTTAATCTCCAGGTGCTCTGATTTTTTCTCTAACTTCACATGAGTCAAATATAACATAATCCTATCCCCATTATAACCTACTTAAGGCGTAAGAATATATTCCTAAGTTTACGTATCTCTAACCTAACAACCGAATCCTAACCAACCTTTTCATTTACATAACCAATTCTATCTCAAACAAAAATCTAACTACCTTGAACATAACCCAGTTCCAATGTTTTATAATCTAATTTACCTCTAACCTACCATCACCAAACAAGAGCTTATGTAGACACGGTTCAGGGAATTTGCTTGGCCCTTAGTCTACCTGTCCTCCTGCGACTCACCTGAACCTGACATGATTCACAAACATTCAATTTAACATAATTTGTTTCGGCTCGTAATTCGTGTCCCTTAAGATCCACAAATATGACACACGACCGTAGCCAGACACATGAGCTAACATGGTAGTCCTGCACGACAGAACACACTTACCCCGACTTAGGCGATATATGACCTCGGTGAGTCACCCACGCAAATTACCCGGATACTGGAATATGTGAAGCTTTGGCTAATAATGGCTGATGATACTGTCTTCACTCATCAATTACCGGGGCCAATAATTACGGCTAAGTGTCACTGGCGTAATTACTTAAACCTGCTCCTGATTACGCAACATGATAAGGTGAATCTCACAAACTTATTGGATAAGTGAGGAGTGAGGGTGACCACTGTGGCCTCACCTCACCTGTAATGTTCATCACGACTTCTGTCAGGCAGACGAGCACTTGGCGGAGCGGCGCCTGTGAGTTACTGAGTGACCTAGCTGTTTGAGTTACCGAGTGACCTGGCTGTGTGAATTACTGAGTGACCTGGATGTTTGAGTTACTGAGTGACCTGGCTGTGTAACTGAGGCTATGACCTGCTCTACCTGTGTAACTGTTTTCTTCCACAACATGTAATTAATGTATGTTTTCAGAGTTTTATTGTAGGAGATCTCTCACACACCCACACACACACACACACACACACACGTTAAACTACAATGACCTGTCTTTTTGATACAACAAATTAAGCTCCTTAAAAGCTTTACTCTGTCAAAAAAACTCGAAACTGGAATTTTCGTAAGCTTTTGTCCGCCAAGATAAAAAAAATGAACAGTTTACCTACACTAAGAGGAAGCCTTCAACCCACATGTACCAGCTGAGAGTCTCCTGTCAGGGATAATGAATCATATTTTCTCATAATGTTTCATAATTATTCTCTCATTTCCTTCATTAAATTCTTGTTACTTTAAATATCTATGGAATATTAATGTTTCACAATTTCGACAGACACAACTATGAACTGAGGTGGATCGTCTGGATTGAAGCACTCGACTTCTGAAGGTTCGAAACACATCTCTGTATTAACGACAAGCTGTAACGTAGTGAGTAAATCATCTGGACTGAAACATTTGAGTTGAGACGGTTCGAATATTACAAATACATTGGCCATTAAAGTATCACACGAGAGCACCAACGCGGAGAAGGAGTTAGGATCCAGGAAGCGAAGAGGCAAACAGATTAATATCATCCCAAGTGCTCGACCGCAGGAGGGGATATTATTATCCTTGTGATCACGACCATTAATTCCAAAAAGGATGAGTAATTGAGATGATAAAACACACACACACGATATTGGGAAAGTAAATTAAGATCTGTAAACAAAAAAAAATCTAGTTAAGTGGTGTAAATGATTCCAATGGAGACTGAGTCATAAGTCTGTTGATGAATGTTGATGTGTAGTGGTGGTGGTGGTGGTGGAAGCATCACTGGGAATGGTTGAAAATCACACCGATAATAAAAACACCTTCCTGGAAATGAGGTAGTAAGAGTGAGAGAAGGTGACAGGTGGGATTCACAGAGGGTGTTGTTGAGGTACTTAGACGCCATCAACCCAGAATATGATGAAAATGGGAACAAAAAATGGCCAAAATGTGTAAGGACTGATATACATGTATTAAACGACAAAGAAGAAGAAGATGATAAGGAATAAGACATGAGAAAAGTAGGAAAAGACATTCAGTATTCAGAGCGGTAGGCACGAATACGTCATGGACACAAAAATTCCTTAATAATATAAAGTTTGACTGAGAGAGACATGCTAGCCATTAAGTTTTAACGAGTACTCACTTCACCTCTTGACATGACACGCATCTAATGTTCTATAATTCATTTACTGAGACTATAGATAATACCCTGAGCTTTATTTACTTAAGTTAGTGAATATAGATCATGATGTTCCTTAATGTAATAATAAATGTTACTGGGTGAATAACTAAGTGTTGTAATGTTTATCACAAAGGTAGTGTCATCGTGTCTCTTCCTACTCCCTTGTCTTCACTAACTACCTGGTCATTAGGTATTTTTATGGGGAATAACATAAGGAAGAAACATTAATTATATTTAGAATTTAAGAGAAAAAATATTACATAATCACCTCTTGGATGATGTTTCATGAAGGCGCATTGTTTTATTGAGTTATATGTTAGTGATGTTTGTTTGATGATGTTTTGTGATTAATGTTGGATAATTATGTGAGAATCACGTTGTATTTTGTTTACTAATACAATAAGTGGTGCCTAAGACCCACTACCAGGTGTGTAGGATCTTGGACTCAAATCTGTGATACTATTCTGTGAAGCCCAAAACTCAATTGCTATTATCTTTAAGCCTCGTCTCATGTTTGTATAATAAATCCAAAATGGAATTCTGGGGAGGAAAGAAGGATGAATCATGCATTGACTCATTACTATGCAGCGGCCAGATAGGTGCAGCGGCCAGGTAGGTGCAGCGGCCAGGTCGGTGCTGCGGCCAGGTAGGTGCAGCGGCCAGGTAGGTGCTGCGACCAGGTAGGTGCTGCCGCCAGGTAGGTACAGAGTTGATTTATGGGACCATTATGTAGGAGCCGGATAACGTGTTGAATTACAGGACCCATTTTATAAAGTAACCTTGTCAGGAGTGATGAGTGTGGCCCCGAGCCTTTCGTCAGAGGAGGGTCACGACTCAGGGGTAGTAGAGACGACCCTCAGGGGAAGAGAGATAAGCACCTAGGTTTATTAACAACTTAGGACTACTGGGGGAGTTACCTCGACAGGTAAGAGCCCACCTGAGAGTCGCCGAGGAGAGTAATGACGGGTTATTTGCCAGGAAGGTAAGGGTCGTTTTCGTGTGAATGACTCTCGTCTTGTTTATGTAACTCTGAAATAGCTACGGCTCTGGGGTCAACACCTCAACCTGGCGTGTTCTCAGGAGAGGTGGTGGTCCTAACATATTGGGGATATACGTAACTTCTGGTCCCTGGGCCGAGTGTTGTGTAAACAAATAGAAGAAAAAAATAAAAACATCTCCAGTCATATAATTTTTTCTCAAGTTAAAAGTTTATTGTCGTGTTATGTCTTGAGGATGTGACACAAATCATCGGGTGTTTGGCATTCACTATAGTTCTTTACGTCTGTTTGTTCTCCAGTTCGGTGCAGAGAGACAAATTGGAGAAATGTAAACACTGATTACTTATTACGGAGCCCTGGAGGTGAAGGAGGTGTATGTATCCTGGAGGTTAAGGAGGTCTATGCCCTGGAGGTGAAGGAGGTGTATGTATCCTGGAGGTTAAGGAGGTCTATGTCCTGGAGGTTAAGGAGGTGTATGTATCCTGGAGGTTAAGGAGGTCTATGTCCTGGAGGTTAAGGAGGTGTATGTATCCTGGAGGTTAAGGAGGTCTATGTCCTGGAGGTTAAGGAGGTGTATGTATCCTGGAGGTTAAAGAGGTCTATGTCCTGGAGGTTAAGGAGGTGTATGTATCCTGGAGGTTAAGGAGGTCTATGTCCTGGAGGTTAAGGAGGTGTATGTATCCTGGAGGTTAAGGAGGTCTATGTCCTGGAGGTTAAGGAGGTGTATGTATCCTGGAGGTTAAGGAGGTATGTATATCCTAGCAGCTTAATACTCACTGAATGATATTACTACTTTGCAATACATTAACCCAACCTAACCTAACATAACATAACATAACCTTACACTCGGTAAAAACTGATAATAAGACGAGTACTTTAGTGACAGTCTGTTTATTGTGTAAGATAGATGCACCTTGATGAGAGACTGATTGGGAGAAGATTAATGCATTAGTTCAGGTGATACTCGAGGTGGTGTGTGTGTGCGTGTGCGTGTGCGTGTGTGTGTGTGTGTATCAATCTATTTTATTCTGACGTAATTGTGGATTTTAGTCCCCAAATACTTCAGCGTTGGAAATTTCAAACTAGGAGCCAATATAGAACGTTAGTTTAGTGCAATAACCACTCAGCCACCGCTTAAAGTCAGGGAAACCTAAGATAAATTTAGATTTTCCCTCTTCAAAGTTTTTTTTTTCCCCCAAAAGAATTAAGTTTCACCTTTAACGAGAATCGCCTTTAAAATGATGCCACGACCTGTTACAAAAAGTTCTTGGGAAACTTTTGGTGGCTCCCGAGATGCAAATATGAGGGGAGGGGGCGGAGGGGGGGAAGGGAGGGAGATGGTTGGGTGTCAAGAGTTGGTTAATGGAAAGGAAGGCGGAGGGTAGCTTGTGTATAAGTTAGGTTAGGTTAGGAGTGGGTTAGGTTAGGAGTGGATTAGGTTGGGTTAGGGGTAGATTAGGTTAGATTCCAGATCCGAGCCGGGAAGATATTTATGAGTTCTGGAAGGTAGAGCGACTCTAGTGGACGCCCTCATAGCCGCTGGGGAGGAGGCTGTTGACAGAGAAGGCCAGAAGGATTTACCTCGAGCTATGATCATCAAGTAAATTTCTTCACCTATGATAAGATGATGGGAGTGAGGGGAAGGAGGGAGTGGGAGGGGGGAGTGGGATGGTGGAGTGGGAGGGTCGAGAGGGAAGGGGGAGGGTGAGGGAGGGGTGCGATGGGGAGAGGGAGGGGTAAGGGACGGGTCTCGTTTGATTCTAAATTATGAATTAATATCTTATAAAAGACGCCAAGAAGTAAATAAGACTTAGAGTGACGGAGTGACGGGAAATGTTTGCTTCAAGAGTGACAGCGGGAGGGAGGAAGGAGGTAGGGGGAAGGACGGAGGGGGGGGGGGGCGAAGGGAGGGGGAAGGACGAAGGGAAGGGGAAGGACGGAGGGAGAGGGAAGGACGGAGGGAGAAAACCATAGGAGAATATGAAATAAAATTAAAAAGTGGTGGAAAAGGAGAAGTAAACACCCCTTCAAAAAATACAGACACATACATACACAGGCAGGTACCCCCTCCCCGCCCCCCCCTCCCCCCACACACACAGAGATAGGCACCCACCCACCCACCCACCTTACATACGAAAACGAAAACTATAATATAAACTCCGTACAAAACATGAAACAGCAACAGGTAATATAGTAACTATTTAGTACAGTATATTGTAACTCAGAAAACCATTTAATTTTTCCCTATGAGCCTCGTAAGGTAGAGCATAAGAGGCAAGGACGTATTAGTTGAGCACATCAAGTGATCATCTCTCTCTCTCTCTCTCTCAGGAGGTCACGTGAAACCTCGGAAAAACACTTGCCTATCTCACCGTGTGCTTTAACCTGAGTTACAGAAGCTCAGCGGAGTCGAGAGGTCAAAACATTAGCTGACGGCACACAAGACCCTCATCTGTCTGTGGGTTATGAGAGACGCAGGCCACACAATCTTGTCTTTATGGACTAATTAGCCAAAGAGGATTTGCATAAAGTTCAGAGTAGGATTTCGTTTTCGGGACCTATGATGGGGTAGTGAGTGCCAATCTACATGTGCATTTGAGAGGGGAGTGTCCGTCTTATGGTGTACTTACAGGGTACTAATGGTGTACTTACAGGGTACTAATGGTGTACTTACAGGGTACTAATGGTGTACTTACAGGGTACTAATGGTGTACATACAGGGTACTAATGGTGTACATACAGGGTACTAATGGTGTACTTACAGGGTACTAATGGTGTACTTACAGGGTACTAATGGTGTACATACAGGGTACTAATGATATAAGAATGCTACTGTGTGTGTAGGATGATAAGGTTTTGACACAAGGGAAATGCTATTCTTGGTATGTACTTCAAGGATGTGGGTAGCATCAGGACTGCGAATTAAGGCATGTTGTTTACAGGGACGGTAATCAGAGGGTGAACGAAATGTCTATCTACTATTTTCTGAGTTGACTTTTTTATTGAGAGAGAGATATTAACCCCGAAGAGAATGTGTTCCAATTTTCTGAGTATGATAATACGGTTTTAACATTACGAATATCTTAACGAAACCCCTCTCTATTAGTAATATAGGCAACATTTTGGAGTTTTTTTTTCTGAATATTTCTTTTTCGTAAACTATTCGCCTTTCCTGACCTGACCGATGGATGTTTCTGGCGCGTAAGGGATGGATCTATTTTACATGCACTTTAGCAGAACCAAAAACTCTTAACCACCCTTATTATCATTATCTGATCAACTTAAATCACTTCATTATACATTTCTTAAACAAAACCTTAAACTTAATAATCTGAAAAACAATGATAAATTTACAGTTCTTTATTTACCCTTTACACATTAAACGGATAAATTCTAATAAGCCTTTGAAGAAAAAAATCATCTAACCATATTTTGATTTTCCTATCTCCCTTTATTACTATTTAAATTAAGAATAATGTAAAAAAAATGGAGAATGAAACCCTCATGCAGTTTCATTCAAACAGACACAATGGCTCAGGAAAGAGAGGTAATATAAAAAGACTTCCATTTTCAGTAAGGCTGGTGGGTATCTTGTGTGGCGACCAAGCATACCATTTTAAAGTAATATTCTCGGGGGTAAATATTTCTCAACCAACATTTAGTAAAGAGAACATTATTATATTCTCTCTTATTCCCTTTTTTTATTTATTTTTCTTATTCTTCTTATTATTATTGTTATTATTATCTCTCTTTTTATTTCTTATTTTCCTTTTATTTCTTCCTTTTCTCATTTATCTTTTTCTCGCTTTGTTTCCTCCCCCTCTTCTTCTGCTACTACTCATTTACCTCCTCTTGTTGTTTCTCCTTGTCTTCCTATTCATCTTCCCTTTCTCCTAGATTTGCTCTATTTCTCTCCCTTCTCTTATATTTTCTGTTTCTCTTCCTTTTTTATCTCTTACTATTTTTCCTCCTCCAATTTCTCTACTTATAGCTATTTCTCCTCTTCCTTCATTATCTCTTTCTCTCCTTCCCCTTCCTTCAGCACCTCTTTCTCCTTCCCCTCATCCATCTCTTTCTTCATCACTTATTCCTCCTCCTCTTCCATCATCCCTTACCAGGTTATATATCACGTCTTGCATGAGCTATCATATCAAACCAGATTTTTTTTCTGTTCAACAAATACCTTCCTCTTCTCCTCTTCCCCCTCTTCTTCTCCCCTTATTCTCTCCTTATTCTCTCCCTTATCTTCTTCCATTCTTCTTCTCATGCTTCTACTTACTCTCTTACTCTTCTTTATCTATTTCTCTGTTATTGTTTAGTTTTCGAAATTCAATCTTCTCACCGTTTCTTTCTTCTTTATTTGTTTTTACTTGTATTCCACTTTCTCATTCTATTTATCCTCTAACTTCTCATTATACTTTCTTCTTTCCTTCTTTCTTCTACGTTTTCTCTCTCTTCTCCAACTCCCGTATTTTACTTTCCCTTTCCTTCGCTCTCTAAGAATGACTAATCTAACTTCTAATTATCACATCCTATATCACCGTCTTGTTCTTTCTCGTCTTCCTAGCTTCCTTCTTAGCTCTGTATCCTCCACCTCTTCCTATTCTCCTCACCCAACATTCTCCTCATTCTCCTCTTCTCTTTTTCCTTTTTTTCCTCCTTTTCCACCTACTTCTCCTTTAATTCCTCCGCCTCTTCCTATTTTCTCTCCCGGCCACATCCAGAGCCCGGCAATGACCCAACATTTAGTGCCGTGTCTGTCAACCACACCGTAAACATCGAGCGTACAGCAAGGGGCACACAAACACTGGCATCGACCTACATTACACCACCGTGGGCAAGCAAGGGGGGGGGTCTCTCTGTCACTAGCTACGTAAGCATATGAGTTTAAGTGACACAAAACCTGGCAACGACCTACATTGCAGCAGCATGAGCTAGGACGTGGGGTGGGGTGAGAAGTTTGTTACCCAAGGTGTATCATGTGGCCTACGGGAGAAGCTTGGGATGTGCGTTACGACAGCTTTCAGGCCGTCCACGTATGAAAATGTGATCGTAATAAGAAATGTGATGTTCTTCTGAGTCGCCCGGGAGCCATTTGGTGGATTTATTAAGGGTTAAGAAGAGACTTTAGTATGATTGTACGATGGTATGTTATGGAGTAATGGGAGAACAGAGTCTCACGAGAAAAAAAAATGTTCTTATGTTAATTACTCCCATAACTAGTGGTGTAAAAGGTTGTCTTATTGACTCACTTAATCTACGTCACAAATTTGTCGACCAAGATGGCGACGATATTACATTTAGACTCTTCTATAATATGATACAAAGACTATATAAATTTTAGGGAATTCGAACTCATTTCTCCGAGACGTTTGATACATTTTACAGACATAGGTTAGTGTGAGTCTGGCATTGAACCCTGTGTCGAGGTCTCAAAGGTTTCAGATGGATTTTGAAACTTTTGCGGTGGAGTTAAAAGGTCAATATAATATTACGTATCAATTTGCGATTTAAAAAAAAAAACCTGTTGTTTAATTGTGCCAAGAAGGAATCATTAAAATAAACATATGAGAAACAGAAAATCCCTTGAACTAAAAAAAAAAAAGGTGTTAAAAAAAGGAGATCGAATTCTATGTACATTTAAGCACTTGTTAATTTATCTTATATATATTCAAACAATACAAACCCTCTCCACCCCTTAACAAATCAACAATAATTCACAAATACGTAACAAAATCCCCCCTAAAAAAAGATCAATACAAAAAAACCTACTTATAAATAAAAATACAAAAAGAACTACAAAAAAAACATATAATCAGCAAATAATACAATAATCTCTCTCTCCACCTTTAAACACATGCCAGTAGACCCAGGCTCCAACTACCCACACTAGAGCATGTCAAATAACCCTTACAAACTATGAAGTAAACACGTATGAAACTATCTCAAAAAGGCTAAGAATAACTCAGATAATCTCCAATATGTCGGGAGAATCACACTGAGACTCTATCTTCAATGGGAGAGATGGTATTTTATGTAGGAAACTTGATGTGTCTGCCTGGTGATAGTGAGGGCCCGGGAGGAAAGCACACAGGGTATTCACGCGCTAGTAAATAGATTATATATATCAAATTTGGTACTTATCTTCACGTAGCTTTGGGAGAGAGAGAGAGAGAGAGAGAGAGAGACATACAAAACGAGAGAAAAGGAAAATACGAAAATAAGAAAAGACAAGAAACATATGAAGGGAAACGTAGAGGAAACGATAAAGTAATGATAACTGATAACTGGTAACTAGGAAGTGTGAGGAAAAAGATGTTAGTGAAGGGAAACAGTCGAGATATATTGATGTTTCCTATAACATGTAAAGAAATATCTGAACAATAAAGATAAATTAACACCTACCAAAGAAAATAGAATAGAAGAAAAACGACAAAACAATAAATAAATATCTAATAATAACGAATAACTGATAAATGTCAAAAATTAACTCCACCTAAGAATTTCGCAAAAAAAAAAAAAAAAAAAAAAAATCCCAAACACGGAAATAAACCTCTAAGAGTCAAATCAGAAAGGAATACATTAGGCCAAGATCAACTCTCAAAATATTCCTCAATAAACTAACAACAGCCTCTAGGTACTACGTTTCATTTTGCGTGATGGAGAATTTTGAAATGTTTGGAGAATTCGGGAGATGAACCATTTTTGTGGAGAGGGGCTACTGACCCTGTGGATAATAATAATAATAATAATAATAATAATAATAAAAATACCCTCAACATCGTAATCATTCTCGTCTCTTCTCACTATTAATCACTATTCCTCTTCGTCTTTTATATTGCTTGTATATTATTTTTACTTCTCTATTTGGCAGTATTTTCGCTTCTTTGTTTCTTTAGTAATCCTTATCTTCTTTTTACTTTTGTACAGATCAGGAACATTTCCGTCTGTTTCAAGGCATTTTACTTTTCCCACAAGAACGTTATTCATCTTTTCTCGTCGAGTTCCTGGTATCTATACATCTCCGAGGTGTGTCTCTCCCTATTTCTTTCTCTTTATAGTTCTCTTTCTTGTTACGGTTCTCTTTCCTTCGCTGTCTCTTTTTTTTCTCTTTGGTGTTTTCTCTTTCTATGTCTTTCTTTCACTTTCTTGTTTTATATTTACTTTAATTTTCACATCTCTCTCTCTCTCTCTCTCTCTCTCTCTCTCTCTCTCTCTCTCTCCACAGTCAGATGTGTCTCGTTCAGCTCTATTGATTAAATGCAATACAACACACCTGCACCTCCAAGCACTCCTCTTCCTCTTCCTCCTCCTCTTCCTCCTCCTCCTCCTCCTCCTCCTCCACATGTTTTACTCCAAAACAACAGCGTCCTCCCTCCATGTATGCCACTCCACTTTATAACTGTATTACAACAACATAAAAAAAATAACAAAAAATAAAAAAAATAACAAAAACAGCGAAAAAAACAACAACAAAAAACGACAAAAAACAAAAACAACCAAAACAAAACAATAACAAAAAACAACGATAAACAAACACCCAAAAAACAAAAACAAAGAAAAACAACTACCACCATAACAACGATGATACAGTGAAATAACTCTTCACTCTGGTAGGTGTTAAATCAATCCACTTTGACCCTTAATTCGTGACGTGGAAGTGTGCAAATCCCCAACACACAAATAACTAGATGAATAAAGCTTATATTTTTTGCCATGTAATAGATCACCTTTTGGTAAGCTGCGCTATAGGTAAGCTGGAATTAGTCGCCCCCCCCACCCCCCCTCCTCCTCCATTGCCGGGGAAGGTTTAGTTGGATGGGGGGGGAAGGGGTAGTGGGAGGTTGGGGGGAAAGGTTAGATAGGTTAGATGGGGTAGGGGGAGGTTAGATGGGGGTAGAGGGGAGGTTAGATGGGGGTAGGGGGAAGGTTAGATGGGGGGTAGGGGGAAGGTTAGATGGGGGGTAGGGGGGAGGTTAGATGGGGGGTAGGGGGGAGGTTAGATGGGGGTAGGGGGAAGGTTAGATGGGGGTAGGGAGAGGTTAGATGGGGGGTAGGGGGGAGGTTAGATGGGGGTAGGGGAGGTTAGATGGCGGGTAGGGGGAGGTTAGATGGGGGGTAGGGGGAGGTTAGATGGGGGGTAGGGGGAGGTTAGATGGGGGTAGGGGGAAGGTTAGATGGGGGGTAGGGGGGAGGTTAGATGGGGGGTAGGGGGGAGGTTAGATGGGGGTAGGGGGAAGGTTAGATGGGGGTAGGGGGGAGGTTAGATGGGGGGTAGGGGGGAGGTTAGATGGGGGTAGGGGGAGGTTAGATGGGGGTAGGGGGAGGTTAGATGGGGGTAGGGGGAGGTTAGATGGCGGGTAGGGGGAGGTTAGATGGCGGGTAGGGGGAGTTTAGATGGGGGTAGGGGGAGGTTAGATGGAGGGTAGGGGGAGGTTAGATGGGGGTAGGGGGAGGTTAGATGGGGGGTAGGGGGGAGGTTAGATGGGGGTAGGGGAGGTTAGATGGGGGTAGGGGGAGATTAGATGGGGGTAGGGGGAAGGTTAGATGGGGGTAGGGGGAAGGTTAGATGGGGGTAGGGGGAGGTTAGATGGAGGGTAGGGGGGAGGTTAGATGGAGGGTAGGGGGAGGTTAGATGGAGGGTAGGGGGGAGGTTAGATGGGGGTAGGGGGAGGTTAGATGGAGGGTAGGGGGAGGTTAGATGGGGGTAGGGGGAGGTTAGATGGAGGGTAGGGGGGAGGTTAGATGGGGGTAGGGGGAGGTTAGATGGAGGGTAGGGGGGAGGTTAGATGGAGGGTAGGGGGAAGGTTAGATGGGGGTAGGGGGGAGGTTAGATGGAGGGTAGGGGGGTGGTTAGATGGAGGGTAGGGGGGAGGTTAGATGGGGGTAGGGGGAGGTTAGATGGAGGGTAGGGGGAGGTTAGATGGAGGGTAGGGGGAAGGTTAGATGGGGGTAGGGGGAAGGTTAGATGGGGGTAGGGGGAGGTTAGATGGAGGGTAGGGGGGAGGTTAGATGGGGGTAGGGGGAGGTTAGATGGAGGGTAGGGGGGAGGTTAGATGGGGGTAGGGGGAGGTTAGATGGAGGGTAGGGGGAAGGTTAGATGGAGGGTAGGGGGGAGGTTAGATGGGGGTAGGGGGAGGTTAGATGGAGGGTAGGGGGGAGGTTAGATGGGGGTAGGGGGAGGTTAGATGGAGGGTAGGGGGGAGGTTAGATGGGGGTAGGGGGAGGTTAGATGGAGGGTAGGGGGAAGGTTAGATGGGGGTAGGGGGAAGGTTAGATGGGGGTAGGGGGAAGATTAGTTGAGAGGAGAGAGAGAGGGGAGGGGGGGGGAGACAAAGGTAATAATGACAACTCAGGTAACAGGTAATTAAATAATGACTATCCACGTTATTCCCTCAAACACCATTCTGTTCTCTTTCAACATCAGTATTCCTATTTCTCCTCCTTCTACCTCTACAAGTATTAGAATTCATGTAGTTCTCTATTAACCTACAATATTTACCGATATTTTTGAAGGGGAGGGGGGGGGAGGGGGGGGGTCAAATAACAGGTGCATTTAGATAGATTTTGTAGTGAAGACAAAAACGTGTATATTTGTTTTCAATAACCTGTTTCTCAAGTTCTATTCTCGCTGTTAAATTTTTGTTCCCCGTATTTGAATCGTATCTTGGAAACACACACATCTGTTAACTGTTCTTTTCCCAGTAACCAGGATCCATTTGCTGTCCATTCATCAAAAGAGAATTTCATTTAAATATTCAACATTTATTTGAATCGTTCCCGAGACGTTATCTAGAAAGAAAAACAAACTCATCTTCCTCTCCAATACATCATTCATTCTTATATTTTTTTATATTCTATTATTTCTCATCCTTTTCCTTATAAATATATATATTCCTCAAGATTCTCAAACCTAAAAGACAAAATACCAACGTTTTATGAATTCATTTTGTAAATCTTATATTGTTTGAGCATTGCATTTAACATCCATCTTACACAATACAGCATCTGGTCTTATCTACAGTTTATCTCCTTAAAACTGATTAATATCCAAGGACATTTCACCACCACAAGACCTCAAGTTTCTTCCTCTTTCAATTTTTCTCAGGTTATTGTGTCTTTAATGCTATTTCTAATCTTCCCTTTCTTCTCCTGGCTTCTTTTTTTCTTCTTTCTCGAGTAATCTTTCGTCATTGTTACCTTCTGTTTTATCGATCTTTTTTTTTTTTCATTCTTTCTCCTCTTCTTCCTCTTCGATTCCTTCTTCTCCTTCGTTATATTCTCTCTTCCTTGGTCATTTTCCTTCGCTTATTCATTTTCTTTTAGTCTCTTACATTATTCTGTGCTTTAATCTATTCCCTTAATCGTCAACTTTCTTTCTCTGTGTGCTTTTCTAGGGGCTTTGTTTACATTGTTTTCCTGTTTTTGTTTACTTTGTGTATTTTCCTGTTTTGCTTACTTTGTTTACATTGTTTTCCTGGTGTTTTGTTTACTTTGTTTATCTTCCTGGTGTTCTGTTTATTGGATACGTAATTTATAAAAGGAATATGGAACGGGGGCATTTCTCAATCACCACATTTGTAGATAATTTTTTTTTTGTCCATCGCTTGTGTGATAAATTTCCGGTTTATGGCGTTCATAAAATATCTGTTTTAGTTCCCGTCGAACGTCTTTCTTCTTCGTCTTCTTTTTCTTCTTCTGGGCTTTTTTTTTCTCTTCTTCTAGTCCTCCGTCTTTTTTTAATTCTTTTTTCTTCATGTTCTTTTTTTCTTTTTTTTATGTTTCTTCATCATCTTTCTCCGTCTGTTCTTCTTAAACATCTATGTCCTCGTTTCTCTTTCATTATCAGTCTTCTTATCTCCATCTCGCTCTTCAGGGTATTCTCCGTTTCCTCCAATTAATCTATCTCAACATTTTCAACTTTAAACAAAATAATCCCTCCAAAGAAATTCATATCTCTCTCTTTGCCAATACTTGCAATACTCTTCATCAAAACAAGTTGCACGCTCTTTGCAATGAATCTCACCAACACGTATTTCCTATAATATCTAAATTTATTAAACAAACAGAGCTAACGAAATGATGTACAGTGACGCGAACAAGATAAATAGCTCAAATAACTTTCTTTTAGGGACAACTCGTGACAGATTAGGTTCATGAGAGATTTGAGTCATTTGTGGGAGAGTTGGTAAAATACTCATTTGTCAGCTTAGGTGAGTGGGTTCGAGTCTTGCAAGAGGCAGTTTGTGTGCTTTGATTAAATTAACACTAGTGGTATTTGTCCATGAGTGATTCACCGTTTTTCCTCCTTGGTTTTTATCTGAACAATATTATAGCTACAAGTTCCTCTCAACATTGTTTATATTTTTCAGGTCTGACCATATTTCAGACATTTTTCGTTAACTATAAGTAATTTAGTTAAAACTTTAAAATTAATTTGTTTTTCAAGCTCAGTTTCAAGGGATAAACTTTGGAGCAATAGTGTCGTCATCACCATAAACCCGGTACACACTATGCATGCATAATGAAATTTCCACCACTTTTCTCATTAACACGGTCCTCTCTGCTTGGGTTTGAGAGAGTTTTACACATTACACAATATCCGAAACGCCTCCACCTGCCTATGAAGAGATTACACCAATATCTTCATATCTACATAAATTAGATGATAAAAGATTATTTTTCTAAAACACTTGAACACTTAAGAAAAACCCCATCTCGTCTCAAAGTAACTTGTTTGTTGAGAGGAAATATTTCAATCTTTCATATTTTCGCTTCTTTTACGTTTTGGTGTTACATTTCCCAATCGTGCCATACATTTTAAGTCCAGTTAAGTGTTTTCCAGAGAACATTAAGCCAAGTGTAATACAGTATACATATTTATCACTTTCCTTTATTCCCTGTTTCATTATCTTTCTCTGCTTCATTTACAGGAACATTCTCTGGTTTAACTTGCATGCATCATCTGCTGAGAGACCCTCGTTCATTTCAATGCTTAATAGTTTCATTTCCCAGAGTGCCAAGAGGCGTAAAGACAGTCCGTGCGGGAGAGGAGCCAGCCAACGTGGTCCCTGAGTGGGCGTTGGTGCGGTACTGTGAGGAGGTACGACGGTGTGGGGTATTAGTAGACAGTGACCAATGAGAGCTGCGGACACGTGTGAGGGTAAGGTGGATTATTACTATTATTTTCATGTTTATTAATTATTTTACTTTTTAATTTTTAATGCGTTTCTTCATCTTCAACTTCTTTATTCTTCCTCCTCTTCTTAATCCTTCTTCTTCTTTTTAATCCTTATTTTTCTTCTTTCTAACTCTTCTTTCTTCTTCATCCTTCTTCTTCTTCCTTCTTCATTTCTTCTTCATCTTCGTTTTCTTCTTCTTCTTTTGCTTCGTTCTTCTTCCTTTTTTCTTCTTTTTATTTCTTATGCTTCTTCTCTTTTTCTTCTTCTTCTTCTTCTCATCACCGGAGACATTATTTCAATCACTGATCATTACAATACTTATCACAATTTATCACCATTATTATTAGTAACATTATCATAATCATTACACCTATTATTATTATCAAATTCAATCACCAGCTTTTATCACCGTTACCCCTAGTCCCTCTCCTTACTAATATTTATTGGAAACCTCAAAAATTAGATCTGCAAGTCGGCCAAAAGCGTCGTATTATCTCTCTCTCTCTCGTCTAGAGTATTCCGGTGTTTTATGCAAATTAAAGCTTTTATCAAGATGATTTGCTATTTCAAGTCGGTTATTTCGACAGCGTTTTTCCCTTTTACTTTTTCATACGAGCTTCTGTGTGTATTCAGGATCATTATTTCGGTTTCTGTTGTTTTTTTGTTTTTGTTTTTTTATTCATCGTCTTGTATGTTATCACAGCGGGTCAACTGAGGTTACTTAAACACTACTAAAGAAAATATTATCGTTCTCTATTCGATCTTTGGTTTATCTTTTGTTCACCTATTCTCGGATTTTTTTTTTGCTCGTTCCCTTTAGGTAATTTTTCATCCAGATTTTTATTATCTTGTTCATGTGATCAGGAAAACCACCAGAGACTTTTTGTATAATGTGGTTAAGGTTTTATATAGTTAATTGCACCACGTGTTGATTAGGCTCCGAGGCGTGTTTAACCAGATGATTAAATTACCGTGGAGGGTCGAGGTCGAGGTCGGGGTCGAGGTTAGGTTAGGTTCACCCAGCTTCCTTCGCTACACCAGACGAGATCCTTCAAAAAGTCCTTCTGTTTTTCTTTTCATTATTTTCCATTGTTGTTGTTCACGCTCTGGCTACCTATCTGTTCTGGGTCGAAGTTTAAGAGGCCAGACCGTGAAATTTCAGGAGAGGCGCCGGTGTGAGTTCTCCACCCAAAATATCATTGGAATACAAGAAAACAAAGAATTCTCCCAGCGCGTCAACAACGAATTCAGGAAACGAATCAACAAAGACACACTCACATACATACTATTCTATAAGACTAATGTTATTTTCGATTACAAAACATAAAATACAGAAGACGAATTGACGATTTAACCTCAGGACCAAGAGGGTATATTTTGCTATAGGTGGTTACGTTGTGTTTTTATGATTATATAATTATGACAAAACTGCTTTAGTGTCAAAAAATAACTAAACCTTTAACCTTACCTAAATTGAGTTTAGTTACTACCTGCGTTTTTCATCTATATTCTGTATATATTTTTCGCGTTTATTGGTAAGGATTTTCGTAATATTCTAAATTATTCGAAATTATACCAAGAGAAAAAACTAAGCAGAATATGTTAAGTTCATTATCTTAGTTACTGGAAAAGTGTTGAATTAAAGAAAATCACAGTGATAAAAAATCAGTGTACGAATCTTTACGTAATCAAGAATAGATCATTGGGTTACCTTGGCCACACGAGAGAAATGCGTAACTCTTGAATGAAAGAAATAATCAGTAAGGTCAGGAAAGGCGGTATTTGAGGTGAATGACCATCAAGATAACAGATGATAATAAATTCTAACGCAAGATAACAACATAGGAACATGGATAACTGTGATAGCAAATTCTGATGATATCACTTTCAATTACATTATCCAAAATTATATCAAAACAATTTTATCACACCATAATTAAAAAAAATTATCACCCTTATCTAACGACACTGTTTATATACCTTAATGACTAATAAACAGTCAACATGGAGCCTAATTAATAACTACCTTCACAAAAGCACTAACCTATGTGTTTGTTATTTCGTTATAACATTCTCGTTTCACTTAATAAAACATCTAACACATTTCTTCCTTTAATTACAGGCCAAATTACAACGCAGGTGAGATATGTTACAGGTAAATAATAATAATAATAATAATAATAATAATAATAATAATAATAATAATAATAATAATAATGTGATATGTATTCAGGAAGTCCCAGGTAATTTTTTTTTAACTTGTCGAGGTTGTAGGTTCCTTAAAGAGATGTGATTTAACCCGTTTGTGTACGATGACTTAGTCCCTCGCATACGATAATTTAATCCTTGAGTACGATGATTTAGTCCCTTGAGTACAGAGTATAGCGTGTTTCGCCTAGAGCTCCCATCGATAACCATCCCCCAAACCCGATATATTACCACGAACACCAGTAGTCGATCGAGAAAACAAAAGACAAAACAACAGCAAAATTGTTTAATACCTCGTGGGAACATTCTTGGAACACTGAATCAGACACAGTAATGACCCACGTCAACGAAGCAACTTATATCTAGTTATACATTTATGTAGGGTATCTCGTATGCCCCCCCCCCCCCAAACCTATGTACTTTCAGCTAAGGGTATTTTAAATCACCAGCCAGAGGTTACAGTGTTCTGGTATCGTTTCATTCGCTTCAATACCAAGAACGTGTAACTTGGTAGCCAGTCAGTGATCGCTGAGGCAACTTAGCGTCTGCCACAACATACCACACACAAGGTCATCTATTATACTCTCTGGCAATAGATGGTAAGGTTTTATTTACCTATAATAGAGTCAAAGATGATTCAAAGAGCCAATCTATAATTTGACTTCTAAGAAAAATAATAACAATGTCATTAATATATTGTTACAATATACTGTATTACTGTCATTTCCAAGTTCGTCTCTCTCTCTCTCTCTCTCTCTCTCTCTCTCTCTCTCTCTCTTTCTTCCAGCTCTTCAACTATCTCTAAACTCCCAACCTGAGTTCTATCCTTGAAGATTCCTGATTATTTTGTTTTTATTTTTATTTTATTTTTCTCCTTCAACTCTGGTTCTTTCTTACTATGGCGCTTTATCTTTCAATTCTCTTTCGTCCTTTGTGTAAATATATCTTTCTGGTTATCTGTTAACTCCACGGTCCTTCTCCATCCACATATTCTTTCTATTTTTTCTCTTTTTTTAGTCTAATCTTTTCTTTGTCTACGATTTATTCTCTCTCTCTCTCTCTCTCTCTCTCTCTCTCTCTCTCAGAACTTTCTTTGTCTTTCTCTCTTTCTGTCTTTGTCTTTCTCTCTTACTCTCTCCAAGTCTCTCAATCTTTCCATCCTCCATCTTGCATTCTATCGCCCGTTCCACACACCACCTCACTTACCCCTCAGCTTTCAAACACTCTCACAAAAATCGTGGACTACTTTCTTCTCAAAGCGCTTCCGCTGGATAATGCGAAGGCTCTCAGAGTGTGTGAGAGTTCCTTCACTCCTCGCGTCATATATCCATCCATCTTCACGCTGCTCTCACTGAAAATGTTCGAGCTGCGATCTTTTGACTGACTTATTTGAACAAGTACAAGTTTATATCACCTTCCTAACGACACTTACAAAAGCCATTCTTCAGGATTTTAAAGCTTCTAAAAATTTACGCGATAAATGAAGGAAAAAAAAAATTATGTTTCTAAAAGCTGAATTTTTCGGGAACATAAAATCCTCAGTGTGATTTAAAATTCTTAAAAAAAAAAAAAAAGTACTAGAGGAATATTATGACATTCTGTAAATTGACTCTGATATACTGAGCTGCCACCTGCCTCCCCCAACTGACGACAACGTCAACACTTAGACTAACAATATGAAGGCCAGGTATCTTGACTCTAGCTCCACGCTGCTCTCTACCTCTCCTGCCTTCCTGTTTACAGTTAACTCTTATTTTCTTTTAAGCAGCGATATTTTAATGTGTGTGTGTGTGTGTGTGTGTGGACTGTGTGCCATGGTTTAAACGTTCACGCGTGAGTATGTGCACAAATTTATGCGTGTGTGTTAGTGTGCCAGTGTGAGTGAGTGTTTTCAGGTGTTTATTTATTTCCGTCTGTCTGTCTTTCTGTCATTCTGCCCTTGTCCCTGTCCATCCATTTGTTTCACACTTGTTTGTGCCCAATGAAAATGCTATTAATATCTGTCGTAGTGGGGGGGGGGGTGGATGGGGGAGGAGGGGGGTGGAGAGGGAGGGGTGAAGAGGTGGAGGGGTGGAGAGGGAGGGGTGAAGAGGTGGAGGGGTGGAGAGGGAGAGGTGGAGAGGTGGAGAAGGGGAGAGGTGGAGAGAGAGGGGTAGAGGGGTAGATGGGGACGGGGGTGGAGGGGGGAGGGACGGGGGGGTAGGAAGTGATATGGACTGCAACATATAAAACATTTTCTTTTTTCGGGTTTTAAAAATATTCCCCGCAGGTTTTTTTGATCCGGTGGGAGCTACGGCAGACTGTCAAAACCCTCAGTCATTTACCATGATATACAAACGTTTATTTAATATTAACATTGGTAAAACACATAATGGGACAGCAGTTTCTTTGAGATATTTTTTTAATCTATTTTATACTTTACTTGTATAAATGGTCTTATTTCTCTCATCCCTGACAGAGAAACTAGTAAGACGGTGAACAGCGAGTCCAATAAGCATGGCGGCTTGTCACCACACTGTCTACTAAGCCTTCGGTACACAAGGACGCAACATGTTCCACACTATGACCAACCAACTTCACTTTATCAACTTGCAAAGTCAGGCACCCATTTACAACCGGGTGGACTGAGTGCCCCAGGATCGAACCACCGACCATTAGGACAGGAAGCGAGTGCTGTATCCACTCAACAGCTGCACTCCTGGTGGGACATTAATCACATAAAAATAAACTATTATATTTTCAAGGACTGAATAGTGTAGCGAATCATTCCTTTCATCACTGCACGACACAGTTGCTTTCCGTACATTACATTTTTTCTCGTAATAATAAGTGAGAATTCCAATAAAAAAAATCTCCCCAAAGGCTTTTTAAGGTAAAGAAAGACGAAACCAAGAAGCAAAAGCTCAGCCAAATACAACAGGTTTTTTCCCAAGAATGTGACACAAATTTTTTTACCTTTTAAATATTTTAATTTCTTCGACTTTTTGGAATGAATTTTACACTACAATTATAACAAGACTTAAGAAATAAACAAAACATCTAAAACAGTGAATAGTCTGGTCACGAAATGTTTGGTTGTTTGAAAAGTTGCCAAAAAGTTTTCACTAATAGTTCTAAGCAAATTACGGATACTATAAATATTGCTAGGAAATAATTTAAGTAAGAAAACCCAATTATATTACGCAACATTCAGTTACACTTTTAGTCCATTGGGAATTATACCAATTACCCTAAAAGGTTGTTTTTAATGAACGGGGAGGTAGATAAAACTCTCTCCAAATACATATTTAGAACATCTAATTAAACTTAGACTTAAGCGATATAAGGGATTTTCTTTTTTCCCTGACAGGTAAATTAACTTTCTACTGTGTTGCAGATTAATGAGTTTATGGTTCAAGAAAGATATAAATCTATCCCTCAATACCAAAATAACTCCTACGATTACCTTTTACAACTATCTAGCAAAGTCCGCTTACAATAACTTTCCTCACTTATAATCTTTAGAAATACATTTGTTGTTAATTGCTAAGGAAGTCGTGACGCCACATCGGAGAATTCACGGATATTTTTTTTCTTGTCATATTTATTGTAATGTATTTCCCTACAGGTGTAAATACAACAGGTAATACATCTGACTGACAGACTACATGGTAAAAGACGAAAAACAAAACAAAAGCATCAACAGTCACTGAGCCATCACGTAAACACGGTGTCCTAAATCATAATAAAAAAAAACCCCACTAAACAGAAATAAAACCAATAAAAAGAGTAATAAGACAGGTAGTCATATACAGGTAAGCATCAATGAACTGTTCTGGGATGAGCATTTGTCTGGACTTTATGACCTATGTGCTTGGTTAACGAGGAAGTGAATAGTGGCTGGATAAGTCTTTTAGGGTTTACACCTCACAGTCAAAAGATGTGTTGGGTGTTTGGGACATGACCAGACTCTCAAGCACACCATCTAGGCCACCACTTTACATTTTTACTCGCCCTGGTCATAAACAAACGCTGGCAGCAGAAAGAATTTGGAACAACGAAAATAACAACAACGATAATAATAATAATAAAAATAATAATTTAATAATAATAATAAGAACACCGAGAAATATACTAACAGATACATACTACTATAACTATAACTAATAATATTAACAATAAGAGAAGTAAAACAAACACAACAGAGAGGGAATCAAATACCTTATCTTCATATCGGATGAGCTTGAAGTAGTGGATGAGACAGCCAGGAGGACAATGGTAGGTGGGAGACATCACTTTACAGCACAGACTCTGGAATGAAGATCAACAGAAGCCTATGAGAGGAGGAGGAGGTAAGGTTTAGGTGGAATGTTGGAAGGAGAGTCGATGATACTGTCTTTCCTTAGTGTTTACTGAGATATCCTGGCTGTCAGTGTGTTTACGGTGTGATATTCTGCCTGGTTTAAGGTGTGATATTCTGCCTGGTTTACGGTGTGATATTCTGCCTGGTTTAAGGTGAGATATCCTGCCTTTAAGTATTTACGGTGTCATATCTTGCCTGGTTTACGGTAAGATATCCAGTCTTTAAATGTTTATAGTGATATATCCTCCCTTGCTTACGGTGAAATATCCTGCCTATAAGTGGTTACGTTTAAATATCCTGCATTTAAGTGTTTGCGGTGAGATATCCTGCCTATAAGTGGCCACGTTTAAATGTCTTGCCTGGTCTACGGGGAGATATCCTGCTGTGAGTCTTAATTCAAATCTTCTACTTCAAGAGCCTTTCATTAGGTATTTTCCCCTATGTGTCTACGGTAAGTTGACCAAACTGGCGTGAACCTTTGACCTACTCGGAAACTAAATAATAATAATAATAGTAATAATAGTAATAATAATAATAATAATAATAATAATAATAATAATAATAATAATAATACGAAGAAGAAGAAAGGAAGAAAGAAGAATAAAGGGGAGTAGAAGAAAAGAAAAAGATGATGATGATGATACGAAGAAAAAAAAAGATTAAATAAAAAGTGAATACCTCCACTCTTCACTATCAATGAACTTGTGTCAACAGAAACACCGGGTGGGACCACACTACCGCTGGCTCTCCCGGTCTTGGCCAATTGCCTCTGTGGTTGCATTTATTGCCCAATTACTCAGCCTAATGAAGCACAGAAGCACGGCATATATCAAGTAGCATTTGGTTAAAGCTGGTCTTCCATTCTTCCTCTGCGCGCGTGTGTGCCTGTGTGTGTGTGTGTATGTGTGTGTATAGGGGTAACCATTAATTGATGGATTAACAATGAAAATATGATGAAATAATAATAAGTCGTTGTTGATGAATACAATGTAAGACAAACTATAAAACTTACCAGAATTTTTGTTTTTAATAAATATTGGCGTGAGTGCGTAAAGCCGACTAACCATACATCATCACAAAGAAAGATTATAGACAAGTCATTAGTACAGAACAACTGATCAATCTGGATCTGTGAGGGGAAACTGTGTAAAAAAGAGAGATATATAAACCTGAATTAGTCACTGGGAAGAGGTGAGTAGGATATACATATACAGCATGAATATTTGAGATAATTAAATGTATATATTATTCATATTTGATTATACAGGGTGATCGAAAAAGTCCATGTGCACCTATAACAATATGAAAGATTTTTTTGTTCATCACCCCGTTGTTCATCACCCCGTTGTTCACCACCCCGTTGTTCACCACCCCGTTGTTCACCACCCCGTTGTTCATCACCCCGTTGTTCATGACCCCGTTGTTCATCACCCCGTTGTTCACCACCCCGTTGTTCATCACCCCGTTGTTCGTTGTGGTCATTAAGAACGAAACTCCGACGAACAACGAGAACTCCTTGATAGTTGGAATATTTACATTACCATAAGAAGAACCAGGATAATATTAATAATTATCACAGGTTCACAGGGACACTTTTCGTTCACACAGCAGATATAATTGTGGAAATGTGAACTATTATTTGTTCAATATGTAGAGTCGGCATTTATAACACATCAAGTGAAAAGAAGAACAAAAACGAACACAGCCTCAAGCAACAATAACAGATATTTGTAAAACGGATAACTTATTGTAATATTAAATGTGTACTTATATACGTATTTCTGAGTGAAGCTTTTGGATAGAATTATACTGTATCCCTTTTGTGCTGTACAATATTCTGGATCATATCTACACTTACATAACTGTATGATAATCTGTAATATAAATACTTATCCTGTTCCTGAAATATACAGGCATTACAAACTAAACCAAACCAGTAAACACAAATACAAACATAGAAAACATCATGTAAGATATTCCCCTGTAAAAAAAAAAAATGTTTATCCCAACCGTGTTTTATGATATAGGAAACACTCAGGAAGCCTCGATGAACTGAGAGCTTGAAAATAATGCTGTACTTACCAAGGTTATAAAAATCTTGCCCTATATAACTCGTGGTAAATTTAGATATTGCTGAGATCAGGTTTAACATAGTACAGTACTGGAATAAATTTACAGCACTGGTGAAATATATCTAAAGGTAGGTAGTATATTTTGTGAAATAGATTTGGCTGCAGTTAAAATTAGGATGTTTTTCTTTTAGTTATTATTATTGTTATTATTATCTATATTATTATTATTATTATTATTACTGATATCATTATTATTATGACCATCATCCTCATCATCATCATCATCATTCCACAGAATCATCCGTAATAACACAAGGAAGGTCAATAACGGGACAATATTGCCGTCGCTGTACCCAGGATTGACAACAGCAAACACTATTGTGTACCCTGGACAAACTGTATGACGAGTGAAAGATAAACAATGCCTGTCAGCTCCTGTTCTAATGAAGAGAATCACTAACTACGTGAATAACAACCAATACAGGATTCGAATGTACATGTGTGCTACCTGACACCTAAATTATTCCTCGCTAATCTGGCGCTGTAAATCAACTGGTAAACTAGTTTCCGAAATAAATAATTAGAATATAATATTATCTCTAGTATCGATATTTCCAGGTTATACAGTGATTGCCCCCCCCCCCCTAAAAAAAAAGCTTTGTCGGGGGAAAAAAAATGATTGGGAAAATATATTGGAGTAAAATGTGTAGTGTCGATGTTTGCAAGTGTAGATGGGATACATCGATATACTGCAATAAATGGTGGTAGACGTAATAAAAGCTGAAACGTAATTTAGAAGGGATATAACACAAGAGAATAATACTATGTTATACTGAGTTGGGCCGAGTACACACACACACACACACCCACACACACATACACACACTTGGAATCTCAGCACCACAACCAACCACAACCAGAAGCGCTACAACTACAACACAAAAAAACAATGATAAAAGCTCCACTATCACAACCTTAATACCAGAAATAGCAGAAGCGTCATTACAGAAGACAAACCAATTTAACAATAGCAAGAGGAGGAGTGACCATACGGGATATTAATTTGAAAGTCATCGTAGACAACCAACTAGTTATGACCGAGGTACTGCGTTATATCAAGGTCCCAATCTGGTGTACCATTAGGCGGGGTTTGTGGGGCGATATTGTATATATTGTCACAGGGAATTTGTTTAGTTATAGAGGGACTTAACGTAATCCCTAAAATATTGAGAATTTCTGATCATCGCTTCGACTGTTAATTAATATAGATTAAAATAGATAGGTTAGGTTAGGTTAGGTTAGGTTAGGTTAGGTTAAGTTAGGTTAAGTTAGGTTAAGTTAAGTTAGGTTAGCACGCACACACACAAACTCTGGAAAATAACTAGAGAAAAACTAATATATATAACAAATACCGAGTGAAAGAGCGAGACAGACAGACAGACAGACAGACAGACGGTGTTATTTTAGGTGTTGTGTGTTAGTGGTAAGGTGTTGGTAACAGAGTACAGTGAAGCCAAAGATCGTGGTAACAGAGTAGAGTGAAGCCAAAGATCGTGGTAACAGAATACAGTGAAGCCAAAGATCGTGGTAACATCCCAGCAGCTCGAGGAGACGAATGATCCATAAGTCTCTCCATTGTGAGGTCATAGATTGTCCAGGAAGTGAAGCAGAAATGTCTCTCTCTTGTGAAGGATTTTAGAAACTCTCGTCGTGTCGTAACT